>JASKMD010000014.1:6476022-6763973 GCA_030144725.1 Haematococcus lacustris | reverse complement strand
TGGGTGTGTCGATCGTCAGCTTCTGTGTGTCTGTCTTCCGCTGGTCTCTTGCTGCCGATCCTGGGCTGCGGCGTGGGCTGTTTCGCAGTCGGTGGCTTGGGGACGTTGTTTGTGAGTTTGGATCTCGCGGTCGCCGTTGTGTGTTTCGGTGTAGGCGGCTGTGTGTCCTTCGCGAGTGTCTTGGTTGTCATGTATGCTCGGATGTCCGTGTAGCGGGGCCCGGTGTGGGCGGTGGTGTGAGGAGTGAGCTCTGTGAGTCCTGCGGCCCAGGCTCGGATCCGCCGCTGGTCTGCTGGTAGGGTAAGCGTAGTATCCCGTCTCCCCAGGATGGTCTTGGCTTCCGTCGCGGTTGGGCAGTGGTCCATGGTCGCCATGGCCGTAAGTCTATTTAGGGCGATGATGTGCTTTTGTTTCACCTTAGTGCCGAAGCGTTTCCTGAGGCTATCCCCTGACATGATGTGTATGTTATCCTGGCAGATGAGCTCCGAAGGGTGTGCCAGTCCTAGGCTCTTGAGGCATGTAATGCATGCGCTGACTATGTCCCGTGGTAGCGGGCTAGCGCTCTGTGTTATGAGTTGCCCAAGTGCTTTAGTCTCCTTGGGGTAGAGGGGTGCCCCTTCATGTGTGGCGAAGAGGTTTGCTGTGGTGGTATGCAGGAGTTGTCTGGCCCGCAGGGTGTGTTGCAATAGGTTGGGAATTCGGTGTCCATGTTTAGCGGCCTGAGCGTAGAGCCAGGTGATCTGTTTGTGGAGCATGCACCTCGATATGTGTGCGTATGTGTTGTCCGCGGACTGGAGACTGGAGACTAGGGCTGTGGTGTTCCTGGCATGGTACTCTTGGGCTGCTGAGCTGATGCCGAGGCCAAGCTTGTCTATGTCGTCCCGGATGACGGCATTGGGTGTGCCCAGTGGGAGGTTGAGCTTGTGCTTGACGCATTGGTTGACTGCCCTGTCAAAGAGGTCTAGGTCCCCCGGGGTGCATGGTACCACGCAGAAGCTATAGGCCAGGCTGGGGATGATCGCTGTTTTAACAATGTGGATGGCTTGTCTAGCGCTGGCGAAGGAGCGCCGCAGTCTGTCTAGTTTCTGCCTTAGCTGTGTTATCATGGCCGTGTGTTGTGGCTTCCAGTTGAGTGTCATGGTGAGCATGACTCCTAGGTAGGTAAAGGGTGCTGTCGGGCGGAGGAAGGTGACCGGTTTTCCTTGTAGGCGCAGGTCTTGCATTTGCTTGCGGGCTTCCTTCTCCGCGTCTGCTTGGGTGCTGCATCGGCCGGATTGATGCGCTTTGTGTAGCGCCGCTGTGGCGAGGGTTTTGCTGTGTGATATGATGAGGTGGCCCCAGTCTGAGTAGGCTGAGAGCTTGTCCGCCTGGACGCGTGTATTGCTAATT
This sequence comes from Haematococcus lacustris, assembly GCA_030144725.1. Taxonomy (NCBI): domain Eukaryota; kingdom Viridiplantae; phylum Chlorophyta; class Chlorophyceae; order Chlamydomonadales; family Haematococcaceae; genus Haematococcus; species Haematococcus lacustris. The sequence goes on along the minus strand of JASKMD010000014.1, from coordinate 6,762,584 downwards.
GAGTTACAGAGGATGGCGACATCGTCCGCATAATCGATGCTCCCTATCGTGTATCTGTTGTCACTGTCGTTTTCCACTGACTGGAATTTGTACCCCCGCGCTCCTACTTGGAGCCAGCGCAGTAGGGGTTCGATGTAGATGAGGAACAGGAAGGGTGAGAGTGAGTCGCCCTGGATGGTGCCCCGGTCTACGGGTACCGGGTCAGTAGGGCCGTACGGGGTTTTGAAGCGCGTTGTAGCGCCCGTGTATAGGTCCTTCACCGCGTCTGTGGCGTCGGTGGGGAAGCCAAGGTCGTGCATGATCCATAGCAGTTTGTCTTGACATGTGGTGTTAAATGCACTTGTGAAGTCGACCATGAGGGCATAGATGTCTGCTTTAGCAAGTTTAGCGTCTTCGAGGGCCATGACTAGCATTTGTAGTTGCTGAGTGGTGTCCCTGTGAGAGCGGAAGCCTGCTTGGCATTTGCTCAGCATCCCATTGGCCTCGGCGTACTCATAGAGTGTCTTGGTAATGAGGCTGGTCCATAGCTTGTAGATGGTGTTGGCCAGTCCTACAGGTCTGTAGGCGTTGAGGTCTGTTTCCTGGCCCTTGTCCTTGTAAAGTAGGCAGGTGTCACTGGTTTTCCACGTGGTTGGTGTGCAGCCTGTAGCCCACATGATGATGAACAGCCGGTGTATGGTGTCCCTCATCTCCCATGGCAACATCTTGATGATCTCATTCTCAATGCCGTCTGGTCCTGGGGCTTTGCCTCCTGCCAGCCTGCTGAGGCACTCCTGGAAGCTGGCTTTGTCCATGATGGCTGTGTGCATCCAGTGTATATTTTTGCAAGTGTGCATTGTGAAGGGGTCGTCCGCTTTGGCACGGGCCCAAGGATAGTTTCTTGTCTGTGTGTCTGTGTAGTGGCCGGTTTTGGGCGTTGGGGGTGATAGCTTCTGCCCGTAGGCGGCGGTGATAATCCGGTTAAGGTCGGCCGGGTCGGTACAAACTCTACTGGTGGCGGGGTCTGTGAGCGCTTGCAGGCCTTTGTGGCTCGTGCGGGATGGGCGTAGAATGTATTTGTTGGCTTTCTTGGGCTGGGTGCTTATAAGTTGTTGCATTCGGACCCGGGCCTGTGCGATGGCGAGTGCGGAGTCGTCATCGTCCAGCTGGTGGATTTGGTCGCGGTAGGAATTTGTCAGTTTAGCTAGTGCGGCTTGCACGTGATTGTCGGTTGGGTCGTATCTTGACGTGCTAGCACCGCTTCCCTGATCGCTGTGTTGCTTGTGTCTGTATCTGGGATGAGATCCTCTATTGTTGGGTGGACGCCATTCTGTTTGAATAGTAGCCTAGCCTGCCGGCTGAGGTTTCTAGTGGTCTTGAGCTTCTTGCCTAGTGCCGATCTGATTCTGCACATGGTCCTGCGTTGGTAGTGTTGGCCCCCTCTAGTTAGTGTCTTTGTTGTGCATGTCCTTATGGCTGTCGTCCTGCAGGTTTCCAAAAGGGTTGTGAGCATGGTGGCTGCCATGTCAACAGCTTGCCTTGGGTGGAGGCCTGCCAGCTGCGTCAGGCGTTTGGGCTGGGTGTGGGTTGGCCTTGTCCAGGTTCGCCAAGAAGTCTGTGGCTTCTGTAAAGAGGGGTGACAGGTAGGCTGCCAGTTGTGCGTGCAATTGTGGAGCGCCGGAGCTAGGTTGTTGCACGGCTAGGCGGAAGGCTTCCCTGTCACTGTCGGTGATAGGTGTGGTGAGAACAGTGTGTTTGTGGCTTTGGGCCTGTTGTGTTTGAGCTAGGTGTATGCCCATCCTCGCTGTGGTCAGTGTGGCGATGAGTGGTCTGTGGTCGCTGAGATACGCATGTGTGTCTACGATGGTGCGGTGCTCCGGGCCTGGTCGTGCGTCGCGCGTCAGGATGGCGTCGATGCGGCTGTTGCAGTGTGGTTGTTGGTAGGTCCAGGCCCGGTCGCCGGGGTCGGCTTCGGACAGGCGCATCTCTGAGGCAAACTCCCTCATCATGCGGTCCTGGGTGTATTCAGTGTGTTCGGAGCGGTCTTCTGTTTTCATCGTGGCGTTCAAGTCACCGGCGAGAATGAGGGAGCCGGGCAGGTGTCCTGTGGCTGTGCGTATGTGATGCTGCATGTTCTCCCGCAGTGGGAGCGCGTCTTCGTTGCAGCCCGATGGCCAGTACGTTGCTACGATGGTGAGGTTGTCGCTGTGGTGCTGGCTCAGAGTCAGGATGACGCATCTGGAGTTTATTTCCGCCTCCGTGCTGGGTGGTACTAGGGTAGCTTGCATCTGAATGGCTAGGTCATGCTTGATGCCAATGAGGACTTCACTGTGGCCACCGTGTCGGTGCAGTGTGTAGTCCTGTGTGGTTACTTTGAGCCACCCCGGTGTGTCTTTCTTGTGGTGTGTCTTCGTCTCTGTTAGGATCAGGATATCAGGGTGGTGGTGGTGGATGAGGTGGGAGACGTCCCTTCTAGCACGGTAGAGGCCCCGGACATTGAGAGTGGTGAGCGTCAGGTGTTGTCTGCTGGGGGTCTGGTGTGGTTGTGTGGGGAGGATGGGGGGGGCCTTGGTTGTTGGGCATGGGACAGGCGGGCTGGGTATGGTGGCAGTGGTTGCGGCCTGGGTATTGGTTAGGTACCTTGACATAAGCGTTTGTGTGTGCCTGTCTTTGCTGTGGCTGGTGTTCTTGGCTCCTTTCTTCGATCGTGGTTTCTTAGGGCCTGTCTTGGTGCTTGGCTTCTCGTTTCGTGTTGGGGGGGGAGGTGTGGCTGCGTCCTCCTTCGCGTTGGCATCTTCGCGGTGTCGCGACCGGGCCGGCGGGTCCGCCTCTGCATAGGTATTCTTACGCTTAGGAGCGTTATTGCTCGTGGTGAGGGGGTGTGGTGTTGCTGCTGGCGGGGTAGGGTGGTTGGTCGTCGTGGCCGCTCAGGTCTATGTGGTGCGGTCTCGCGTAATGGTGCTCTAGCTGTGTCGTGGTGGCTTGCTCCATTGGGTCCGCTAGCCAGAAGATGGGTTCGATGAGATTCTTATGTTGCATGCCTTGCTTAATTAGGATGAGCCTTCCTTGCAGCTCCTTCCAGTCTGCTGTGGTCAGCAGCCTTCTAGCTTGTGTAGCTTGTGAGTCCAGCCAGTACCAGGTGTTGTCTAGGTACCTAAGGGTAGTCGCATGGTTCCTGTTGATGAGAATGGCTGCGTTGCTGGTGTGGTTGTCCTCCTTGCCCATGAGGGTACTAAGCGTTGCTCTAGTGATGTTGTCTTGGGGCAGCTCTTGCGTTGCCAGGTGGAGGGTCTTGTAGTTGTGATAAAGGTAGTGGTTCATGGAGTGGATGTTGAAGTTTCCATCCTCATCGTATATGTGTGGGGTACGGTCGGGCAGGGGTATGTGCCTGTTTTCCCCCCTGGCTCTGCTAGCTAGGTCTTGAAGGTGGGTGGCCAGGTGGCTGCAGTGTGTAAGGACATCATGTGGGTTGATCACTGGTCTCCCCATGGCCATGTTGATGGCGTGTACCAGGCAGAAACATTTGTGTTGTGCTTCCATATAGATGGGTACGGGTGGGCTAGTGTTGTGGTTGGTATGGCTGATGATGTGGTTTATCTTCTTAGTATGGCAGAGTGCTATCTGTGCACTCGTACGGGTTGTGTGGGTGGGGGTGATGATGAAGAGCTGGTGGTGTTTTTGCTTTGTTGGCAATGCGATGCGTGCCAGCGGAGTGGGTGTTGGTTCTAGGGAGTCCTTGAGTGACCATTTCCCATTGAGGCTTGTCATGGCCATGCTGTGGCCCAGTCTTTTGCATAGGAATGCAGTCGTTTCGTGGCGCTGTGCTAGGCTATCGAGGTTGTGTTTAGTCCAGTCTTGGGGGCGTCTTAGATCAGCGACGCTTGTCGAAATCAGGCCGTATTTAGATGTGAGGTACAGGTCTATTACTCCATCGTCGTAGCCTCCTGCGCCTCTTGCCATCTGCCAGGCTATAAGTTCGTCCGGTGTGTTGAGTTGCGTGAGCCTTTGTGCGTAGAAGGTGTCGATATCGTCAATGCTGACCCATTTCCGTCCCGCGACGTTGTTAAGGGAGTCGGCTTGACAAGTGCTACTGCCCTCTTGCTGGACGTAGTGTGTGTTGGGTCCCGGGTTGGCTTCAACGTCCCCGCATGCAAGTAGGAGCCATGCAATGTATGTGATCGCCATGGCGCAGTAGCTCGTGCTCAAAGTGCCCAGCCATTCGATGGCGGTCTTAAGGTGGTCCATGGTGATGGCGTTGGTAGGGCGTCGTTGTTTGTCTAAGATGGTGATTCTGTAGATAGTGTGGCGTTGAAGAGTGGTGTTGTAGTGATGAGCGATTACTGAGGATTTGCCTACCGTCACAGTGTAGTGGCCTTGTGTAGTCCAGGAGTGCATGCAGACTGTGAGGTTGAGTATGGCGGTGTGTCTATCGATGGCCCCGTCTATGTACAGGAAATTGACGAAGGCCGATGTAGTGGAGATGGCTCTCCATCTTTTCAGCCTTTTGCAATGCCTTCGCAAGCACTTTTGGGACTGAGAGATGGTCTGCGAGATGGACTGAGAGGTTGAAGTGAGGTGAAGTGTTGCATGGTGATGGATCCACCACCATGCACAGGCTACTGCTATGAATATACCATGCATGCCCTTCCATTGCAAGTAGGCTTGTTTCATGTCGTGGAGGGCATCCTTACATAGGACCAGTGTATTGTAGGTCTTGTCAGCAATCGTGCCACCCTCTTTTCTGGTATCCCTCAGCATGCACGGATAGGGCATCCCTGTCAGCTCCTTGGCTGGCTGTGCTTCACAGGGCTGCATGGTGCCAGCGTGTATGGTTGGAGCGTGCTCTGTTGGCACATGGTGGGCTCCGCCTGCCTCACCGGGAGCGGGCCGGTCAAAGATGTCAGCTGAGGACAACTGGGGCTTCAGCCAGGCAGGGAAGGATTTGGCGAGCGCCGGTCGAGATGTCAGCGGCGCATCTCCTATAAGTATTGACACAACGTGCGACAATGGAGAATAGTGGTGTTGGAGTGTGATGCCAATGACCGATGTCAGATGTTGGGTTCGACTCCCAAGCGGATAGCCTTGTGCAAGGCAACCACTACGCCCTTGCCTCTCCCCAGGCCATCGTTGCCTTCAACCCTCGCTTTACCTCCCAACCCACCCCCTTCAAGACCACCCCTCCTTGCCTAACCCCTCCCAGCCCACCCCTCCCAACCTACCCCCTGTCAGTCCACCCCTCCTAACCTAACCCCTCCCAGTCCACAACCTCCAAGCCCTCCCATACGCACCCTTGCTCGTTACCCTTTTCCCTTCCCCTCCCCGCACTCAAGCAAATTAGTAACAACATTTTTTATATTTTCGGCATGAGATTTGGTACATAGCCCGGTGATGTGATAGTAAGAATGGTGTTTGAACGGAAATTCATAAATATGCGTAATTGGTGAGATATCGCTGAGGTGGTGTATTGTACCACTCAGTGTGATGCAGTGGTGGGGTGTAATGAAGTAGTGCATTAGTGACAGGGGCAGTACTCCACCATGAGAAGTAATTGAAATTCTGCGGAAGAACAATCCCCAAACCTTTAAAATACCAATGAATTACCGACATAACTACTTTATTACATCATAATATCATTAGAATGAATATGGTGCATCTTTGCACGATGAGATTTGGTGCATGTTGCAGCATCAGTATGGTATCAGTATGGTACAGGACTGCACTACAAGGAGTAGCTTTAAAAAAGGGGGGACTAAATATTTGTTTCATTAATCCCCGAATTTCGCTAGTTACTACGAGATTTTTCACGATGTTGGTGGCCATGGAACAAAAGTCTCATTCCGAGGCGAATCGTTGACAAATAACACCCCTCACAATCGCTGGTTGTGCACTAATTTGCGTGTGTGCGCCCCTCCGAGCCCTAGCACCCGTGGGGGGTAAGAGGCTTAGCAAGAAGTAACGCCAACACCTGCAAAAGCTATATGCCTCATGTAGTTAGTATGCCCGGCTCACCCGGCATCAAAAGTAGTTAATGAACATCCTGATGTTGCACCGAGTGTCACCAGAGCCATAGCTAAGGCACTAGCCAGAGCCGCATGCAAAGCCATAACAGTTGCTTGCAGTGTCGGGGTGGTTGTGATGAATGTGGGGGACCATAGAAGCCTACAGCGGGTGGCAGCGGAGTTGAGAACGTTGTGCCGGCAGTTGCCTCCCTAACAACCCGAGGGCATGTTAGGGTTTAAGTGCAGCCCCAATGGCTTGAGAGCTATGAGGAACAAGGCACAGGATGAGGCCCTTGAGTTGCGGGCAAAGGTTGAGCGGTTCCACCAACAGCTCAGTGATGCGATGGCAGACTTCCAAGCAAGTGCAGTCAGACATGGAGTAGCTACAGGCAGCACAACAGGAGCTGCAAGGTGAGAATGGGTCATTGGAGCAGCCGGCTAAGCCGGCTAACGACTACATGACATAGTTTACTGCACATGCTACAACTGCCACTAGCTGCAATCGCCACCAAAGGGCAGGCTACTCTGGCTCAAGGTAGCGAGCTAGCTGCAGTAGCGCCGGCTCTCGGCTGCACGCTTCGCAGTTGTACCACACCTGCTGGGTTGGAGCTGCCTCCCCCTCCCCAGACATGACCCCTCCTAGACAGTTGCCAAGCGCAAGCGGTGACACACGAAAAATAGTTAGACAGCCCACCAGCGCCAAACAAGGTTGTGGAGTGCGCGATACAGGCTGTATCGGCCACCTCTCACAACCGCACCTGCTAACTGCCTCCGTGCCACATTGCCGCAACCGTTTTCCGATCCGACTGCTGCTGCCGACGTGCGATCTCATGTAGCATGCATAAGCGATGCGGGCGGTCGCAGCGATGACTGCGTGCCCCGCACCGGATGACTGCATGCCCCGATTAGCCCAAATCATTTTTTTATTCATGCCTTCACCATCTGCTCACGATCACCATCGCATTGGTTGCGTTGAACGGCAAGCCGCTTCTCCTCATACGCGGGAATGGGGAGCGTTGTTTGGCACATCAATTTATCGCCAAGCCGCCACCAATCCCCCATCGCACTTCCGGGTCTCAAGAAAGAGGCTCAGCGTGCCGAGGATGTAAAAAGGTTGTGTTAACATCGCGGGATGAACGGGCTCGAATCAGCTATGCACTTTTCTAGAGCATTATAGGTAGGGCGCGCCCATAGAATTCTAGGTGGCTCGAAATCCTAGAAAAACCTAGAATTTTAGGCTAGAAGGGTAGAATTCTAGGTCCTTGGTGCAAAATGCGAGAGGTTACGTGTTCGAGTCCCAGCCCAAGCGCAGGTTTCACATCTAATCAACTTAGTTCAGCCATTAGATGATGTTGCAATCGCCACCTTTCCAATGCCAGCTAGGCCTACTCGAGGATGTTGATACGGATGTCCTTGGGAGTGGCGAGCGTGTACGTCTCGTACTTGGCGTTTGCCTTCACATACACAAGCTTCTCTGCCTGCTCCACACTCAGTGAGTTGCGAAGAGCGTTGCGGTAGATGGAGGTCCACACAGACCAGTTGCGCTCGGCCGCTGCAGTGCAGTGCAGTGCAGTTGCGCTCGACCGCTGCAGGCCGTCGAACCCAATCGCGCTAGGCTTAGTGGGGCTAGGAGCAGCCATTGCGCTGGTCGGCAGTGGAAGACGCTGAAAGAATCGCGAGCCTAGAAATCCTAGAAATTTTTCCTGAGCCTAGAAACCTAGAAATAGATTTCTAGGTTGGCCGGCCGCGCCCTAATTATAGGGAACCGCCTAAACAGCATGCACTTTACTGGACCTTTGTACCGGACCTTACGGCACTTTTATGGTCAGAACCTCCCAACTCTCTTGAAAAGAGGATGTGACCTTTACACGAGGTTTATTTCTCGCTCAGGTTGCCGATTAAGCATCGAAGCACACCAGTATGTAGGGGTCTCGCTTGGCTACACGGAATGCCTGTCCTATGCTCTATCGAATGTGTACATGATGCATAACCTGGGCGTGAACCCGGCGTACAATTTGTGGGCAGATATCACCATGCACGCCTCCTCCACCCAGGCTGTGCTGTGCTGTGCTGTGGGCGGGGCGGGGCGGGGCGGGGCGGGACGGGGCGGGGCGGGGCGGGGCGGGGCGGGGCGGGGCGGGGCGGGGCGGGGCGGGGCGGGGCGGGGCGGGGCGGGGCGGGGCGGGGCGGGGCGGGGCGGGGCGGGGCGGGGCGGGGCGGGGCGGGGCGGGGCGGGGCGGGGCGGGGCGGGGCGGGGCGGGGCGGGGCGGGGCGGGGCGGGGCGGGGCGGGGCGGGGCGGGGCGGGGCGGGGCGGGGCGGGGCGGGGCGGGGCGGGGCGGGGCGGGGCGGGGCGGGGCGGGGCGGGGCGGGGCGGGGCGGGGCGGGGCGGGGCGGGGCGGGGCGGGGCGGGGCGGGGCGGGGCGGGGCGGGGCGGGGCGGGGCGGGGCGGGGCGGGGCGGGGCGGGGCGGGGCGGGGCGGGGCGGGGCGGGGCGGGGCGGGGCGGGGCGGGGCGGGGCGGGGCGGGGCGGGGCGGGGCGGGGCGGGGCGGGGCGGGGCGGGGCGGGGCGGGGCGGGGCGGGGCGGGGCGGGGCGGGGCGGGGCGGGGCGGGGCGGGGCGGGGCGGGGCGGGGCGGGGCGGGGCGGGGCGGGGCGGGGCGGGGCGGGGCGGGGCGGGGCGGGGCGGGGCGGGGCGGGGCGGGGCGGGGCGGGGCGGGGCGGGGCGGGGCGGGGCGGGGCGGGGCGGGGCGGGGCGGGGCGGGGCGGGGCGGGGCGGGGCGGGGCGGGGCGGGGCGGGGCGGGGCGGGGCGGGGCGGGGCGGGGCGGGGCGGGGCGGGGCGGGGCGGGGCGGGGCGGGGCGGGGCGGGGCGGGGCGGGGCGGGGCGGGGCGGGGCGGGGCGGGGCGGGGCGGGGCGGGGCGGGGCGGGGCGGGGCGGGGCGGGGCGGGGCGGGGCGGGGCGGGGCGGGGCGGGGCGGGGCGGGGCGGGGCGGGGCGGGGCGGGGCGGGGCGGGGCGGGGCGGGGCGGGGCGGGGCGGGGCGGGGCGGGGCGGGGCGGGGCGGGGCGGGGCGGGGCGGGGCGGGGCGGGGCGGGGCGGGGCGGGGCGGGGCGGGGCGGGGCGGGGCGGGGCGGGGCGGGGCGGGGCGGGGCGGGGCGGGGCGGGGCGGGGCGGGGCGGGGCGGGGCGGGGCGGGGCGGGGCGGGGCGGGGCGGGGCGGGGCGGGGCGGGGCGGGGCGGGGCGGGGCGGGGCGGGGCGGGGCGGGGCGGGGCGGGGCGGGGCGGGGCGGGGCGGGGCGGGGCGGGGCGGGGCGGGGCGGGGCGGGGCGGGGCGGGGCGGGGCGGGGCGGGGCGGGGCGGGGCGGGGCGGGGCGGGGCGGGGCGGGGCGGGGCGGGGCGGGGCGGGGCGGGGCGGGGCGGGGCGGGGCGGGGCGGGGCGGGGCGGGGCGGGGCGGGGCGGGGCGGGGCGGGGCGGGGCGGGGCGGGGCGGGGCGGGGCGGCCTTTTGGGCCCAACACCCCCTAAGATGTAGGACTAGGTGCGCGCCTACGCAAAGGAAACAACGTCGGGTTCATCGAGTCGGGAGGAATTAGTACCGCCGGCTGTACTTGCCCTTACAGCGTCAGGAGTCCACTACGTCATTGCGAAGCACCTCCACAATGCACTTGCGCTGCACGATGTCGTGAGAGCGACCGGCTGATTGGTGGGCGCACTTTTTTCGTTTACGGGGTTCCTGGCATTACGGGCGTATAGCAGACTTAGCGTTCATCGCATGCCGCACGGTGTTACGCCAGTCGCACACTTCCCGGCGCCGGAATGTCCATGACAAGGTTGTGTAAAAGGTTTTATCAGAGTTTGGAGGGTCTGATCCAAAACACCAGGTTGCTGGTACAAACAGTCGCGCCCTACCAGGCTGGCGGCTCAGCGATGTAAACCAAGAACAACAAGATTGGCATGCAAGAAGCACTTCCTCTGACAAGTGTTGAACGCATTGACAACATTTCCAAAATTTGTGAAACTACGTTGAGCAGCAGTAAAAGGCAACCAACCATCGACTAAAGAAGACATGTAGACACATTTCAGCGAGCTTAGCATAGTAAACATGGCATATTGTTATGGCACACACACACGCATGGTAATGCTCCTCCACAAGCTGACAGTACTCCTACACACGGCAGGGATCTATTGCTGCAATACCTGCACGCACCCCAGAACTCAGTCGCTCACAATGCATGCGCTGTATTGCTAGTACAGTCAATACGCAGGTTGGTAGGCAATGTCGGGCAATGTCATGCAGTAGTCAGGCAATGTCAGCATGAGCATGTGATATCTATTGGGGTGTAGTGCAAGCCTGTACAGGTGCTGCTCCTTGTGCATTGTGATTTTCAAAGCTCATTGCATAGGGCGGTTTTCTTGCGTCACCTTGCGCTTAGTCCGGGTCCACTAGCTTCCGCCCAAACTTGCGCAGCAATGTTGCCGTCACATAGTCCGGGCAGCCCGGCGGCGGGCGTGACACCCCTACCAGCACGCGTTCTGCTCCGGCAAAGCGCGTGACGGAGGGCGTCGGAAGCGCCAGCTGAAGCCCCGCTGCGGGCCTGGCTGCGGCCGCGTTACTGAGATATGCGCTGACGCCAGTTTGCACAGGCGCCAGCTTCGCATTGGCTGGGCAATACGACATGAAACCTGGCTTGTCGTAGCCAGGGCCTGACACATCAGGCAAGCTGGGGCTGTGGCCGTGGGCTGTAGCCGCACCCTCCCCCACGGCCAGGCCTGTTGTGCAAGCGCTGGGTGCATTGAGGCCTGGCGATCGTGGAGTGAGCTGTGGAAGGGGAAGCAGTGGGGGTGGGGGTGGGGGTGGAGGTGACAAAGGCTGAGTCAGGGGTGGCAGGGGGGGAGGCAGGGTGTGAGTCCCCTGCAGCCTGGGTACTGGCAGGGGGGGTGCCCTGCTAGGGGGGCCCCCCAGCGTGAGCCTCTCAGGCTGGTCATAGGACTGGGTGTTGGGCAGTTGAGACTGGGAGGGGGTGGGGGTGGTGCTGGCGCCTGCTCGCCGTGCTGGTTGCTTGGCCACAGCACCAGGCCATGTGCCTGGCAATGGAGGGGGGGCAGCAGCAGCAGCAGCAGCAGCAGCAGCAGCAGCAGCAGCAGCAGCAGGAGCAGCAGGGAGCCGCAGCAGGAGCTTGCTGGGATGGTGGCATGCCAAGGTGCTCAGTGCGGGCAGTCCACCCCTGGTGCTGGGGAAGGGGCGCTGGCGGGAGGGGATGGGGCTGGGGGGGAGCTGGGTCCTGGGTCCTGGGTGGTGGGGTGGCCAGGAAGGACACGACCTGCTCCGCTGCCTGCAGGCAAGCCGGGAGCCATGGAGGTGGCGGCTAGGCGGGCAGTTACTCAGGCCGCTAGGTTAGCCAGGAGGTAGGCGGGCAAATGAGCAGGCAGGGGCAAGCCCGGGAGCAGCTGGCTAAGGGTGGGTGGGTGGGTGGGTGGGCGGGCGGGCGGGCGGGCGGGCGGGCGGGCGGGCGGGCGGGCGGGCGGGCGGGCGGGCGGGCGGGCGGGCGGGCGGGCGGGCGGGCGGGCGGGCGGGCGGGCGGGTGGGTGGGTGGGTGGGTGGGTGGGTGGGTGGGTGGGTTATGCCAGCTGTGACATCAGGTAAAAGGAAATGTCCCGCCCCACCAAACCCTGGCCCAGCCTCCCCCCCAGTGGGCCCAGCAACCCTGAGTGTGACCCAGGGTCGCTGGACTGTGGCCCCACCCGCAGGCATGGCTTTCAACATGTGTGACTAGAGTGACCAACCCCCAGCCTAGCAGGGGGTGAGGGACTGGGCAGCAGCAAGGGTCTCTGACGCAGGAAGGGTGTTCACGCCATTGCTCACTGACCTTGCAAGTGGCACGCATGGCGGCTGTGGAGGCCAGGGAGGGCGGGGCGCGTGCAGCAGGCACCCCCACCCTCATGCGCTGGCGGCCACCCTGCAGTGCGGAGCTGATGGCGGCCAGGCTGGCAGGGGGCACCACCAACACCAGCCTGGCTGCCCCAGCCGACCCCTCCCCCATCCCTGCCCCTGCTGGCCCCTCTCCCACCCCTGCCCCTGCCTCATCCGGCCCCTCCCCCACCCCTACCCCTGCTGCGCCTAACATGGCCACTTCGTAAGGCGCCTCCATCTCCTCTCCCTTGTCCCGATGCTGCTCCTGCTGCAGCTCCTGCTGCTGCCCCTCCTGCTGCTGGCTTGCACAAGCCGGCATTGATGGAACTGCCTGCTGCTCTGCTTGCAGGCAGGCAGAGTGTTTTGGCTCATCGGGCTCCAACAATGGATCAACAAGCCGAGAAGAAAGGAAAGGTTGAGGAGAGCAGGTTGCCTGCCCCGCAGGATTTGAACAGAGTGAGTCATCCATCTGATCCAAAGGGTCAGATGGATCAAAGGAATCCACGGCAGCTGGTGGGGGAATCAGGGCTGCAGCACCTGGCATGCCCATGTGGCCTGGCTGGTCTGGGCAGGCGCGGGCAGAGTTGAGCTGAGGCTCTGACAACTGGCAGCCCAAGGGTGATGCAAGCTCAGCTTGCATGGCTATGTCAGACACGCATGTGCGCAGTGCAGGTCCCCCTTCAACTCCCGCTCCCAGCAAACCTTGCACCCCTCCTGCCAGACCATGCACTGGACGCCATGCATTGCCTGCCCCACGTCCAGCTGCTGCCAGCGTATCCAGGGCCGCTGATCTGCTGCCCCTCCCCACCCCTGCCCCTGTCTCCTCCCCCCGCTCCACCCCCCTCCATGCCTCTGACGCAGCCCAATGCCCCGCCAAAGCCACTCCTGGCCAGCTGCCAGCCCCCCCCTTGCTGCCCTCCAGCACCCGCTGTGCAGCGTGGCTCAGGGAGCTGCCCAGAAGCAGCTGCAGCATGCGGTCTGCGCTACTGCCGGGCCGGGAGGGGTGGGTGGTCCCCGTCCTGATGCTGATAGACTTCCTGCTCAGCTCCAGGCTGAGAGGGGGCCAGGGGGAGCAGGGACTGGGGCTGCCTCGCACCGCCTGCTGGCCCCCCTGCCCCTGCTGCTCCTCCCCGCTGCCCGCCCCCTGCTGCTGCTCTATTGCCAGCCCCTTGGCCGTGCAAGCTGCCGACTGCCTACTAGCCGTGGGGCAGGGCTGAGTGGCCGCCTCCAAGGCAGCCCGCTCCACAGCAGCAGTGGGCGGGTACAGAGCCCTGGGCAGCGTGGGCACCAGCTCCTCCCAGCCCCCTGCCACCCAGGAGGCAGCCAACAGGCGCTGGGAGGGGCGGCTGCTGAGCTGGCTGAGGTGCAGCATGAGGCCGCCCAGACCCTGCGCTGGAGGAGGGCGGCCCAGCAGGGGCACCTCACTGCTCCCTGGGCTGGGGAGGCGGGGCAGCAGAGGGTGGGGGGATGAGAGGGGGCTGGGTGAGGGGGCTGGGGCTGGGCCATGGGGGGAGGCTGTGGGGTGAGGGGTGATCCTGGCGCTGTCAGGGGGGGCTTCGTGTTGTTCGGGGCTGGAGGGAGAGGTAGAGCGGTGGAATCTGGTGTCGCACCTTCCACTCAGATTCTCTCCCACACACCCCTCCCCCTCCCACCACCTCTGCCTCCCATCCCTGCCCTCTTCCCCGCCTTCCTCGCCCGAGCTGTCAGCCCACGAGCCTTGTTCCCTTGCCCGCCTGCCCCGGCCCCTGGACCCCTCAGCCCTCAACTGCCAGCTGTTGTCAGCCGCAGCCTGCTTTCTCAGCGCCATTGGCGCTGCTGCTGCTGCTGCTGCCCCCCTCCCCTGCTGCCTGGTCTGAGGGTACTGAGTCCTCCCCCCCACTGGCGACCGCCTCCCCGGCAGCAGCGCCTGCCTCTGCCTGAATGCGCTCCCGAGATGGGCGCTGGTGGGCCAGAAGCGGGACCCCCCCTCCCCTGGCCCCTGGCCCTGCCCCCAGCCCCAGCCCCACACCCCTCCCTCCCCACCTTGCGCCTGGGCCCCACTGGTGTCTTGGTGAGCCTGCTGTTCTTCAGCCACCCCACCCTCAGCCAGAGTACAGGGCCCCTCAGCACTCCACCCTCCCTTCACTCTAGCTGGGCCTGTGGGGGTCCGGGAGTGAGACCCTTGCTTTGAACATGTGGTTAGGTCGGTTGACGAGAATGTCCTGGGGGGGCTGTCCACTGGCAGCCCTGGTGAGGGGCCATGAAGCAGGTGCAGTAAGGCAGCAGGCGCTGGGGAGGGGTCCTGGGCTCTCTTGAGCTGTGAGGCCTCTGTGCTGGCTCCGACCCCTTCGACCCCGAGGCTAGAAGGCAGCGGGGAGGAACAGGAAGAGGAAGAAAGGGACGAATGGGAAGGTGGGGAGGAGAGTGAGGTGTGAGGCAAGTGCGTTGTGGCACTGGAGCTGCTGCGCTTGCTACGCTCGGGTTTGAGACGGTGCCGTTCCACGGCGCCTGCTGCAGAGCTGTTCGCTTGTGGACCGGGTTGCGCGTCGCTCCCCTCAGATTTGGAGGAACCGTCGCCGCTGCCCTCGCGGGGACGCTCATGCCTTGTGGGGCCGTGGAGCGATGGGCGGCGCGTCGAGCGGTGCCTACGGGGCTTGGTTCGCACACCGCTCGCTGTGCTGTCTGGTTCGCTCAAGTCGGGCACGCTGTCGCGCTCATGCGCGTCATTGCGGAGATGTGGGGGTGTGACGAGATTGCGGCCGGGCCATTGACGCGAGTGAGTTATACTGTGTTCAGATGGTAGGGCATCGCAAGGCAGGTTGTTTTTGTGCGGAGATTGACGGCCCGATACGTTTTTGTTGAGGCGCTGGGGTGTGCGACTGCCACCACGGCTTCGCTGGGCTGTTGATGAGGAGGACGACGATATGAAGTCTGATGCGGAGTCAGCCTCGCGCCCAGGGTGGCGAGCATGCTGATTCCGGCTGTCAACCTCACCCGCGCGGCCCATCAGATTGTCAATGAGCTCAAGAAGCCGCGGGTCGGCTGCGCCCTTGTGCCGGTGTCGCCTACGGCGCCGGTGGCGCGACCGCGCCTCCACGTCCTGCGGTGTCACGCTTCCCTCCTCTGCCTCTAGCTCTGTGAGTTGTGCGCCTCTGCCCTTGCTAGCGCGCTGCCGCCTCCCCTGTCCAGCGTCATCGCCGTGCGCCGCAGTGTCTAGGTCCCCTGCAGCTGTAGGGAATATGTCCCTGGACCGCCTGGTTCTGTTCGCCCTCCGCGTCCTGACCAGCGCTGCACCACCATCGTCAGCCTGGCCACCAGCAAGCGGACCCACTCTGTGCTCTACCTCCCCTGGCCTGCTGACAGCACCATGTAGCCCATGCTGGGCAGCGTGGGCCCTGTGGGGCCGCCGGCGTGTGCGGCTATGCCCTCCCTCCCCTCCCCCTTCCCTGCTCCCCTCCCCCTCCCCCTCCTCTGTGCTGCCTTCCCTAACCTTGTACTGTTCCCCATACTCTGACAAGCTGCTGCCTTCCGTCCCAGAGTACAGCGAGGAACCCTCGTCCCCCTCGTCCACCCCCTCTGCGCTGCTATCATCCCCCTCCTCCCCCTCCTCCATTGCCCCAAAGTCGAAGCGCAGCCGCTCCAGGTCAGCGGCTGTGAAGGCGTGAGGTGTGGAGGGCCGGCTGGGAGCCAGCGGCTCCCCCTCATACAGCACCTCACACACCAGCAGCAGCTGCAGGGCCAGGCAGCCCCCAGACATGCCAGCGCTCGGCCCTGACCCCCGCACCAGCTTTTGCAACTCCTGCCTCTCTTCCCCCTCGAGACCAGCTGCCCAGCCCAAGGGCAAAGCCGCCTCGCTACCCTGTCCTCCGTGGCCTGGCCCATCCCCACCCACCCCAGCAACACCAGCTGCTGCTGGTGATAGCCCACTGCCCACCCCCCTTGAACCACTGTTGTCTGCCTGGCCTGCACTTAGCCCGCCTGGTAGGGGGCCAGTCAGGGTGTCTGTGTTGCCAAAGCCTGACGAGCGCCTAGGGGCAGCATGAGAGGGGTGGGGGCCTTCGGGTGCGTTAGGCCACAGCCCCCCACTGCTGCTGCTGCTCCTCACTCTTTGCATAGGCCCCTGTTCGCTGACCCCCTGCTGCTGCTGGCTGCTGCTGGCTGCAGCAGTGGTATCCATGCCTGGGAAGGCCAGTGTGACGACATGGCGCATGAGCGGCATGGCTTGGCGAGGCAGGGCGTGTGCTCTGACTCGCGCCCAGGGATTTGAACGGGGTTTGGGCTGGGTGGGGGGTTGAGGTGTCCTGCCTGTCCCTGATGTGCTGGTGCGGGGTGCATGAGCAGGAGGGGACCCAGACGCCCTGGGCTGGCCCGGCCCCCCTTGAAGCTTGGATGTCAGTGAAGGCCTGGGGGCCCGCGGGAGCAGGGGCTCAGGGGTTGCAGCAGCAGGGGGAGGGGGAGGGTGAGGGGGGGGTCAGGGGAGGAATGCGGGAGGTCGAGGAGGCTGAGCAAGCCTTCCATGCCCTGTAGCCCGGGCAGCGGCTCAGGCTCTGCACTAGCTGCCAGCGCCTGCAGCAGTAGTGAGAGGCAGTGGCACGATCAACAACAGCAGGATCGAGCCCGACGTGGCAGGGAGGGGTGGTGGGGGCGTGTTTAACATGGAGGGCATCAGGGGCATCAGGTTCAATGTGAGGGTGAGAGGACACCCACTGGTTATCAGCCCCGTCAGGTCAGGGTAAGAAGACCTGGTCCAGGGACTGTGCCCCTGGACGTCACACTGACCCTGACCTCCCACCCCTGGCAGCAGTCCAGTGGAAAGGGGATTAGCACCAGGAGCCTAGAAGAGTGGGAGGGGTGGGGACCTGGGTCAAGCCTGCAGTTGCAGAGGAGCAGGCAAACGCCTCCCCCACCCGACTTCCCCCCTCCCCTTATTCTTGAGGCTGTAACCCACCCACCCCTCCCCCTACCCCTCCCCGCACCCAACTCACTGCCTCAGGCCCTGCGGCGCCCTCGCCGTCCTGCTGCTCCCGTGGCGCCTTCTTCACAAAGTCTTGCCTGCCAGCATGTCAACAGACGTCACACCATGCTCAGCCAACCTGGTCTGACCAGGGCCAGCGGGGGGCTGACAGGCCTGGCTCAGGCCACTGCCCTCCACCCATGCAGCCCCATCTTGCCCTACCCCACCCTGACCCTGACCCTGACCCTAACCCTGACCCTGACCCTGACCCTGACCCTGACCCTGACCCTGACCCTGACCCTGGCCCTGGCCCTGACCCTTGATGCCCTGGCCTTTCCACCCGCCCCCCTCCACTCCCCCTCTCACCAGAGCAGCGGCTTGCGTCGCTTGCCGGACTTGCGCGGCGCTCGTGCTGTTGTCCCCGCCCCTGTCAAGCCTCCCCCCCGCGTGCCTGGGCTGGCGCCCTCCTCTCCGCTGCTGCCCTGGGCGCTGCTGCTGCTCTCCTCTGCCACCGCGGTGCTCAGCAGCAGCACCCCATCCACCAGGGCGATGCGTTCAATGCGCTCGTCAGGGCGGGCTGCGTCACGCAGCTGCAGGTCAAATGCAGGTCAGGGTCAGGGTCAGGGTCAGGGTCAGGGTCGGGGTCGGGGTCGGGGTCGGGGTCGGGGTCGGGGTCAGGGTCAGGGTCAGGGTCAGGGTCAGGGTCAGGGTCAGGGTCAGGGTCAGGGTCAGGGTCAGGGTCAGGGTCAGGGTCAGGGTCAGGGTCAGGGTCAGGGTCAGGGTCAGGGTCAGGGTCAGGGTCAGGGTCAGGGTCAGGGTCAGGGTCAGGGTCAGGGTCAGGGTCAGGGTCAGGGTCAGGGTCAGGGTCAGGGTCAGGGTCAGGGTCAGGGTCAGGTCAGGTCAGGGTCAGGGTCAGGGTCAGGGTCAGGGTCAGGGTCAGGGTCAGGGTCAGGGTCAGGGTCAGGGTCAGGGTCAGGGTCAGGGTCAGGGTCAGGGTCAGGAGACTGCCAGGGTGGCGTGGGAGGGGCCTGCTGCCGTAATG
Organism: Haematococcus lacustris; assembly: GCA_030144725.1. Lineage (NCBI taxonomy): Eukaryota > Viridiplantae > Chlorophyta > Chlorophyceae > Chlamydomonadales > Haematococcaceae > Haematococcus > Haematococcus lacustris. The sequence goes on along the minus strand of JASKMD010000014.1, from coordinate 6,744,726 downwards.
TGTCAGGGTGGAGGGGGGCGCATATGAAGGGCTCTGCTGCAGCTTGACATGCAGCCTTGCCTTCCTGATCTTTTGCAGCAACCCCCAACTGGGCTTGCCCCGCTGCTGCGTGCCAGACTCCCGTTGCTGTCGACGCAGCTCTTGGGGGAGTGCAAAGGTGGCAAGGTAGGGGTCGTCGCTGCAACCAGCAGGTGCAAGGATATACCTTTGAAGAGTGAGTGGCTGACCGTACCTGCCCTTGCGCTTGCCTCTGCCCCTGTGCTTAACTTTGAGTGTCTGGACCCTGACTTTCACTTGCCCTGGTGCTGACACTGTGGAGTGTGCTGATGAACACGTGTGCCGCAGCCACCTTGCTGCCCACCCTTCCCCATGCATGTCACTGTCAGAGCCCCCTCGCTGCTGCTGCCACTGCTACTGCAGCTACCGCTGCCACTTCTGCTGCTCCTGCTGTCTCTCCTACTGCTGCTGCTGCTGCTGCAGCTGCAGCTCCCACCGCTGCTGCCGATGCCACGGCTCCCCCATCCTCTCTTTGCAGTGGTGCTGATGCTGCTCACCCTTCCTCTATTTGTTGCTGCGCTGCCTCCAGCTCTGCAGAAACCTTGGCCAGCATTTCCAACACCTGGGCGGGCGGGAGAGCTCCACATGTGGCAAGATGGCAGCTTCGACCTCGATGTCCCTGCACTCACATCTCGGTTGACCAGTAAGCGCCTCTTGCGTTGCGGGGCACGCAGCCGTCCGGGACCGAAGTTGATGACCGCGGGAGTGTCCAAGTGTTGCTGCAGCGGGAGTGTCCAAGTGTTGCTGCACTGTGTGGGTGCACGTGCCCCAGGTCAGCCGCAGCAAGCTGGATGCCAAGTCACAGCCGGGTAGACTAGTGGGGTATGAGCAGGGTGCCAAGGCCTACAGGGTGCTAGTGGGCACCAAGGTAGTGGTCAGCAAAGACGTGCTGTTTGACGAGCGGGCAGTTTGCGCTGGGGAGTTCAGTTGCGGCTGAGCTGGGCCCCTGATCTAGGTTGCCCACGTCTACCTGCGCGCTGCTGAACTCCCCAGCGCAAACTGCCCGCTCGTCAAACAGCACGTCTTTGCTGACCACTACCTTGGTGCCCACTAGCACCCTGTAGGCCTTGGCACCCTGCTCATACCCCACTAGTCTACCCGGCTGTGACTTGGCATCCAGCTTGCTGCGGCTGACCTGGGGCACGTGCACCCACACAGTGCACCCAAACACCCGCAGCCATGAGAGGTCAGGCTTGACGCCCCAGAACGCCTCCCATGGGGTTAGGCGCTGTCCTGTGACAGGCAGCAGGTTGCGCAGGTAGCAGGCTGTCCTGATCGCATCCCCCCAATTCACGAGGCCCAGACCTGCCCAGTGAAGCATGCTGCGGGCGCACTCTACCAGGGTGCGGTTCAGCCGCTCAGCCCTGCCATTTTGCTCTGGGCTGTAGGGCGCTGAGTGCTCCTGCCTGATGCCCTTGCTGCTGCACCAGCTGCTGAGCTTGCTGTTGAAGTATTCGCTGCCATTGTCTGACCTGAGCACACGGACCTGGTGCCCTGACTGCTTCTCTAGCAGCTGCACCACATGCATGACTGCATTTGGCACATCTGACTTCTGTTTGAGCATCACTACAACGGACAGGCTGGTAAGCTCATCGAGGAAAGTGGCAAAGTACCTGCTGCCATCCCTGGCTGCAGTGCGCATTGGGCCGCACACATCCATGTGCACCAGCCCTAGTGGCCGGGTCACAGGTGGTGCATTGTTAGGCAGTGGCACGGCCACCCTGCGGTGCTGCTTGCCCAGAGCACAGCCCCCACACACCCCCGAGCTGCTGCCAGCTGCTGCAAACTGCTCTGCTGTCACCCCCACCCCATGCACTAGGCCCTTGCGCTGCATGTTAGAGAGGACAGAGTAGCTGGCATGCCCAGTGCGCATGTGCCACACCTGAGGGGACACAGCCGGTGGGCTGGCTGCCGAGCACACAGCAGGCATAGCATCCTGCAGGTGTGAGGCTGCTGGGGCCAACATGGGGGTGCCGGTGACGGCATACATGCCCCCTGGTGACTTGGCTGCGCTGAGGCGGAAGCCCTGCAGTGGCCCCTTGCCCTGCAGCTCACACTTGTCACCCTCAAACACCACACGGCAGTGTGAGTCAGTGGCTGCTGACACGCTGATGAAGTTGGCAGCTGCGTCGGGCACATGCAGGACACTGCCCATGCTGAAGTTCCCCTGGGCTGTACTGACGTGCACCGTCCCGTGCCCCACTGCTTGCATCTGAGCCCCTGCCTTGCCCAGGTTCATGGTGACAGGTGGGGACAGGTTGCTGTAGTTAAACAGCACACTAGCATCGCGCACCACATGGCGGCTGGCGCCAGAGTCGATGATGAACTGATCCGGGCTTGATGCCGGCGTGAAGCCAGCAACAATGGGGCTGCATGCGGCCGCAGCCGCAGCCGGTGGAGCAGCTGGGGGGGAGGCAACGCAAGAGAATAGGGAGGCATTGAACACAGTGCTGCTGCTGCTGGCACTGCCACTAGCTCCCGCACCCCCCGCACCCCTGCTCCCACCACCGCGCCCCCCGCTTGCCTGGCCCTGGTCCCTGATGCGCTTGCGACACTCCGCCTTGAAGTGACCCGCCTTCCCACAATAGTGGCACACACCCTTGCCACCCGCACGATTAGGGGGAGGACCTGCGTTGTGCTCAGCGGTAGGAATCACACCCTTCCCCACTCCCAGCCCATACCTAGCTGTTGCCCCCCTGCCCCGCCCCCCCCTGCTACCCATAGCCATGAGGCTGGGCGGAGGCTGGCTGTCCTGCTGCAGCAGGTCCTGTTCCCACTGCACCAGGTCCTGCTGGATGCTGTCCAGGGTGAGGGCGGAGGAGGAGTCGCGTCCAAACTTGAGAATCTGCACAATGGGAGCGTAAGAGGGAGGGAGAGCGCTGAACACTCTGCGCACCACCTGCTGCTCATTGGTGTTGCACTTTGCTGCAGTCAGGTCTGCCCATAGCTGGCGTGTGCGGCTGAGGAACTGCATGATTGTCTCTGTGTCCCTCTTGGACAGGGCATGCAGCTGGTCATCAAGCTGCGCTTGCCGGGCGACGGTCTGCTGTTCAAACTGGGCTTTCAGGGCATCCCAAGCTGCCTTTGCTGTGGCTGCCGTCTTGATTGTGTGCAGGTGGTGATCGGCAACATGCTTGGCCAACACCGCTTTTGCTTTCTGGTCTTGCACCGCGTCCTGTGCTGCAGCCTGCACGGCAGCTGCATGCTGTGCGCGGGCGGTGGCGCTGGCTTCATCTGCCAGAGCTGCTGGTGGCTGCGCTGGGCCTGCGCTAACCACACCCCAAAGTCCGTACTCTACTAGCCCAAACTCAACACGAGTGGACCAAGTGTTCCAGTTCGATGTGTCAAGGGGCTGAATGTTTGCCCCAGACGACAGAATGGGCTGCATGCTGCTGCCCCTTGCGCGAGCTGCACTAGCTGCGCGAAAAACTGCGGCTGCGATCTGCAGCGCTGGTGCCTACAACACCGTCACACAGCGGCCTGCGCTGGTGGGCCCATAACCTGATGGAAACCTGTAGGCGAGACGACGCGCCACGGGACCAGACTAAGGTTACAATGTAAGCTAGATCAACGAACATGCACTCACACACCTGTAGGCGAGACGACGCGCCACGGGACCAGACTAAGGTCCCGAGCACTGCCCACAGGCGAACCAAAACTAGAAGGTCACACTTAAGCAAACACTGAGGTTGGCCTGACTGGCACACCTCTTACTCTAACATCGCGCGCTCGTGGCTAGCATCATCAGACTGCATATTGTACGAAGATGTGTAAGGGCAGAAGGGGACGACTCTAGCCTTGCATGTTCGCATTGGAACTTTGGCCTTGCATGATGGTCCAACTTTGCCCTTGGATGTCGCTGGGCTAGGGGCGCATTGGCGGTGCAACATAGGAGCAGATGAACAGATGTATGTCCTACCATGACGCCATGTTCAGTGCTGGTAAACCCCGCCACTGGCCCGGCATGGTGTGACCCGCTTGGGGCGCACCGCCTTGTGCAGCTCGCAAAACGTATCCAGTAAGTCTCCCTTGAGATACTCCTGAGTGATCAGGGCCTTCCTGGGTGCATCGAGTCATGCCGTATTGTCCAGTGAACCCAGAGGCAGGAAGCACAAATACTAATGTTCCAATGCATTACAGCTTACATAGAATTATGCATGCGCGGGCTAGGACATCACAATGAGCCCGGAAGAGGTCATGGCAGCTTCGTTGTGGCCCGTCAGCGACGCTGTGGCGGCACTGGCTATTCTGGCTGCATGGGCCATTGACTGGTGCCGGTCCAAGGAGGCATTTTGACCAAACAATGATGCGCCACCCAGGGTAGCGTCATCGAATGCCATGGTCTGCGAGCCAGATACGGCGACGCCTGCAGCGCTGCCCAGCTCGTTGGGGAGCTCAGATAGGGCCTTGTTGGCAGACTGCATGCACAGTCACAGCATGGTGGCATGGCCCACATGGCTAGGCATGCAAGCGCCATCTACAAGCCATGTGCGGAGGGGTTGATGACCGTGATGGCTGGCACACCGCCCCACACAGCTGGCAGCCTCTGCCAAGCATAGTGGTGACAGCAACGCAGGTTGGCCCATGGCACCGTGTGGTGAGTGAAAAATGCTGATCATGACAGGCATGGAGCCAGGCAACAGCCAGGGGCCAGGGGGACGGCAACAGCCACGGTAAGGTTGGCTCACACGCACATAAGGTGGATAGCAACAGGTGGGCACAGGGGCATGTCGGGCAGCCCTGTGGCCTCACCTGCAGGGCTGCCAGGGCCTCCTGCGCCGTCTTGCGCTGCGTCACCACCTCCTCCCTCTCCCCCAGCAGCTCCTCCAACAGGTCGTCCCTGCCACCAGGCAGCAGATGGCAGCAGCAGCAGATGGCGGCAGCGGCAGATGGCAGGAGTGTCTGATGCAGTGTCCCACTGCATAGGATGTTGGCCACAGGTGGGCCTGCACCTATGCTTCAGCCCCATGCCATCTCTGTCGCCATCACACACCCTCCCTCACCACCAAGCTCCCCACACCTGGAGCTATAGGCTGGTGCTGAGGGTTATGGAGCCGCAAGACCAGGGCCCTGAGTTACTGAGGTCGGCAGCCAGCCATGAGCACAGGCAGGTGAGGATCCAGAGATTTGTAATCCCAACCTCAGTAGCAACCCTAGCCTGACAGCAAAGCAAAGTTGTGGAACTACAGCTTATCCTATACGTCAGTTGTAACCCTACCCTTGCAGCCAAGCACTTGAGCAGTACATCCACGGCCTCCCTAGCATGACCCAGCTTTGCTGTTTTGGTCTGCATAACCCTACCCAGTCGCCACTCAACGTATTGCCCCTGCTGCTGCTCCTGCTGCTGCCCTGCTGCTGCCCCTCACTTATACATGTGCTGGATGAGGTGTGTCTGCAGCCCCCGCTTGGTGTTGTTGACCATGAAGTGCATGACAGCCTTGGGCACAGCATCAGACAGGTTGCGCTTCACGATGCCAAAGTAAGAGTCCACCAGGCGGCGAATGACCTCCACCTCCACCTCCTCCTGCAGGAGGGGCAGCAGCAGTAGGGGCAGCAGCAGCAGTGCAGCAGGTGGGGGAAAAGACAAAAGAGGCATTGGAAGCAGAGCAAGTAGGCAGCGGGCGGGTCACAGCACAGTCGTGAAGGGTGGCCAATATGGCTGAAAGAAACTGAAACTAACACTGAAACTGAGGCAACCCCAAGAGACAGCTTGGTGCTCAGGCCAGGAAAAGGCCAGTGGAAGGCCAAGGGAAGGCTAGGGGAGCATCAGGGGAGGAGGGCGGCAGTCGCTGGCCCTGGCTCCTCACCTGCTCTGTGCGCACCAGGCTGAATGCGCCATTTAAGCTGCTGAGCCCTGGGCTGGAGCCTGGGCCCCCATTGGGCCCCCTGCCTGCCCCTTGACTCAGGCCATAGCTGCCTGGGCCACCCCCCCGACCCGCTGCGCCTGACAAGACCCCGTCCTCCCCCGCCCTCGATTCGCTGTGCCGCCCGAACCAGGAAAACCAGGAGGAGCTGGACGAAGCTGATGCCGGGCCATTGCCCTGCTGGCCTGAGCCTGAGAAGCTGGACTGCTGCTGCTGCTGCTGCTGCTGAGGGGGTGGGGTGTGGCGGGAGTGTGGGGGGGAGACGTAGCCGTGCATGGGTGCTGCAGCTGAGGAGGTGGAGTACCCTGGCAGTGGGGCGGACATCCCAGGGGCAGGCTGCCCGGTGCCCAGCACCATGGCGTTGTCAGTGCCCAGCAGGCCCGGGCCACCATCGTCACTGCGCCGGCGGGTGCGGGTCAACAGCTCGTCCGAGGAGAAGGCGGCACTCTCAGGAATGCCCTGGGGGCGGCATGGGACATGCACAGTAGGGTAGGGGGAGGGCAGCAGGGGGCTGCACACAGGGTGTCAGATGGATGGTTCGTCAGCGACAAGCGGTGCAGACAGCATGTGCGCCGTGATGCCGGTGATGCCATCATGTACGTGATGGGATTAGGGTTTAGGCAATCGCTGAAGGCAGTGCACTTGCTGTGTGCAGTACACTGACCTTGAGCCCTGCAGCAAAGGTGTGGCCCGCAGGCCCTGGGCCAGCCAGCGCAGCCTTGCTGCTGTCAGCGGCCCCCGCATGCGCCTTGCTGGTGCGTGAGCCCTGGGCGCTGAGCCCACTGCCGCTGTCCTTGCTGGCCAGGCCGTCACCGCTGTCCTGCACATCACCAGCAGCCAATGCGCATGTTGCCCCTGGGCCACCCTCGATTTAGCCTGAAGCAGTACTCATAGCTCAGATGAACATGGCCTAGGTTCATAACCCCCCTGCCTGCCCACCCCTCCCTTCTCATCGCAGCGCTGCCATAGAGCAATCAGCTTGACGGCTAGCATGGCAGCACTGAGGGACCGCACCCGGACTCCCTTGCCCCTTCCCCCTTTACCCCTCCTACTAGCCGCCTTGCCCAAACCCTTGTGGGCCTTTTGATGACCCAGTGGCGGCAGTAAATCACACATGGCACTGCCCCCACTACCGACGCCACCCCCCCACCCCTACTGTGTGACGGCTACCTCCCCCTCCCCACAGCCACCCCCCTGTGCCCCTTGTGCACGCCCAGCCAGGCCCCGCGCACCTTGGCCCTGCCTGCCACGCCCTGCGCCGCCCGCAAGCTGCGCTCCTGCATCACTGCGCGGATGGCCCCCCGCCCCCCTATGAAGTCCGGGTGGTCGCAGTTGATGAAGTCGTGCTCGCAGTCCACGAGTTCGCGGATCATGCGCTCCGCGGGTTCCGCGTTGCCGGTGATGAAGTCCACCACGGCGCCCGCGAGGGCGCGCTGCAGCCCTGGAAACCTGGGAGGAGGGGGCCAGCAGGCGGGAGGAGGCGGAGCTGCTTGGACAGGGTTAGGCTGCGCTGCGCAGTGGGTTGGGAGTCCTTGCAGGCTGGTCAGGCTCAGGCTGGACACCCGGCCCCTAGCAGGGGACCCCCTAGCAGGGGGACCGGGTTAGGCTTGAGGAGGTGGCGGAGCAAATCTTAAGGCATAGAGGGATCACCCTCTCATCCTTAGACACTCCACTGCTTACACACTCCACTGTCCCAACAGCAACAGCCGCCGCAGCAGCAGCGGGGGGTCTAGTCACAGGGGGGAGGGGGGCCCCACAATGGGAGGGCGCGCTGACCAGGCATGCCCAGCCCAGCTCCACGACATCTGGGTGACCCCCCGGAGCTGCTGGCTGCTGTCAGATGCCTGCTGCTGTCCCTAGGCTCCCTTGTCCCCACTGAGGGGGGCTGGCTGTGTCACCTGATAGCCTCACGAGGGCAGGCCTGCTCTGCAATGTGCAGCAGCTCCTGGTGCACGCCCTCCTTGCAGGACAGGCAGGGGGGCAGCAGGGCGGCCACGCTCTTGCGCACCAGCAGCTCAAACGGCTCCTGGGGCACTAACAGGTTGCCTGCCAAGGTGGGGGGCAGGCAGGCAGGCAGCAGGGCAGGCAGGAAACAGGCCAGGCAGTGGATAAGTAGGAGGGCGCAGGCAGGGGATGAGTAGGAGAGTGTGAAGGCAGGGGATGAGCGGGTGAGCAGGGGGCAGGCAGAGTTACACTGGGAGGGGGATGACGCTGCAAGTCGGTTCTTGAGAAACAGATATATGGGCATGGGCTGGGCAGGCAGTGGGGAAGGCAGGGGCGAGGAAAGCAGCAGGGGATGGTGCAGGCTCTACTGGCATGGCAGGGCTGGGTGTGCTGCCCCTCCCTGGCATGTCTTTAAGGGCTGAGGTCAGATGAGCGGGACGGATGAGCTGGTGGTGGTGCAGGCTCTACTGGCATGGCATGGCTGGGTAGTGCTGCATGGCTGCGTGGTGCTGCATGGCAGGACTGGGGGGTGAGGTCAGACACACACCGGCCACTCCAGCTCCGTTCTTGATGACGGTGAGGATGGCCTCGTCACTGACATCCCTGTGTGGCGGCAGGTGGGGCAGGGGGGAGGGAGGGGCAGGGTGGGGCAGGGTGAGGTAAAGCAGCGTGGGGCATGGGGGGCCAGGGGGGAAGGGTGGAGCAGGGGGGCCAGGGGGGAAGGGTGGGGCAGTAGGTAGGGTAAGATGGGGCAGAGGCTGGCCCTAGGATAGGGCCTCACATGCTGCAACACATGCTGCAGCAGCACATGTGGTGTTGCAGGCACTCCTACACCCCGCACACAAAGCGTGACCAGCAGGAGGATGTCAGGCAGAAATCAGGGGTGGAGACCTAGGCCGCGGGCAGCAGGGCTGGGTGTGGAGGTTGAGGTGCTGCTCCATCACATATGCACGGTGTTCTCGCCATGAGAGATGAGTGACGAGTGACGTGTGACACACACCGATGCGGCGCCAGATCCCGAAGTGTGGGCCCAAACATGGTGTTGAACACGGCACGGATGCGGGCGCCTCCTGACAGCCGCTGGGTTGACAAATCCTGTGGCAGCACCCATCATCATCAGGTGCAGCAGTTGCAGGAGCAGCAGTTGCAGCAGCAGCAGCAGGGGCAGCACACATCATAATCAGGGGCACTCCCCCGGCCGCAGCAGTGGTGGGGGGCAACAGTGGCAGCTGTGGCTGCAGCTTTGGGGGCAGGACCCTCAAAGACTATGCAGGCACTTAGCAGGCCGACTCATCAGGGGCAGCAGCAGCAGGTCAAACAAGGCTCTGGCTGGTCCTTGCCTTGCTGCCCACAGTGGCCATAAGGGGGCTGGTGACCAGCTGACTTTGGCTGCTGTGGTGGTGTGATCGGTTGTGGTGGTGTACTGAAGGCGCCACGCAGTCAAAGTCACAGGGTTCAATGATCGCCACAGACTGATCGGTTCACAGACTGCCATGGTGTGCACATGATCATGCAAATAGTCATGCTGCAGGGCGCCGCACAGCACTTTTAGTTTAGTTGCCGCACAGCACAGCACAACAGAGGTTCAGTGATTGTTGCACAGGTGAGGCAAGAGTCTGGACGGAGCTGGAAAGCCTCAGCAAGCAGCCAGAGATGTGGATATGACGGCACCGCTGCCCAGCTGCCAGCTGCTGCCACTCAGCTGCTAGCCCCCACAGCGCCCTGCAGCAGCGCCTGGCTGTGATGGACCAGCAGTGCAGCACACCTGGTGCCTTCCCTCCAGCATGGCGGCGAAGCGCTCCGAGTACTCGCACAGCAGCTGCAGCAGGTAGGCGCCCCTGAGGGCAGCAGCACAGCCAGCAGCCCTCCCCCTGGATGCCCCCTACCACCTCACCGGCACAGCCCCAGGCAGGCAGGCAGGCACGCTGTGTGAGGCACGACTGGCCCGGGTCTGGTCCGCTGCATCCACCTACACTCCCAGCAAACAGGCAGTGCTCCCAATGCAGTGCGCCTCGGGCAATGTGCGACTCATACTGGCGGCTCACATCTGCATGGCTCTCCAGCCAAAGGAATGCTTCATGTGACACACATTGGCTGCCTTGGCGGGCAAATAACACCGCTGAAAGCCCCTGCCTGACAGTGGTGTCCCTGCTGGGCCCACCCATGGCCGCCAGCCTGCCCCCCACCCACCCACCCACCCACCCACCCACCCACCCTCGCCGCCCCCCCTGTCCCCATCTGCCTCCCTCACTTTGCACTCTTGCTTTCCACCGGCAGTGGCGCCCCCAGGGCCCGCAGCTCCGCTGCTCTGGACTCCAGCTGCTCCGCAATGGCGCGCCGCAGCCCTGGCAGCAGCACCCGGATGTGGTCCACCAGCAGCAGGTTCAGGCGGCGGGCCAGCTGCGTGACCCCGCAGTGGGACAGCACGTCACGGTACTCCGGCTTGCTGGAGAAGAAGCGGTCCTCAGCCCTGGGCAGCGGGAGGAGGGGCAGGGGTAAGGCAGGGGAGGGAGGGTGGTGTTGAGTTTGGTTGAGGGGCGTTGGGAGGGAGTCCTGGGAAGTGGTCTGGGGTGGGGGCTGGGACTGGCGTGGTTGAAGTGAGTGGGCCTAGGAGGACACTAGGGGTGGGTCAAGCAGGGGAGAGGCAGGTCAGCATGCGGCAGGGAGTAGCTAGGCCCAGGCTGGTAATCCCAGGGCCAAGCAAGGCACTGGGAGTGTAGGTGTGTAGGTGGACTGTAGTGGGTAGGCAAGCTGTAGAGTACTAGGGGTTAGGCACATTGGCGCAACAACAAGGGACCAACAAGGCTACGCCACAGGGGAAAGGTGACATGCCTGTACGGATTGCAGGTGCGGCATGGGAACAAGCGCCCTTCTCCCCCAGCCCCTCCATTTCCCATCCAGTGTCCCTTTACCCCTGCCCCACCTTTTCCCATACAACCACCTGGCTGCGCCTAGCCCCACCCAACCCTGGCAACACCAGCTCTGAGCCCGCAGCTTGCTGTGTCCCAGCCTGACCTGCGTGCGTCCGGGATGCTCTTTGCCTGGTTGATGTCCTCCTGGCTGCGGTTCACCACGGCCACATATCCCAGACGCAGGGGGATGTGTGTGTTGCGCAGGATGTGTGCCGCACTGGTGCCGCGGTCCATGATGTCCAGCTTCGTCAGCACCCCTACAGGATGGTGATGGGCAGGAGGAATGCTGGTGGGGCTCAACACCCTGATGCTGCCTGACCTGCCAAGCTAAGCCGAAAGCCCCTCCTCCCTCACTCAGCTTGACACACATGACCTGCACACTGCCCGGTCAGACTGCATGCTGCCCCGCTGCTTTCCTCCCCACTACCACTACCACCACCACCGTTGCTACACAGGTGCAGCTTGGCAATTGACAGGAGCTGAGTGGTTAGCAGGCCAAGGAGTGTCAGGGCTAGGCAGGGGCCAGGGGTATGTGCACCGTGGGGTGAGGGAGGAGGGGTGAGGGGAGTTGAGAGCACGTCACAACAGCCGCCCGCCCCGCCCCGCCCCGCCCCGCCCCGCCCCGCCCCGCCCCGCCCCGCCCCGCCCCGCCCCGCCCCGCCCCACCCTGAACCGCCCTTCTACCCTACTCTGCTTGTCCCAGGCGCTTCAGTCAGCCCTGCCCCAGCCCTGGCCCCCACCAATGGTGCGCAGCCCATCTGGGTCCACCATCCTGGCCAGCTGGATGGCGTCGCTGTTGGCCAGGTCTGCATTGGCCGGCGACACGGCCAGGATGATGACGCTGGGCGACCGGATGTGGTCCAGCACCATGTCGCGGATGCGCGCCTCTATGTTGCTGGGCTGGTCCCCCACCGGCACCTTGGTCATGCCGGGCAGGTCCACCAGGGTCATGGTGCTGCAGGGCACAGGGCATAGGGCACAGGGGGTCAGGGGTGGGGTCACACAGTGGTGCAGCAGCACACGGCGCTTCTGGGGGCGGTACAGTCCTATTGTGGTGTTGAGTAGTGGGTGGGAGGACTGAGGTGAGGAGGTGAGGAGGTGAGGAGGTGAGGTGGTGAGGTAGTGAGGGCTAGGAGGGGCTCTAGTAATCTGGGTTCAGCTGTGCTGGAACTGTCGCTGGTGGTGGTGCTGGTCCTAAGGCTTCCATGGTGCTGGCACGGTCGTTGTTGCTGATGCTGTCCCTGCGAGGTCAAGTCAGTCAGGCTGGCCCAGAGCACCTCGCAACAGTGGGGCCCTGTACCCGCCCTGAACCCGGTTGAGTAGCCCTGCCAAGGTGCTGCTGCCACTCAACGCCGTAGGGGTGGGGTGGCCACTAGCCCGCCATCCCACCAGCTTTATAACAGTGGCCCAGCTACCCAGGCTGTCCACTCCGCCCTGCCCCTCTTCCCCGTAGCTGCCCTGTAGCTGCCCCGTAGCTGCCCCTGGGCACGGCCACAGTGTGTCAGCTGCTGTGTTCACGGCCATGCCTGCATGTCGCGTCCCAGCCGTCAGTACTGAGCCAGATCTAGAACTCTTCAGCTTGGCTGCTTTAGCACTCAGCCTGGCCACCTGACAGCTTCTTGTCATGAATGGTAAACTGCGCCCTCACAGTCTTGTCTGCCCTACTACTCTGCAGGTTCAGGCCCCTCAGGTGCTTCAGCCTACCACTCTCAGCAGCTGCCTTTGTCAACCTTGCCGCTCAGTCCATGCTAAATCAGTGGCTGACAAGCTGGCATCCCTGTCGGAGGGTGCGCTGGCAGGCTGGCTGGCTGGCTGGCTGGTTGGCTGCGTCAACAACACTCACAGCACATGTGGGCTGAACACTTTCAGGCGAATGGGCTTGTCTGACACATTCTTGTTGGTGCCCACCACCCTGTCCGTCTCGGCCTGGATCTCCTGCGCTGCAGAGCATGGCTGCACGTCATGCCTGCCTGGAAGCCTGACTGACTGGCTGCATGCTCTGCATGCAAGCACATGGCATACACATCCTGCTCCTGCCTGCTTGCCTCTGTGGTCTGGGCTCAGGCACACGGCCTGATCCTGCCTGCCAGGCTGGGCTGTCTGTGTGGGTATGGAAGGTCTCATCCGCTGCCGTGGGTGGAGGCAGCTGCCACGGGGTGCACTGCAACTTCAGGAACATCCAGCTGCCTGGACGCACACCCTGTTAACTACAGGACTGCTGGTGCAGCTGCTGGCATCCCAGTGCTGACCTGTCTGATCTTGTCGAACTCATAGAACAGTTTGCCAGGGACGTGCAGGAACTCGCCCCACTCAGTCATGCCATTTGATGTGCTGTTGGACTTGACCAGTTGCAGCACCAGGGGCCGCCTTGTCACGATGTCTGAGCCTCTGGGTAGGAAGTCTCTACCAACCTGAGAGGCAGCAGGGGAGCCCAGGGGGCATTGTTGTCCCAGCTGTCAGTCCATGTTGGGTGAAAGACAGCTTACCAGGGACTCCAAGACGCTGGACTTGCCACTGCTCTGGCTGCCGACGACTGCCACTTGCGGGAGGCTAAGCTTGAGGTCGACTGTCACCTGCGCGGCGAGGGTTGTTCGCTGGCTGGACTGTGATCGCCGATGCAAAATCGTAGCTAGAAGGTAAGGGCTACCTAGCTAGCCGCTGCACCTGGCTGAAGATGTCTTGCAGCCGGTTGATGACAGGGATAAGAGAGTCTCCAAGGGTCGAATCCCTGGAGCTCGCCATTGTTAGCGATTCTCAAAGGAAGACTACGCGGGCTACGCGGGCTCCTGTTGCTTTACGCTATACTACTTTGCATTCCTGCTTCCTCAAGCACAGAGTTGCAGCGGGTCACTCCCGCCATTGATGCAGCATGCAAAGCCTACCTACAGCTATGTAGGTGCTTAGCTCGTGAATGTGTACGCAAAGGGAAGCCTCTGATACTCAGGAAGCTGGTCTAATTGGTGCTACAAGACCCCACAATACTCAAACTAAGCATCACTGGCAAGGCAAGTCAAGCACTAAGCATCAACTGCCAGAGGTTCAACTGCCCTTATGCGAACCAGCAAAAACCCTCTTCTTCTGAGACACAGCCACCCGGTCACCAAGTTACAACCACTGTGCAAGGGCACTGCCAGTCACCGTCTGGACTTTGCACTACTTAGGGCATTGAACCTTCCCCATGAAGGTATGGTGTTCCTGTGGCTGCTTGCAGCGCCGGTATACCTCTTCCTCCTCCTCTGAACACTCAAACGTGCGTGCCCTAGCAGTTCTCATGCCGCAGTCTTGGTCAAGCACCTGGTGTGACCAGCCTCCCGAGCTGGTGCCCCAGCTTGGCCAGCCACCCCGGCAGCAGACCTGGTGCGGCCAGCCACCCCGGCTGCTGCCCCTAGGGTGGTTCCCCCCCCTAGGTAATATTAACAATAGCTATATTACTAATATGTTCTAATTCTATATTACTAATATGTTCTAATATTACTAATATGTACTAATACTTCTATGTTCTAAAAAAGCTTGCCACCTACATACATCGAAGTATACTCAGCTGCTCGTGTCCGTCCCCGTGCATGTGCCTGTGCCATTGACAAGCTCATTCGTGCCACACACAAAAAGACATGTGCTCACCCAGTCCACACCCAGCATGTCCACATCCACACCCATGTCCACCCAGCATGTCCACATCCACACCCAGTCCACACCCAGCATGTCAGAAATTGCTTGTAGATGCTCATTGTCAACCGCGCGGAAGGGAGTCCGCGAAGTAGTAAGAAACAGCCCGAACCTACGACGTCACTCCTACAAATCAATCCCTGCATTCTTCCCTGCACTTTTGACCAACCTTGTCCGATCGGACTGAAAATCTGAAAGATGGTGTTTTGCAGAGAATAAAACATATTGTTTTTTGAGAAAAACTTTCAAAATACGATATGTTTTATTTTCTGCAAAACACCATCTATCAGAATTTCAGTCCGATCGGACAAGGTTGGTCAAAAGTGCAGGGAAGAATGCAGGGATTAATTTGTAGGAGTGGTACTGCATTTTGCAGAGCCTCTGGGTCACCCCCGCCATTGGCCCCGCAAATGTGAGACGGTCTGGGGCGCGAATCTCCCTGTAGCTCGCGGCAAATTTTTGACGCAGTCGGGTGTAACAGGTGTATGCGGCACCCACCGTCCGCAAAACACTAGCTCAGATCGGCGCCCGCCCAAACCTGACCTGTGCTTTCCGCTTCTAAAAGACTCACGCACATCATAAGGCGAGGCTGCCAATCCATCTACGCACGCCGTAAGCCAAGGGCACAAGTGCAGTACGCCTGCTTGCATGTCAGTGCATGGAGCATATATTTCGTGGTTATGCGCACAAGTCAGCCAGCTGGCACCCCTTACCGCACTTACATTGCGGCATGACTCTATGCAAATGTAAGCTGCCTTATGACAGCGCTACATCATCACTTGGCACTATGTTGTCGGGATGGCTCGGGATGGCTCTGGCTTTCAGTGTTACATGTGCCGTGGTGCCTCAACCTTCTCCCTCAACTTCAGCAGGCACATGTCACGCAACTCTTTCTTTGATTTACTTGAAACCACTTCATTGCAAAACAACAACACAAACAAAACACATTACACAAGTTGTAGACCACTTAACCGCTGGAACTGTGCTACCAAGGCAAGCTCTGCCTCATTGTCAAACTGTGGCTGGGGTGCTCCTGGCATGCTGTCTGGCTGCTCTAGCTGGTGATGGTCGACCTGAGGGTAGCCTCCGGGCTGTTGTAGGGCACCACATTGCCAACACCTGCAAAACAAAAGACACATTACACACGTTGTAGACCACTTCACTGGCACCTGACACATAGCTTCAACCACAGCCCCAGCTATGTACTTGGGGGCAGTGAAGGTGGGAGGGGAGGGGAAGGGGGCAATGTTGGCTGCAACCATTGCCCATTCTGCAGCCCTTGCTGCCTATGCCCGGGCGGGGGGGGAGGCGGGGGGGAGGGCGGGGGTGAGGGGCAAGGAGAAACCTAATGCAGGGAGGGGGGAGGGGGGAGGGGGGAGGGGGCTGCTGCTCCAGGGTCTGGCCATGTAGTGAGTGTGGCAGGGAGGGGGGAGGAGCCGGTTGCTCCTGGGGCGGGCCTTGCAGCTGCCGGGGTGGGGAGGGGGGAGGGGGTTGTTGCTTCTGGTGCATAGAAACACATAAACAGAAAGAAAACTACTCCGGTACAAACCGGCGTGCATTAAGGGAGGAGCTTCCGCCTGTGGCGCGGCCTGCTCCCACCTCCAAACGTTGGACACAGGCTGGACATGTCCCCATCAAGCTGCCCTAGCTGTAGCCACAGACCACAGCTAGCACCCAAGGCAAACAAAGAGGCATGAGAGGAGCAAAGACTAGTGCACTTGGCAGCTGGCCTTATCTCTTCTCCTCGTTGACGAGAGCAATTCCAGCCTTGTCCGCCAGATGTCGCACTAAAGGCTAAAGTTCAGGCTCCAAAAGTCCAAATTTCAGCTGTCAGCCAACGTCCCGCATTGAGGTAGCTCTGCTCCCTCCTTGACGACGCCAGCAACTCCACAACAGCTCGATGACCCGCAGCGGTCGTGTGCGGCACCCGGACCTCATTTGTATTCCGCTGGACAAAGCGGTGCCCGTTCAAGCCTGGGAAGGCTTTCCCGTTGCATCCCAATTTATATACCGCTGGGTGCGGTGGTGAGGTAGCTTAGCCAATCCGTGCGACCGAAGTCAACGCGGATTGTTACCAGGGCCACCGCGTGGAGGTGCCTCACCGCCAGCCCCACACATAAACATGTTTGCTCAACATATTGAGGCGTAGCGTCGTTTATAATAAATAATAAGAGATGAAAGTCGGGCAGGTGACTGTTGTGTGCTACCCTCAGCTGCTCATGCCTGTCATGCGTTGCGGAAGTGTGCGATCGAACATCAAACTGACCTAGACAAGGTGAGGTGTAATACAACCTTACTCACCTCTTGCTCACTGTTTTCAAGAGCTGATAGCCTTGCTGCACTGCTGCCTGGGAGACCCTTGGGCTGGTGTGGGTTTGGTGTTGATCCTCAAAATAGCCAAGCACTTGTGCAGGTCAGCAGATTTGGTTGCATGTGTTATCATCGTATGCCACACGCATTAAGAAACAGCACCCCGTGCTTGCCTGGGAAGTAACTGCGACTTGCCAGTCCGACGGCAGCAAAGGCTGCTCGGCGCGGAAATGCCTCCGGCCACCAATTCATCTCTCCTGTTGCGACACGCATATAAACTGATAGAGAATGACATTGCGAAGCTAATCATGTCGTCGAGACAGTGCAGTACAATCGACAAAAGAGGGCCTAACCTGCTAGCGACACCGTTGTGAGATGTAGAGCCAAACGGTGGAAGAATTACATGCAGCGGATCAAAGACGGTGCCAAAAAGTGAATTGCGGGGCCAATGGCGGGGGTGACCTGGGGGGTTCGGCGGTTGTGTCGGGAGAATCTAACACACGGGAGATGGACCCACTGCTGGAACAGGCCAAGGCCTTGGCAGCCCTCAGCCTCGCGACACATGGCAGGCCCAGCTGGTTGTGTTGAAGTGTTTAAGTGTTGTGGCAGGGTGCTAGGTAAGGGTGCTATGCATCCATGGCTGGTAAGGCCGACCCCATACGGTCTGACCCCATACGGTCTGACCCATACTGCACAACTGTCAAAGTTAGACTGCGAAGGTGGTGGCGGGGGTGAATACTGGTATCGCAAGTGCAAGTGTGCAAGTGCGCAAAATGCTGCGGTGCAATGCAATCGTGCAAGTCAGGCTGCAAGTCAGACTCGCAATGGACTAGCATTCTCCGCAAAGCGGGCAAAGCAATGCGGCAAGACCAGCAAACCAGCAAGCAACCAGCAAGCACTCTGCTGTGCGTCTCCGCTGCTGGAGGTGCGGGTAGGTACTGTCCGTCTGCGTCTCCGCTGCTTTCAGTCGGGCAGGCAGGTGCAGGCAGGCAGACGCAGGCCGGGCGAGCGGAGGCGGTTACTCTCAACTGCCCTGAACCGCAGAGAATCCGAGCAAATGAGAAAAATAAAACTTGGGAACAGGCCCCTTAGCTAGCCACGCATTGGCCCTAGGTCGACGACTCACCCTAACTCTCACTATAGCTAGCTGCTGGCAACAGCCCCCCATGCCGCACCCCATGGCAATAGCCACCGCCCTCGCACCTGCTCGCGCCCCTTCACCATGCTCCCATGGTAGGGTGCAGGCCCGACACTTTGTCATTGATGATAGGGTACTGCATGACTGCATGACTGCATGACTGGGTACTTGTTAATGCCATGATGGCTGCAGCGGAGTGCTGAGAGGTTTTGAGAGCGGTCATCCGTTTGCTGACGGTCATATGTGACTACATTCACAAGCTTGAGGCGCATGCTCCCTACCTCTCCCTACCTTTTGTGAGAACCTGATATCAGGGGTGGAGGTCAGGTGGTCACCCCCGCCATTGGCTGCACCCCCGTGGCTCAAGAGATAACTGTCTGACTCATTTTTGCACGGATGAGGCCGCCGATCGGCGCGATGGGCTGCTAATGGCCTGACTAGAGTGCAGCCAGCCCAAGCGGTTTGCCGGGTGGCTGGCCCCCAGCACGCGACGTGTTCTGGCGCCACGCAGACACACTTAGCGACCGCTAGAGGCAGCCTGGACCCAGCGCGGCGTGAATGGCGCATCCAAACTAATTTTCAAATCAGCATGCAACAGCGCTTAAATCGCATTCTTCAACGCAGGTTCAGTCCACATGTGACAGCAACTTCAAGGTGTTCTAAGCATTGGTGCCTGGGGTTCCTGTGCAGCTGAACGCAGCTAGAATCAGTCAAAAAGATGCAGAAACTGAGCTGATAACCATGTCGATCGCCACACATGAAACGGCCCATACATGAAGGCAACGCGTTTCTGTTCTAAGAACACGCTAGTGATCTACACAAGCAGCCGCACAGAAGTGGCAGTTCATCATTTGACGTCCTGGTTGGACAGTTAACTGGCCGAGAAAAGTGCCATTTCTAAGGCATTTGACGCGACACGAGTTGCACGCTGTTCGGTTGCAGGGACAGGCCACACGCCATACAAACACTCTCAAACATGTCATCAGCACTAGCACTAGCACTAGAACACATGTCAAGGGGGGTCCTGCGCCCGACAAGAAATTCAAAACTTTGAAAAGCTGGGGCGCTGAGCGCGATAGCTGTTCGCTGATCACAGCCCCACTAAGCAGGCCAATCCCGGCACAACGCGACCAGAATTCCCAACACCCTCGCCCGCCCCGGCACAGGTGCACATCAGCCCAAGCAGCCCGCTAGCCTCGCGCTGGTGAGCTGCACAGCGCTGCGCAAGAATCGCTGAAAAACTCTTAAAGATCAGTCAGATAGTTATCAGGGGTGCAGCCAATGGCGGGGGTGACCAGGTGTCCCCAACTAACAGAAAATGACAGGAAAGTGACCCCTGGTAATCAAAACGACGCCGCGTCTCAGCCACGTGGTTTCTATTTATGTTTTGCACATCCCTGGATAGAGGACTCTTTCAGCTATGCGGTGCAGCTTGTATCATTAAATACTGTGCAGTGTGCTGGGTGCTATGGCGGCTCAAATCTGCACATTCAAATCCGTGCATTTTTTGCTCATGCGGGCCTCGCCGCGAGAGACCGCCGCGACCGACGTGGCCCCGGAGCACCTGCACATAGTGAGGGACAGTCGCCGCAGTCAAATTGGTTCACATGGCATGCCAAACCGATGTAACAGCGCCCCTCCACCCATGCTCAGAAATATGCAAGGTTGTTGCGATGCTTGACCCCTTCGTGAGCAGTACTGTTGGCCTGGCCACTCTGCAATGCCTCACAAGGTGTGTATGCCATTGCTATGTTACCTTCCTCGACATGTTGGGTCCGATCCCTCCCGCCCGCCCCCCGCTTGCGTGTCGAGCTCGTGTTCAGCTCCGCTGTGGCCCCCTGCTGCTCAGATGGAGGGGTGAGCATGCCAGGGGCGGCACCAGCACCAGCTTCCAGCTGCTGCCAGGGGGGGGCAGCAGAAGGGGTGGGCAGCCCAGGAGCGGCACCAGCACCAGCTGCCAGCTGCTGCCAGGGGGGGGCAGCAGGAGGGGTGGGCAGCCCAGGAAGGGGTGGGGTGGAAGGGGTGGAAGGGGTGGAAGGGGTGGAAGGGGTGGGGTGGAAGGGGTGGGATGGGGTGGGAGGGGAGGGGGTGGGAGGGTGGGGCTGGGGCTGGGAGGGGGTGGGAGTGCGGGCTGGGGGTGGGAGGGGTGGGGAAGGCGGGGCTGGGGGTGGGAGGGGTGGGGAAGGCGGGGCTGGGACTGGGAGGGGGCTGGGAGGGGGCAGGTTCCGGGCGGTCGGAGTAGGCTAGTCAATCCTACAAGGCAGAGTTGGGTCACGCCAAAGTCATTTCAGGCGGGCCTATTTCATGGTTTGCCGTGCTTTCTTTTCCAGCAGCTGTGTCGTTGAGTAATGAACAAAGTAATAACGAGACATTCTAATAACTCAGAGTGGTCAGGTCACAACATGCCGATTTGTGCAAGGGGGTCCCTTTTTCTGTGTGGCTGGCTAGAGAGACCTCTATCCATCGCACCTCGCTGCAATGTCGCGTTATTTCTTGCCCAACGACGGTCCTCCGACGCCGCCTGCACCAATGAAAGGCTCTTGGAGCAAGCCTGGCGGGCTGAAATGAGATTGTACTTCTGGCTCGATGCCAGGCGCAGCTCATTCATTGGTGCCGCTACATACCACTAGAACAATCGATGGTGAGCAGCTGAGGTGTATCCGCGCTCGCTTGCGCCGGCATGGCCTCACTCGCAAGAGGTAACGCGCCGCTTGCCAGTAGATGCGCACTAATTCGCAGGTGCCAATGTGACAAACGCTATCAGAAATGGTGCAGTATTGAAAGAGTATTTGCATGAAGATTACCAACCCCATGTTGGGGACTCCTGACCTGCAAGGACACATGCTCAATTGTAACATCTTCACTGATAAGCATACCAGCTCATCAGTTTAAGGGGCCTGGGGCAGCAGGCTGGAGGTGTCGCAATGACACGCAACACCAGGAAACGGAAAGCGCCTGGCGATGAACAGGTAGCAACAAGTCCGAATGCGACACCCCAGTACCCTCGGCTCGAAGGTGCTAGCTGGCGACTTGGCTCACGCGCGTAGTTGCTCGCGCAGCCTGCCATATGTCAATCCTGATGTTTCCGCAGGGGCTGCGGCAGCACACCAACGAGCTCAGCCAGCCGACTGTGAGGCAGGCCTGCCTGACACAGTGGCCGAGCTGCAGCGGCAGCTACAAGACAAGGAGCAGGAAATCAGGCGTTTACGAGCTGACAAGCAGGCACTGGCTGCTGAGCTGCGTGAAGCAAATGCAAATCAGGTAGCTGGCAGAGCCTGTCCTACTTTATTGAGCAGCATTTCACATGCAAGGGGTTAAAAGGGGGACTAGCCCGCTGCTAGCAATCAACCATCTCTTCTTACCTCCCTTACACCACCCTTAACCCTCCTGTAAAGTAACGCACACATAGTTAGAAGGCCATGACATATATATTAAATGACGTTCAGGCCATCTCTGCATACAAAGCCTGCCGCTGAGCTTGTACTTGAGCTTGTTATCCTCCTGCAGGCCAATGAAGCTCAGCTTAGCTCAGCGCAGCCCAGCTCGTACTATGATTACTGCGGCTTGCTAGACTGCGACCTCAGCAAAGTTGAAAGTTTTGTGAATGTGTGCTCAAACGTAATGACGAAGCATCCCTGTTCGCCTGCCGAGGCAGTATGGCGTCAACAGATACAAGAGCTCGCTCAAGCCAGGATCTCCCCCTTGAACAAGGTCAGCAGCTGGGACCAAGACAGCAAGCAGCTGGCACTGAGAAGCTACGTCTTGGAGAAGGCTCAGGAGGTCATGCAAGACCTGCAGTGGCCACAGAAGCCCCAGCTAGTAGCAAGCCTGCACGGTTGGCCAGAGGCAAACCAACAAGGCGTGCCAGCAGCAGCGCAGCAGCTGCATGAGGCCACATGCAGGGCGCTGAGGCATACGTCTCAATTTGCCACGCCATTGTGTGAGGCAGGCCAGCTGTTTGCACACCAAAGGCGTCTGGTCCATGCACGCCTGGGTGAGAAGCTGGGGCTGGGTCAGGTGAAATGCGGGGGGTCCTTCATAGAAGGCGCCCTTTTGGCCATGGCGGGCTACATGCTGAACGCACACTTGCTGATGTCTAGCCTGCACAGCAGCTGCCCCGGTCTACAGCTTGTGAGCAGGCTGGAGGACTGGCAGACGCCTGAGGGGCAGCTGCTGTGCAAGGTGCCGCTCAACACGGTGAAGGGCCACGTCAGTGTCAGGTGCGTAACTGTTGTTCGCCTGTGCCGTGCCTTGCTGCTGTGGCCATACCTCTTGCTGCTGCCTGTGCTGTCGGTGTTTGTGCTGCCTGTGCTGCATTGTGGCAATGTGCAGCAGTTTCCAGCAATGGTGGACTGGTCTTTTGTAGTGTGAGAGTGCCTGCCCAGCCTGCCTAGACCAGCGTGGTTAGCCAGTAGCAGCCTTACTCCACCTTTTTATGCGGCAGTGCCTTGCCTGCGTGCCCAGCCTGTGACTTCATCAGAGGTCCACCATATTGTTTCACGTGTGCACATCAGTGACCTGAACAACGAGACTTGGTCATCATGTTGACCCTGCATGTCGCCCTTGCAGCCGCCCCTTGTGCCTGCTAGGTTGGGGCCTAGTCTACTCTGCTCCGGGAGGTGAGCGCAAGGTGCTGCGCAAGCAAGACGTCGTGGCCCTGGTGCCTGACCAGGAGTGGCTGGAGCAGCAGTGTGTGGAAGCTGAGGAGCAGCTGGCAGTCGCAAGTCAACAGGCAACGGAAGCAGAACAAAAGCTGCGACAGGCTCAACAGAGGAAGGCAGAGGCAGAGAAGGCATGGAAACCAGCGACCTAACCCATTTGCTGCTAGCTTGTTGTTGTTGTAGCAGTGGTTGTAGTTGTTATGGTATGGCTGCTGGGCACTGGGATCTTTGACTATCCTCCTGCACTTGTTGTTGGGCATAGCATACTTATCTACATTCCTTGCATTGCCTGTCTTAATCAGGGATAGTGTTTGAAGGATGTCAGTTCAAAGGATGTGTTAAAGCATGAGACATGCAGGCACGTCCAAAATGTGCGGTCCCACTCAGGGAGGTGGCATCAGCCGAGTGGTGCCATCAGCCGTCGCCAGGGGCCAGCATCAGCAGGTTGACATCATGACTCCTACCCAGGTGCTACTGCGTGGTGCAACCAGCCAGCGGCCAAGCCATAGCTAGCAGGTGTAATTTGCTGTCCAATGCATGGTAGTTCAGCTGGCATGGTGGTCCAGATTGCAAGCACATTAATGGAAGCAAGGGTACAGCAGCTAAGCCATGGCATTGGCAGCCTGAACAAGGCCAGCGGGAACAAAGGGAGGAGGGGGAAGGAGGAGGAGCTGCACTGTTAGTTGCACTGTGTCTAAGGAGCTTACAGTAGGCTGTGCACGTGCATCTCTCCCTGTGTGGTGGTTTTCTGAAGGATGCGAACTGCAGGATGCTTATACTATAAGTTACAGCATTAAAACGAGGGTGGGATAGCTTGAGGTATGTAAAGCATGTAAAGCATGAGGGGGAAGCGTGACCTGGCAGCAGCTCCTGCCACCCCTCCACTCAGGCAAATTAGTAACAGCATTTTTGAGATTCAGAGCCTCGGACTAGGTACATAGTCAAATGAAGGCATTGTAAGATTGGGGGTTGAAACTAAAATTCGTGATTTTGCGCGGTTGGTGAGATACGGCCATGCTACAGTACTGTAGGTGTCTACAGTACTGTCGGGGTACCTCGCGAGTACACGAACAGAGCCTCGGACTTGGTACATAGTCTAAATAAGGCATTGTAAGATCGGGGGTTGAAACTAAAATTCGTGATTTTGCGCGGTTGGTGAGATACGGCCATGCTACAGTACTGTAGGTGTCTACAGTACTGTCGGGGTACCTCGCGAGAGACCACTTACAGTACTGTAGACATCTACAGTACTGTAGACATCTACAGTACTGTAGACATCTACAGTACTGTAGGTACCTCGAGGTACCTCGAGAGACCACTTACAGTACTGTAGACATCTACAGTACTGTAGACATCTACAGTACTGTAGACATCTACAGTACTGTAGGTACCTCGAGGTACCTCGAGGGACCACTTACAGTACTATAGACATCTACAGTACTGTAGACCTCTACAGTACTGTAGACACCTACAGTACTGTAGACATCTACAGTACTGTAGACATCTACAGTACTGTAGACATCTACAGTACTTCGAGGTACCTCGAGGTACCTCGAGGGACCACTTACAGTACTGTAGACATCTACAGTACTGTAGACCTCTACAGTACTGTAGACACCTACAGTACTGTAGACATCTACAGTACTGTAGACATCTACAGTACTGTAGACATCTACAGTACTTCGAGGTACCTCGAGGTACCTCGAGAGACCATTTACAGTACTGTAGACATCTACAGTACTGTAGACATCTACAGTACTGTAGACATCTACAGTACTGTAGACATCTACAGTACTGTAGACATCTACAGTACTGTAGGTACCTCGAGGTACCTCGAGAGACCATTTTCAGTACTGTAGACATCTACAGTACTGTAGACATCTACAGTACTGTAGACATCTACAGTACCTCGAGGTACCTCGAGGTACCTCGAGAGACCACTTACAGTACTGTAGCCTTTAAGCACTTAGAAAAATTCTGAACATCTCACTTGCATTCAGGCATCCGTCCAACACTTAGTCGCAGCATCGTGTAGCCGGTATTGCAGCGATGGCATCGCACGAGGTTACCCATACTCGCAGCCGCATCTAGCCCATACTCGCAGCCACATACTCGGCAATCAACCTCGCGGCCACACAGCTGGTCCACAGATGGCATCGCACGAGGTTACCCATACTCGCAGCCACATCTACCCCATACTCGCAGCCACATACTCGGCAATCAACCTCGCGGCCACACAGCTGGTCCAGCAGCGCAGAAGCATACCTGTGAGGCAGCTCGGTGCGAGGATCTCACCTCGCAGCCAGCCTCGCAGCCATTTTCCTCGCAGCCAGCCTCGCAGCCAGTTTCGCAGCCAGCCTCGCAGCCAGCCTCGCAGCCAGCCTCGCAGCCAGCATCGCAGCTAGCCTCGCGGCCAGTTTCCTCGCAACGATTCTCCGCAATTATCGCAAGCATTGATGCACCAACGCAAGGCAGGTGCAACGTGTTGTGAGCAGCGAAGAGGCCAGACGGACCATGGTAAGAGCTTAGGACCAAGGTAAGAGCTTAGAAGGAGCTAGCATTGCGCAGCATAGCCCTTAGTATCCAGCCTAACCGCTACCACACCTGGTTGCTGCAGGCCTTACAATCACGCCTAGTACCTCCCTGTTCACCACCCCCTCCCAGTCCCCCTCACCACCACCACCACCACCACCACCACCACCATTTCATCACCTCCCACAACGTTCCCACTGTTGCCTCCCTTGTGTTGCAGCCCAGCCCAGCCCAGCCCAGCCCAGCCCAGCCCAGCCCAGCCCAGCCCAGCCCAGCCCAGCCCAGCCCAGCCCAGCCCAGCCCAGCCCAGCCCAGCCCAGCCCAGCCCAGCCCAGCCCAGCCCAGCCCAGCCCAGCCCAGCCCAGCCCAGCCCAGCCCAGCCCAGCCCAGCCCAGCCCAGCCCAGCCCAGCCCAGCCCAGCCCAGCCCAGCCCAGCCCAGCCCAGCCCAGCCCAGCCCAGCCCAGCCCAGCCCAGCCCAGCCCAGCCCAGCCCAGCCCAGCCCAGCCCAGCCCAGCCCAGCCCAGCCCAGCCCAGCCCAGCCCAGCCCAGCCCAGCCCAGCCCAGCCCAGCCCAGCCCAGCCCAGCCCAGCCCAGCCCAGCCCAGCCCAGCCCAGCCCAGCCCAGCCCAGCCCAGCCCAGCCCAACCCAACCCTACTCTCCCACCCTGCACTTCCTACTGAGGTGAGGACAAAGGAAGGTGGGTTGTAATGGAGGGCTGCTACACCTGCCCCTCCATCTGCCAGCTCTACATCTCCCTACTCTAATGGTGAGTGCATCTAGTACCCATGTCCAATGTTTGCTTCGTTACACAAATCGTCACATCATTGCCGCAGGTCTTGTGCGCCTACACGTGAGACTATCAATGCGCTCCCCACTTCTCTCGCCCTCCCCATGGACCTCCCCTTCCCTTCCCCCTCTTCCTCCCCGTCACCTCTCCCCTGACATCCCAGCAGCCAGGAGAAAGCCCACCCCACCCACCCTCTTCCCACCCCTCCCTTCCCCCTCTCCCTCCCTCTCCCCTCCCATACTTGTCAAGCCTACCCTTCCCCTCTCCCACCCTTCGATTGACGTGGCATCGCAACCCCCACCTCACCCCACCTTCCCTTCCCTAAACTCTACACTCCCCACCGCAGTCCCACCCCACTGGCGCATGGGATATGTTGCCTGGTGTGAGCAGGTAGGAGGCCAGGAGGACCACAAAGGTAAGGCCACGGTGATAGCTAACACAGTGCCCAGCCTGGTCACCCTACCGCGCGTGCACGCCCCTTGGTTGCAGGTCTGATGGGTCACCTCCCCTCCACTTTCCCTATACAACCACCCCCTCCCAATTCATCCTCCCCCGCCCCCGCCCCCGCCCCCGCCCCCGCCCCCGCCCCCGCCCCCGCCCCCGCCCCCGCCCCCGCCCCCGCCCCCGCCCCCGCCCCCGCCCCCGCCCCCGCCCCCGCCCCCGCCCCCGCTCCCTCCCCCGCCCCCACCACCACCCATGCCCCCACCCACCCCAACCCATGCCCCCAACCCATGCCCCCACCCACCCCAACCCATGCCCCCAACCCAACCCACCCCCGCCCAGCCCAACCCGGTTGAGCCTCCCGCCTCCCCACCTCCCGCCTCCCTGCCTCCCGCCTCCCCGTCTCCCGCCTCCCTGCCTCCCACCTCCCGCCTTCCACATCTACCTCCCCTCCCCGCCTTCACTCTTCCACTCCCCCCCCCTTCACTCAGCAGCCAAAAGGTAGGTAAGTGCTACAGTGCCCCTACTATATCTGCTGCTGCTGCCACTGCTGCTGCTGCTGCTGCCACTGCTGCTGCTGCTGCTGCCCCTACTGCTGCTGCTGCTACCCCCCTACTGCTGCTGCTGCTGCCCCCCCTACTGCTGCTGCTGCCCCCCCTACTGCTGCTGCTGCTGCCACTGCTGCTGCTGCTGCTGCTGCTGCCCCTGCTGCTGCTGCTGCTACCCCCCTACTGCTGCTGCTGCTACCCCCCCTACTGCTGCTGCTGCTTACCCCCCTACTGCTGCTGCTGCTGCCCCCCCTACTGCTGCTGCTGCTGCCACTGCTGCTGCTGCTGCTACCCCCCCTACTGCTGCTGCTGCTGCCCCCCTACTGCTGCTGCTGCTGCCCCCCCTACTGCTGCTGCTGCTGCCCCCCCTACTGCTGCTGCTGCTGCTGCCACTGCTGCTGCTGCTGCTGCCCCCCCTACTGCTGCTGCTGCTGCCACTGCTGCTGCTGCTGCTGCCACTGCTGCTGCTGCTACCCCCCTACTGCTGCTGCTGCTGCCCCCCTGCTGCTGCTGCTGCTACCCCCCCCTACTGCTGCTGCTGCTGCCCCCCTGCTGCTGCTGCTGCTGCCCCCCCCCCTGCTGCTGCTGCCCCCCCCCCCTGCTGCTGCTGCCCCCCCCCCTGCTGCTGCTGCCACCCATGCTGCTGCTGCCTACAGTACTGTAGGTGTCTACAGTACTGTAGGGGTCTACAGTACTGTAGATGTCTACAGTACTGTAGGTGTCTACAGTACTGTAGGGGTCTACAGTACTGTAGATGTCTACAGTACTGTAGGTGTCTACAGTACTGTAGGGGTCTACAGTACTGTAGGGGTCTACAGTACTGTAGGTGTCTACAGTACTGTAGGTGTCTACAGTACTGTAGATGTCTACAGTACTGTAGGTGTCTACAGTACTGTAGGTGTCTACAGTACTGTAGGTGTCTACAGTACTGTAGGTGTCTACAGTACTGTAGATGTCTACAGTACTGTAGGGGTCTACAGTACTGTAGGTGTCTACAGTACTGTAGGTGTCTACAGTACTGTAGGTGTCTACAGTACTGTAGATGTCTACAGTACTGTAGATGTCTACAGTACTGTAGGGGTCTACAGTACTGTAGGTGTCTACAGTACTGTAGGGGTCTACAGTACTGTAGGGGTCTACAGTACTGTAGGGGTCTACAGTACTGTAGACACCTACAGTATTGTAGATGTCTACAGTACTGTATGTGTCTACAGTACTGTAGGTGTCTACAGTACTGTAGATGTCTACAGTACTGTAGGTGCCTTCCCCCCATGCATCCTTAACCCCCATGCCCCCTTCGCCCCCATGCAGGAACATCTCAATGTAGCCCAAGCTCGTTTGCTATCCCGACAGTGCTATGCAAATGCGCTGACAACAAAGCGTGCCTATGTTGCCCAGCCCAGCCCAGCCCTGCCCAGCCCTACTCAGCCTCTAGGATTCGTTACCGACCCTGAGCCCAGCCCTTGTGTTAGGACCACAAGTGGTGATGTAATGATGTAGGCTAAGAGTCATGATGTAATGATGTGAGGTTAGATGTAATGATGGATGGTTGAGGGCCAACCGCAAACAACTTTTGGGGCAATCTCAGCCGCACTCGATATCACACGAGAGGTGCGGTGCAGGAGGTTGTTGTGATTGCGGGGCATCATCAATATCCACAGCTTTGCGGGAGCTTGCAAGCCGAGCTACCCAGTACAACCGACAGAACGGACCTAGCTTGCGATAGAGACGGGCCCCGGCCTTAGACCTTACACGTATGTATGTAGCTCCCTATGGCGACCTTATTGCGTGGACACAACTTTCGGCACAAATACCCATATCGAGCTTGCGGGCCTACGCTTCGACGCCTCTCACTATTTATAGCACGCAGAAGCTGACGGTGCAATCGCGGTAGCAAATGGTGGTTTGAATGTGGAGAACAGCATGGTACCCTATTTACAAGAGACATTGTCAAATCTGGCCTACAGTACTGTAGATGTCTACAGTACTGTAGATGTCTACAGTACTGTAGACATCTACAGTACTGTAGGTACCTACATTCCAACTGCTCACATACTCAAAATTTCAACAAGAGTCAAGTGGCGTTGGAGTCGCAAGGACAATCCGAGGCGAACCGCATCAAAAAACTACCCCCCTAAGATGACGAATATCCGCACTAATTTGCGTGTGTGTCAATGACTTGGGCGGAACAGCTTTCAGGTGCGAGGAAGTCATCAGCTTTTGCTACTGCCAATAACCGCTGCTAGACCCAGCCTGCTGCTAGACCCTTCCATGCCATCTTTAGATTTATGCATGTGGCACAGGCTTGTGAATATCGCAGATGTTCATTCAGATTTTCAATGAAAATTTTCATCTGAAAATCTGAACGTTTTCACTGCACATCTGAAAGTGCCGGGTGCTGCCCCCGGTCAGATCGTAGATCGGGTGTTGCAGAGTGATTGGCTTGGCTGTGATTGGCTTGGCTGGCGCCAGCGCGCTACAGCCACAGCGGAAGAAGCGCAAGCAAGAAAACGCCACAGATGGCGGATCCACGGACAGCATGGACGGCTTGCATCTTTTAAAATGGCTTGCATGTCTGACCTTAGGCAAACTAAGTATTTCTGCATTTCAAGCAGTGCAGGCCTACGAACAAGCCGCGTTTAAAAGGATAGGCTGAGAGCCAGCGGCATCCGCTCAGTTTCATTGAAAATTGAAAATCTGAAAAACTGAAAATCTGAAGATTCACAAGCCTGATGTGGCAGCACAAAGGCTTCATCAGATGGCACATGGCAAGTGGGTTGTCGTGTGGACCATGGTCGCGTGCTGATATGAAGCTGTGTCCTCTGCACGCACCATGCTACCCAATCATCTCTCTGCGGCTAATGTAGGTCCGACAGCCAACACCTCTCCCCCATTTCTGACGTCCGGCATGCGGTCTGAGCTATTGAAAGATCATGATCTTGGGTTTGGCGACATTCACAGTCATGCTGCCCAGTCATCTCTCTGCGCATAAAGTAGCTGTGGCCCGCCTGTCCAACGTTATGCCCGTGAAGCTGCTTATTATTTATACACTATTGAAATGTTTACACTATGCTCTGTGATGCTCCGTGCTCAACAGCAGCAGGTTGTTGGGCATGCCACGCGCATAAGGAACCCACCCGCGATAGCAAAGTACTTGGCAACCCGCAAACATAACATGCGTGATGGGCTTAGCCATCACCACCAACAGCAGCATGCCCATTAGGCAGGCCAATCACAAACAATGCAAGCACTACAGCACTCGGTGGGCATTTTGCCCTCCGGTGGGAGGGTAGTAAGGGCACGCCCCGAGGCTACTCTCCTTCCTTTCTGCACGCCCGACGGCGAGGGTGCAGTTTTTTGTTGTTTCTTTCTTTAGGCATCTTGCTTGACACCCCACTTGACACCCCACTTTCTCTGCCTGGAGGAATATGCACCAAGCCCTGCAAATACTGCAGTACTGGTCATCAGCCTGCTTGAAGTACACGAAGGCAGCTCACAAGTTGCTTTCCCTGGTGGTTGAGCTTGCTGTGCTTGCACCATGTGCTGCAGAACAAGAATGTGTTGGGTGCTCTTGCCAGGATAGGAGCCAAACTGTTTATCAGGTATGGGAGCTGATGTTGTTCCTCACAGCCAGAATCATATACCAACATTGGTTGCAGTATAGGGTTTAAGGTATAGTATTGGTAGTGACAGGTTTAACAACTGCCTCGAGTAAACCCCAAGTCTTACGCGTGCAAGTGGCAGGCGTAGGCTAGGGTTAAATTGTCAGGTCAGGTCAGGTCAGGTCACGTCCAGGTTCCGGTCCAGGTCCAGGTCCAGGTCCAGGTCCAGGTTCAGGTCCAGGTCCAGGTCCAGGTCCAGGTCCAGGTCCAGGTCCAGGTCCAGGTCCAGGTCCAGGTCCAGGTCCAGGTCCAGGTCCAGGTCCAGGTCCAGGTCCAGGTCCAGGTCCAGGTCCAGGTCCAGGTCCAGGTCCAGGTCCAGGTCCAGGTCCAGGTCCAGGTCCAGGTCCAGGTCCAGGTCCAGGTCCAGGTCCAGGTCCAGGTCCAGGTCCAGGTCCAGGTCCAGGTCCAGGTCCAGGTCCAGGTCCAGGTCCAGGTCCAGGTCCAGGTCCAGGTCCAGGTCCAGGGTCAGGTCAGGTCAGGTCAGGTCAGGTCAGGTCAGGTCAGGTCAGGTCAGGTCAGGTCAGGTCAGGTCAGATACAACACCATTACTTGCCTGGGCTGGAGTAGTGCTGCTGCATGGCGACCGCCAGCTGCATAGAGTGAGCTCCAAAGGTGTGGTTGTCAACCCTTAAGGTGATGTTGCCTAGCTCCTGCAGCTTGGCCAGCAGCGCCTGGTTGCTGGGGCCCTTAAAAACTGGCATGATCATGGGGTGACGGCGCTGCCTTTCGCGCACAAGCCGCCGCTGCAGCTGGTTGTAGGCAGTCTTGCAGTTGGGGTTTGCAAAGAATTGGCAGAAGTCCTTATGCTGCCTTAGCATCAATTGGCAGAAGTCCTTGAGCTGCCTTAGCATCAATTGGCATGCTAACGCTGTCACGATGCAAGGGAGGCCCTGTGGGTGCTGCTGGTGCAAGAGCTGCCAGACGCCTTGGGGTGGGCTGCGTGACTGGCTCTGGCTCTAGCTGTCGCTGTGGGTGCTGCTGGCTCTGGCTCCGAGTCAGCTCCGAGTCAGACTGTGATTATGGCTCAGAGCCACAGTCTGTCTCGGAGTCCGAGTCACTGTCCCACCAGATGCTGGCGGGCTGGGCAGGGGCAGGCTGGGCAGGGGCACGCGGGGGGAGTGGGGGTAGGGGGGGTGCCTGGGTTTTTTTTTGTCACCGGGCTGTCTTCAAGATTGCATTAGTGGATGCACAGGGTATCCATGGTACCATGGTACACGGCCATGCGTATCCATGTGACACTCGGCAACTTTTTATGCTTGACCCTATGAGGTCCTTGTGGCAGCAAGTGGACGCAATCATTGGCGAAGCGACGTCTTGAGCCTTTCGCCATTCTTGTGTCTGGATGGCCGAAGTCCCTTTTGATTGGTGCAGCTTCTACGCCCTCTTTTGGAATGTAAGGACGCCGTCTCAGTTCCATCTGCATTTCGGCCCGCGTCCCTAAACATCCCAGCAACCCAGCCAAGCAGCTGAGAAATAGCTGTGCGCTCAAGACAATAAGGCTATCGAGAAGCGTAGCTAGACGTGGCCATGTCTTCACATGTCCGATGCAGGACAAGGGCATCCGATGCAAAGTCAACATCCCTGACACCGTTCTATTCAGACACGGCCAGCTTTCAGCCTGGTGGGCGAACAATAAGGTGCCCGACCGCTCGCAGCCGGGTTGCACTTGCATACAGACCAGCACTTATGCTACTAGCTCGAGTTAATCATGTCTACGGGCACCAGGGGTGCCATGGTTTTGGGCCCGAGGAGTGTGGCAGCCCAAGTGTGGCACAGTGGCACAGAGTGTGAGTCCAGCCTCTGCCTGCCTGCAGGAGGGATGCATTCAGCGTCACACCAGCCAGACTACTTCTGTGGAGGCAATTCGTAAACGCTTTCTCCAGGTAGCAAATGACGATGAGAGCAACTACTCCAAGTTTGTGGCCGTGTCACGCCTTGGTGAGGTTGGAGCTTCCCCCACCATGAGCTTGGCGTCTTGGTGCAGACATGATGCATCATGTGACAGCCACCCAGAAATCGCTGACGACGGAGCAGCGTGCAGCTGTGTGTGGTTGGCTCAGCTACCCACCGCCATTAGCTACCCACAGCCAATGCAGCACTAGGATATTGCCATCAAGCAGGGCCACATTAGCCCCACTCCTCCTAGGCATAGCATGCCTCTTAGGTATGGAAAGCTAGCTGGCTGGTTGGCCTTTCATAAGCCATGCATGCAAGCTCATGGCTCCTTCCCAGCCTGCCCAGCTGTTGATGGACCTTCCTGTGGTGAAAAGGAACTGTTCTGGTGTGGCGAAGCACCGTCATTAGGCAAACACAGTGTGTACTGACAGGGGCATGCTTCATCACATAAGCTCAGGGTTCTGAATGAGCAACACAGCGCTGCCCGTCATGCCCACTGCACAACACAGCAGTAGCCAGCCCACCTCGGGCTGCAAACAGGTCAACAGCTGGGACCAGCCCAGCAACAGGCTCTTACCCAGTGACTAGCGCCCCAGGCATTGCTCGTTGTAGCTGATGGCTGCTCTTCCCTTCTCATGCCAAGGGAGACCAGGTCACCTCACACAGCTGCCTACACCATGGCTAAGGCCACGGCGAGCAGCCCGACCCTGCTGCCCAGCTCAAGCTGCAGGCATGCCATGTGCGCAGGGGATGGCAAGCCACAGCTGCTGCGCGTGCTGGCCTTCAACCAGCTGTGTGAGCTGCTGTCAGACCGCTTGGAGTCAGGCCACCCCGATGCCAGCCCAGAGATTGAAACACCCAGCGTGCTGCAGGCCTTTGTGCAGCCCTATCAGGATCTGCGGTATGTGCCTCACCCCACCTCTCCCTAACATCCATACCACCATGTTAGGTCATCTGGCGGCGCATTCTCAGCCGCACTTGTACTGCACTAACAAATGCTAGTGTGCAGCAGTGAGCAGGCAAGAGGTGCTGCAGCATGTTGGTAGGGGTGCCACGGTATGATGGGGCATCAGAGTCAGGGCATCAGGCCCACCCAGGGCAACCACTGCCTGGCTGGCTGGCTGGCTGGTAATGCTCTGCCGGGATTCCATGCATTTTGAACATGTTATGACGAGCCATGCACTCAAGCTCATGATTCTGTACACATGTACGCCATGGATGGAGCCGCTCTTGAGGAGGGAGCCACCACACATCATCATGCACACCATCATCTACAGCGGCATCAGCCTAAATGTATGGTTCAGTCAAGTGACCAGACACCTATTTCTCAAACCCTGCATTCACTGTTCAATTCTGGGACTTCAGTCCTAGGTCACTGGCACCTTTTCAGAGCAGGACCCTAGCCTAATGGGTGGCCACCTGCCTGCCTGCAGATACGTCACGACGTACATCAACACCGGCAACACTGTCACATGCCACTCCTTCCAGCGCAAGTACAGCCGGAGATACACTCCCATGTCCGCCGCATCCGCGGCCCAGATCGATGTGCGAGACGCTGACATCATCCTTGCCGTGGGCGAGGACGCGGATGCACGGCGAGCGGAGATCGACAACCACCAAGGGGCGGTGGAGCCGGGGCTGAAGATGCAGCTGCGGAAGCTGACCGCGCACATAGTAAAGTACATTGAGCGTGCGCATGGACTGACGCTGGGCGGGCTGGTCTGCGAGTACATCCGCGACGCGGACGGCAAGGTAAGAGCGAACAGCCTGATGGGAGAAAGCGACAGCCTCTGTGCCGTTAGTCTGAACAGCTCGTCCACCACCCCCAAGGAGTTTGCCATTGATCTACCCTGGCACAGGCATCGTCTCAGCCACTTGCTTGGCAGAGAAATCAGACAATCTTGGGGTCAATTCGACGAGTGGTCAAGCAGCAACGGGCTGAGGCCAGCTGCAACCCAATGCACCCCATCTTGCTTGCTTCACATACTGCCTGGCTCCATGCGGCCCTGCAGGTGTTTCTGATGTCAGTCATGAGGACAGAGTGGACCTCCACCGCTGGGGGCCAGGGTGCTGGCAGCCTGGCCGCCGCAGGCAAGCAGCAGGACCCAGTCGACCTGGACTTTGACGATGAGCAGCAGGCCATGGCTCAAGTTCAAGCCCAACACCAGCAGCTCATGCGGGCCACAGAGCTTCCATCAAACCAGCAGGCTGCCCCTACCTTGAACTCAGAGTGGGCAGGGCAGAGAGCAGGCGCTGATCCTCAAGGCTCCCAGCCCTCCAGCCACCCCACCTCCATTGCTGCAGGCCAGGGGTATTCTGATGGGCCATCCTTACAGTCCCTTGGCCAAGAAGGGCTGGAGGTGCGGCGGTCCACAAGCCCCCGCCAGGGCTGGAGCGCGGCTGGCAGCCAGGGAGGGCAGGGGCCAGGTGGTGCAGGACCAGGCATGCAGCGCTCTCCCCTGGTGCAGTACCCTGGTGGCAATGCACGCGCGGTAGGGCAGGGCATGGTGGTCACCAACACCTGGCCCTCACAGCAGCACGAGGCTCAGCTGAACCCCTCAGCCTATCCTCTTGCCCGAGCTCACAGCGCCAGGCCCCTGCAGCGACCCCAACAGCAGCAGCAGCAGTACATGCTGTCTACAGAGCTCAGCTACGGGGCCGCATACAACCATGTGCAGGGCCCGCCTGTGCGTGTGCGGTCGGCTCGACCTGCGTCAGGCTCTTCCGGAATACCTAGACCCAGCCAGTATGCCAGCACGACTGGCGTGGCGGGCTTGTTCTCGCCGCAAATGCTACGCGCTAGGTCGCCCAACACCAACCCAGGCGGAGCGCCGCAGGGCTTTGGGTCGACAACGAACAGGTGAGCATGGTGTTGTGAGGCAGCGGGCCTTGTACTCGGCACGACAGCGGCTCCTGTCCCTTGCATGTGCAACAGCAGTGACGTGATGGCGTCAGCACTGCCACAGGAAGAGTGGAGTCCGTGCATGTGACAGTTTGACATTGCCTTGTTGGTGTTCACTTGAGTTTGTCTTGACTCCATGTTGCTTACCCAACCTGACAGCAAGCTCCGCATCAGCGCACAACAGCATGTCGCTGCCACCTTCCCATGCCACTGGGTCAGCCAGGCCTCACCAGGCTCCAGCCCCCTTGTCCCTCACTAGGGCCTCCATTAGAGCTGGATCAGTAGTACCCACGAGCAGCCACTAGCGGGAATGTACTACTGGGCAATAGTGACCCGACTCAAATGGTGTTATTGGGCTGTGTGGAGTAAACCCAGTGCACATGGCACATGAGCCGCCTACCACCTACATTATTACCTGACCCATTTGGGCTATTGTGTAGAGTTGGCATGACAAAACATGCGCTAATCGTGAGCTGATGACAGCTCAAATAGAGGGGCACACATTACTGTGCCACAGCAGGCTGCTGCTGCTCCTGGGCCTTGGGTGGCTTGTCTTGCAGCCTTGCCCCTGGCTGGCAGATCTCCCTGCTCTGGCCAGTAGCACAGCTCCAGCGGCCGCCACCTGCTCTCTCTGATGCGCTGCATGTTCAGCGCTGCATTGCAGTCCCTGTCCAGCCACCTGCCTGGCTGTGGTGCTGGCTTGGCTTTGGCAGCCTCGCCCTTGGCCTTGCCTTTGCCCTTGGTGGGCTGGGTGGGCTCAGCTGCTGGCTCAGCCTCGGTGCGCTTGCTGCGCTTGGCTGGCGTGGGAGTGCTGGGTCCAGGTTCTGAGGCTGCTGCTGGTGTGGCTTCTTGGCTGCTGCGTGGTGCCTGTGGGGGCTTGCGGGGGGCCACTACCGGGCACCACATCAGGCCCCGCACAGTCTGGTCACGCTGCTGGCTCCAGGCTGGGCGCAGAAGGCGCTGTTCCACCTGCCCTGCTGGTGGCTTCCAGCCTGCAGGCCTTGTGGCACTGAGTTTGTTCAGCTCCTCCTCACAGGGGTGCTGACCATTCACTGCTGAGCTGACCCGGGTGGTGCGATGCTCATCCACAAGCACCACCCTGCCCCGCCGCTGGCCTGCGCCCCTGGGCCTGCACACCACCTTGCGGCAGGCTGCAACACCGCATCAGCACCCCACCCTCCCCCAGTGCCAATGCTAGCTGCGCCAAAGTACACCACCAGCTGCTTGGCTTGCCCATGGCGCTCCATGGACACCTCCGCCATGTCCTCCTCCAGCTGCAGCCATGCACACAAGGCACACACATGGTGGCTGACATGGTGCCAACAGTGCGGGGACACAAACAGTGCGGGTCCTGTCACCTGACGTCGTTGGTTGCTCCAGCCATCCCGACGCTCCTGTCGTTGCTTGCCTGTAGCTGAGCGAGACGCTGCGAATAGGAGCAACGGGCTATTACACATCGCGTAACTCACGGAGCTCACAATCGGCTAGGGACACGAACCTTTCTGTTTCTTTGGGGGACCCTTCTTCTTAGCCATAGCGGTGAAAGCTGTCACTTGATAGTCGCTTTGTTGATTGACTGTCTGAAATCAATGACCCAAACATATAGGGCCAGGCTCCAGTCCTGCTGAAGCACCATGGCTGTTTGAAGTGCAGGGGCAGGGCAAACCCTCCCCATCTTAGGTCATGTCTGCAGAGCGCCTGTCTGCTGCTGTCCGCCACCCGTTGCTGGCCTCTAGGTCGATGTACGTGTCTCCAGACAGGCCCTACTCAGCTCGTGGGGTGCCTTCCCTGCCCCTGGAGTTCCCAGCAGTGGCGGGTGGCACTCCGGCCCCCCTGGTGGGCGCACTCACAGCCAGGGGTGAGCACGTGAACGGAGGGTCCAGGGGAGCACCGCTGGTCATCAACCACCTGCAGCGAGAGGTGCGCGGACTGCCAGCCGTGCCGAGGGTCCTAGCAGGACCTAGCCTCTCTCAAGAATCACTTTGATTTTGACCAAAAGCTAGACTGCCAATGGTTCATACACAGCATGGTGGTGCATGAGACTGTAGTCTGCATGGTACTGCTGGCTTGCTCATCCTGTCCTTCGTCCATCCTGTCACACAATGTGCAGGTGGAGGTTCTTCGCGACAATGTTGTTTACCAACACGAGCTGGCAGAAGCTAACGCTGCCAAGGTGGGCTACCCGACACTGCACAGCACTGAGCACACCCAAGCCCGTATTGTAGCTTGCTTGAGCAACTCTGACACATCATTGGTGTACGACGGGGTTGTCGTGTGATGTTCATGTCGCAGGTGCGGCAGCTTGAGCGAGAGAAGGAGGTTGTGACCAACACCTTTGACACCCGCCGGTCTGACCTGGAACATATCATCGCTACCACACGTGATGACCTGGCTGCAGCCCGTGCGGACCGCGACGACTGGCGCCAGCGAGCCGAACGGTCGGAGGCACGCACGGCAGAGCTGGAGGCCGAGCGCACGCAACTCAGCAACACAATCTCTGAGGACCGCAGCACCACGTTGACCGCCCTGAAGGAGTACCAGGAACGTGAGGCAGGGTACAAGGAGCGCATCGCGCAGCTGGAGGCAGAGGTGAGGTTGCCAGGGCCACTGGTAGTGTCAGGGTGGGTGCATGCTTGAGTTGGCGCTGTTTCAGCGCACGGGTGCCTTCCTCTGCATCAGCTGTGTGACCTTCAAGCCCCATGTCACAAAGAACGCCATGAGCGCAGCACCTGTGCCAAGTCAGGGTCAGGCAGTGCACAGCATGTTGCTGTCTGATTGTGGACCTTAATCTTAGGTGGTGCGCCTCAGTGATGGGTTGAAGATGGAGACCACAGCGGTGAACAGCCTGAAGCGGCAGCTGCTGGACTTCAGTGAGATTGCGGAGCGCCACAAAGGGACCCTAAGGGATGCTCACTCTGACCCTGCGCTGCTGGAGGTGCTGGACCGGACCAACCACTTGTTGGCCGACCAGACCAACCCCACGGGCGAGCAGTACGCTATGCAAAAGGTTGGTGGTGGAAGCTAGTGAACAGCGACCACCAGCGCCGTCTTTTCTGCTCCACCACCCCACCACCACCTTCCAGCTCAACACGTCAAGCTTCCACCTTGGCAAACACAAGGCTATCCCTTGCCCTACCAACCCCGTTGCTTGCAGCATGGCCCAGCCCTCAGTGGACCTACAGTGACTGCTACAGCAAAAGCAACAGCCCACGTAATCTCCTGCCTGCCTGCCTGCCTGCCACCTCTACCTCTGCTTGCCCCGCTTGCAGATCTTGCAGCACTACCATGTGGACCTGCGCTCCGTGTTCCTGTTCTACACTCAGCTGGAGCACAATTTCACGGACCACTGGCCACCCAGCCTGAAGTTCGCGCAGTGGATGCTGTTCTGCAAGGACAGCGAAACGAGCGACATACGCGCGGGGGCGCGCATACGCAGCCTGCAACACTT
Organism: Haematococcus lacustris; assembly: GCA_030144725.1. Lineage (NCBI taxonomy): Eukaryota > Viridiplantae > Chlorophyta > Chlorophyceae > Chlamydomonadales > Haematococcaceae > Haematococcus > Haematococcus lacustris. The sequence goes on along the minus strand of JASKMD010000014.1, from coordinate 6,705,957 downwards.
CCGCATGCTGCACCCCACTGACTGCGAAAACATCTTTGCGAGATACAGCCAGCCTGTGAGTGAGCACTGCAACCTCTCTCTCCCTACAGAATTTCTAGAAACCCTTTGTGATGATTGAACATTGCAACACTGCGTGAGGCACTGAAGCTGCCTTTTGTGTTGGATGCTGTACTCTGCTCCTGTGCCACACTTACACCTTTGTGTTCATTTTCATACTTGACACATGCTTCCTACTGCTGCTGTGGGTGTCCCGCAGGACACGAATGCTTCGCGCCATGGCAAAGCTGATCCGGTGCTCACCTACGAAGCCTTCCTTTCGGCACTTGTTCACGTGGCCGCCAAACTTCGCCGGCCAGAGGTGCCGTACCTTTCCGAGTCGTTGCGCGAATACATCCTGCGCTATCTCTCACGTGCTTCTCGTGTGACGCCGCAAGGCACAGCAAAGGGAGCCGTGCGCCAGGCTTTGGAGGGCACCGACAGAGACCCAACGTCGTACGACGACTCCCCAGACGAAGCCAGCAGACCGGGCACGGTGGCAAACGGCAGGGTGAAGGGCAAGGCAAGCCGGGCGAGGTCGGTGGTGGCTGCCAACCGTGGGCACCAGCCGCGACCCATGTCAGCAGCCAGCCTTGGTGCTGTACGGCCCAGCACAGCCCGAGCCCTGGAGGAGGCGGGGAACAGCGCTGTGATGAAGGAGCTTGCACTGATGAACCTGTCTTCCCCTACTAGTAGCCGAGAGGTGGTACGGACGGGTGGCGGCTTCCAGGTGGCATAGTTTTGCAGGTGGGACTGGAGCGGTTGATTTGGGTTAAGGTTTTCACCCTGTGGTCCCGGTGGTCAGCATTTCGGTTGCTCAGTGTCCGAAGGCATGGTTGGGCAGCGTGTGTGCCAGTGATGTAGGTACAGAAGGGGTGGGGGGTCATGCACGCGCGCTTATTTTATGTTGCGGCCTGTTGGCTTGTGTCGTTGCAATGATTAGAATTGACACAGCTACATTGGCGTCCAATGGTATCGAACTGTAGGAAGCGTTCTTTGCTGTGAAATGCGGGTAGTGCAAACACTGTAGTGTTGCTTCAGCTGGTGGTGAGTCCCAAAGACAATGGTCGTAGCCTCGGAAAAGGTTATAGGTGAAGCAACATGGTCAGCTCTGTAATCTGACTGTATTCGTGACGCGGCCACCACACAACGTATCTTTTTTCATGTTCCTGCAATGATGTGTCGTTGCAATGATCCAGTAGCCTGGAACTAGTCAGGTCGCGAGGGCCTCACACTAGCTCTAAACCGGGTTACTCAGCTCTGCCATACAACTACCTGTATGCAGGGCTGTGACTATACGGGGTAAGTTACGGATATACGGGTGGTAACCCGTACGTATGTATATCCGTAAGTAATACGGGTCAAATCCGGATCCAACCGCCACCCGTATGTGTGAAGCACCCAGTGACCTTCAAGCCCCGCAGCAGAATTAGTGCGTCGCGACGAGCGCACATCGACTGTCATGGAGCTGGGGTCACCACGCGCCACTCAGCGTCTTCAGATGCAGACACTTCTGCGCCGGTCATCCATGGCCACTGCGGAGGATGTGCAGCAAATCCCCGGCGTCACTGGGCCACTCAGAAAGCGCAGCCGGACCGATCAGCCCACCATCAGCACACCGGTCTGGTATCAAAGACACTTCGGTGCAAATGGCGAAGGCTGCGCTAGCGACAGGCGCATGTGCAAGTTCTGCTCCTTTGCTGCAAAGGCCGCCCCTGGCAGCAACCCAAACCACCTCGGTGCACACCTGCTAACAGCGGCCTGCTCGTACCTTTCGAGTGCCGAGGCCATGGCTGACTCAGCCAACGTGCATGTCGTCCGTCAGCACCTAGAGGCCAGGCAGGGCCTGGCAGGCCCAAGCCAGGAGGTTGGCAACAATAATGTTGCCCGCTTGCTATTGGAGTGGCTACTGCGTGATGGCCTGCCTCTCACCATTGTGGAGTCGGACGCCTTCTTGGAGTTTGTACGGGCTCTCAAGCCTGACTGGACACCCCCTTCTCGCTACTTGGTGAGAGACAGCCTATCTTGCCTCCTAATTGCCTGCCTGCCTGCCTGCCTGCCTGCCTGCCTGCCTGCCTGCCTGCCTGCCTGCCTGCCTGCCTGCCTGCCTGCCTGCCTGCCTGCCTGCCTGCCTGCCTGCCTCTATCGCATTGTGACCTGCCTGCCTGCCTGCCTGCCCGCTTGCCTGCCTGCCTGCCACTGCTGAGTCACCGCATGTCTCCGCATGCCTGCCTGCCACAGCTGAGTCACCGCATGATGCTCGACGTGTACCAAGGCGTGTTCACAGCTGTGGTGGAGAGGGTGGAGACCCAGCCATTCGTGGCCATGTCCGTGGACGGCTGGTCCAAGGACCTAGGCTCTGCACACTGCCTGGCCTGGTGTGCTGCCTGGTGGGGGCAAGCGTACCTGGTGGACTGCGTCAACACAGAGGCCAACAGCGTGACGGCAGCCTACCTCTTGTCCAAGTTTGAAGAGACCATGACAAAGCACAACCTGGTGCGCAGCAGTCTGCGTTAACGTCATCATGATCCAATGCCATTGTATTGATGGCAGCAAGGGTGACCGGCCGGCTGCTGAAGCATTGAGCCAGCTGGCACTCTGGCAGCAGCCTGATGTGGTGCTGTTCTCACGCACCAGCTTGTCAGCCGTGTACTTCGCCCCTCAACTGACTACGGACCCTGTCCGCTGGTGGCGGCTGCACGGAGACTTCGCCCCGGAACTGCAGACAGTGGCTCAACGGGTGTTGTGCATCCCCGCCACAGCTGCTGCCAATGAGCGGGTCTTCAGTGCTTTCAGCCACGTGTGGAGTGACAAGCGCGCCAGCCTGATCCTGGGACGCATGTGGGTCATGGCCTACATCTACTTCAATAAGTAAGCACTGGCGGCACCGGCAGATCTAACCGTTGATTTAACACCGCGGCTGATACCCTGCTACCTTGCTGCCTGCCTGCTGCTATTGCTGATGCTGCTGTGGCATGCTGCATGTGCATGCGTGCTGCATGTGCATGTAATTCGTTGTTTTTCACTCAGGAGAGTGTTGGAGCGCAAGCCGAAGACCTTGTCTCATGCAGACTGGGAGGAGTACGAGATGTGGATGCGCAAGACCCCGCAGGACCAGAGCTAGGACCAAGAGGTGAGCCAAAGAGGCATCTTTTTGCTTGTGCCACCTACTACTGTGCCATCTTTCTGCTTGTGACACCATCCCTACTACTACCCCATGTCGTGCAGGTGCTGGAAGGCATCTGGCGCAATACTCACGTCAGTGGCGCACGCTACAAGGGCGCCAGTTCACTGCATGCATGACTTCATTGCATGGCTGAGATGGGGAGGGTTCAAGGTTCGGCAGCCTAGCAACCCAGCAGCTGCTGTGACAGTGCAGACCTGCTTAGGCACGAGGCTGAAGTTGATGTTGATGGCTGATGGTTGGGCTGCGAGAGGTTGGGATGAGTTAAGGTTGCAAACACACCAAGTAACAAAGTAAGCAAGTATTTTAGGTTTGCGGAACAAGGGAAAGCAGGGTTGGCGGAAGCAGGGAAGGCGGAAGGGGAAAGGCGAAAAAGATGCCCCGCATGCTTGCATGGGCCCCTTACGGCGGAACCCTTACGGATTGGTTAGGCGGAACCTTACGCGTGTGACCACGTATTACGGTAAGCACGTAAGCGGATCCGTATTCCGTAAGCCCGTATCCCACAGCCCTGCCTGTATGACAGTATGAACGGATATATCAACCATGCTGTATCCCTATCCTCCTGTGGCGCCCCTACACTTCTCCACAGCAGTGAGAGACCGGTGTGTGTCCCTAACCTAGGAGTCGGGACTGTGCCCCTTACCTATTCGCTAGAGCCCTACCCTATGCACACTCTAGCGCACACACATCCCCTTTTTAAGGGGCAATCGAATAGTTTGTTTGTTTGGCTCGTGGCATGATACACATGTCACTATCGCTGCCGCTAGTGCCGCCGCTGCCACTTCCGCAGCAGGCCTCTGTCGCGCACTTGCGGTCCGCCAGGTCCGGGATGACCGCGTCCTTAGCTGGGATTTCCTCAGTATTTTTCCTCAGGACTGGGTTACTCCTGCGTTACTCTGTCGCGACCCGAACCAAGGTTAGGCAACGTGGAGTCAATACGTAGCACCCGTCATCCCAAGAACACGCTGACCTCTAGGCCATCTGCGACATCGTCGCGCCACTCCAATGTGGACTCCAGGTATCGGCTGCTATAGCGCGGGCTGTTGCGCACATACTCTAGGTAGTCCCGCATGCCGCCCTGCACAGTGCACCACGTCTATCGCACGTAACGGAAGCGGACGACCGCGCAGATTACACGACACCAGTAGACCTTGCCACTAGCACTTAACTGGCTTCAGCAGGAGGCGCATGCAGGCGTAGGCTCACCTGAGCAAACACGCCGGCATTGTCCGCCACCACAACCGCTCCAATCTCCAGAGATGCCTCTGCCGCCTGGACACATTGGTTGTGGTGGCCGCACACAAGAATATGAGCTCGAGTACAGTACACGCCATGTTTCATTTAATTGACCAGGCACAGTTCCTCTCAAGCCAAGTGACGAGGCACACACTGTTCACTACTGGACTTAGTCCCAGATCACAGCAGCATGGGGGGTGTAGGGCCTGTGACACAGCAGCAGGTGGGCTGACTCAGCTTGCACGACCCACGAGCACACCCTGCCCTCTCCATCCCCATTTCCAACCCCCCTGTTCCATGTCCCCTCACCCTCCTACTGCCCCGCCCCATCTGCCCTTCCCACCCCTTCTTCCATGCTACCTTCAGATAAGCCAGCGTCTGCTTTGGCAGCCCGTCTAGAAACAGCAGCTGGATGGCACCGTCTCGATCAGACTGCCAGGCCGCCAAGCCTGCGACGGCGTCGCCCAGCCTCACATCCACCTTCACGACATGCACAGGCAGCAGGCAACTTGTATCGTGCCAGCCAGGGCAGAGGCAGGGGTGGCAGGTCCATGCAGGAAGGATTGCACGAATGCTGGAGGGGAGGGTGAGTAGCAGTGTTCTTGACATGGCATAGAGTCATACCCTTGATTTTACAGCTTTACGTTACCTAAAAATATCGCACAGGTGAAAAAGTCTGTGAAATCCACGCAAACTATAGTGCAGCTGACAAAGCGGTCATTTTATAACGCAAAATGACCTCTCAAACATGGCGTTTCATAGCAAACGCTCTATATAGCCCCCCAAAAATCACGGGTGAAAAAGGTAGGTGGGTTGTGGGTAAGCAGGCAAGGGTGTGGGTAGCTAGGTAGGGGTTGGGGTAGGTGTATGGCAACGTGGGGTTCAGCCAGCCCATCAGGGGTTGAGCCATTTGTGTCTTAAGTGTGACTCCTGTTTTAGGCTCCACTCAGTGGCTTAGTGCTTCGCTGTGTTTGTCCGGTAAAGCGCTGCATCTTAGCAAGGGCCTCTTTATCCTTCAAGTTCACAGGGAGCGTCACGAGTGCCTGCTCACCATCGTTGTCTAGACTGAGCAAGCAATTCTGGAAGAGGTACAGGGAGAGGGATAAAAACGGTGAAGGGGCTAGAAGTCGGCAGCCACTGACCCTAGGCAGAAGAGCTTATCAGGAGGGGGACGGCTAGAGAGGGGTGGCGAAAAAAGATGTACCACGCCCATGGCATTTACCACAGGATGCAGGGGCACCCAGCAACCACCAGGGGTTAGGGTTAGGGTTAGGGTTAGGGTTAGAGTTAGGGTGGAGGCTGGGAGGGTTAGCCTCCTCCGCCCCCACAAAGCCCTCCCACAGCCCCCACGAAGGCCCCCCACTGCCCACACCAAGCCCCCCCACTGCCCGCATGAGGCCCGACTGCTCCCACCAGCAGCCTCTTAGCCTCACAGCCTAGTGGCTACACACATCACCCACATGGAGCCCTCCCATCGCCCACACGCAGCCCTTCCACTGCTCACACGAAGCCCCCACTGCCCACACCAGGCAAGACAGCTCCCACCAGCAGCCCCTTAGCCTGGCGGCAGCTCTGCCACACCCGCCATCAAGTCCATCACGCCAACCAAGGCCATCAAGGCTGGTCATCCTGCCAAGCTCCCAAGGGACAGCTGGAGGGCAGGCCACTGACCCCACCCAGGCTGGCAAGGGCTGAGAGCCAGGCCGCAGCCAGGCAGGTGGCTGGACTGGGACTGCGCCGCCGCTCTCCAAGGTGCTGCAATGCCTGTGCTGCTCCCCAGGGGCAAGAAGTACCCTGTGTGCCCACTGTGCTGTGCTGTGCTGTGAACAGAGATATAGAGATTGTTGGTACACACCGCTGAGCAGCCAGTCGGATCCCCTGCTGCCGTGCCCACCCACCCTCCCTCGGCCCCCTTACCAGGAGCCCCCTGGCAGGCCCCCCACACCTTGTTGCCCACTCTGTCCGCTGCCGCCGCCTGCTCCTGGCCCTGGCTGGCCTGCCACATGAAGCGGCGTGCAGCCAGCCACCAGGTCCACTCCTTCTCAAAGCTCACCAGACGCCCTCCCCGTGGCAGCTGCTGCGCGATGGTCAACGCGCTGTAGCCTGGGCAGCGGGCCAGCAAGGATGGGGTGCGGGAGGACATCCACCGCTTGCTCTGCCACATGCTCAACCGCCTTGTGGTAGACTGGCCCAGCACGCCAAAGCCTTACTCACCTTACACGTAAGCAGGGATGTGCTCCTTACCCGCTTACCCTCCCTCCACCCTCCCCCTCCCCCTCCCCTCCCCCTCCATCCCCCTCCCTCACCCCTGCCCCTCCCTCCATCCCCAATGCCTACCTAGCTACAACTGCTGCAAGGACTCTGGGTTGGGCCCCTGCCCCAGCCCCCAGCCCCTTCCAGCTGTTTGACCTGCCTACTGGGCCCAGTAGACAGCCCTACCAGGCAGGTAGCTGCAAGGGGGTAGTCAGCCAGGTCCTGGCGCCCACCTGCCATGGTGCCCACCTCCACAGCCAGGCGAGGTGCAGCCTCTGCCACCAGGCCGGCCAGCAGCGCACCCTTGGCAGGGCCCAGGAAGGGCATGCCGTCCTTGCGCCCCCAGCGCTCCAAGCGGCGCAGGATCCACGTGTCGTCAACCTGCTTCATGTGAGGGCAGGGCAGCAGGGCAAGGTGGCAGGGCAGCAGGGCAAGGTGGCAGGGCAGCAGGGCAAGGTGGCAGGGCAGCAGCGCAGCACGGCAGGAGCATGAACAGAAGACACACTGCTGCGCCACAAAGTACGTGACCAGCTGCTTGTGAATTCCTTGTTGCTGGTTTTGGATAGGTTGGGTCGAAATAAACGCCAGCCTCCTCCTACAACAGCTCAGCAGTGCTCCCCTCATCCCTCGCTGCTGCTGCTGGAGGTGGAGGCGGAGGTGGATGAGGATGTGGTGGTGGTGGCGGAGAAGGAGGGTGGTGATGCTCATTGGAACCTGGAGATGATTAGGGCGGTTGACGTGTTTGAGCTACCTTTAGGCAGGTATTGCCGCACCTGCTTCAGCCGGCTCATCTTCTCCCCTTCCTCATTTACAAAAACTTCGCGGTCCCCTGCACGTATCTGCACGGATCAGGCTGCAGTGGGGCCAGGCACACGGATTGGACTGTTGCCAGGCACAGGTCACTGCCAAGAGGAGGTTTTAGGGCTAGGCAGAAGCAGAGGCTGCCAGGCACAGAGCAAGTGCCAGGAGGGAGGGGCGCCAGAGGGGCGGGCAGGGGCTGGTAGAGCCAGGCAGAAGCCAGGCAGAAGCTGCTGCCACTGGTTGGCTGCTACCAGCTCGTCAGCCCCAGCATCGGCTCATTGACCTGTCCACTGCTCCATTTGAGCCGATACGTAAGCTGGCAGCGGGACAGTGTTGAACCCACTCGACCCAGCAGGACTGGTATTGGTGAGCCCCAAGGGAGTCTGGCCTCACGGGAGCCTAGCAGAGCCCAGTGGAGCCCAGTGGAGCAGATCTGTTAGTCATCCTGGTCTGAGGGTCAGGCATCTGGTAAGGGTCATAGACCCACGCCCTTACCAATGTTGACCCCGAGTCCATGGAGGCCGACACCCGCAAACTCTCCATGCACATGGCCCTGCCCCATGATCATGTTTTGCACGTGCCTGGGCTTCGCGGATCACACGTCGCGCTTCCACTCGCGCCTCTCCCGCGGCTGCGTCTGCGCGTGCCAGACCCACGAACGCTGCCAGGCCCAGCGCATTCACCAGCAGGTTGCGCAGCGGGTCGCTGAGGGCCCCCTCACTGCTGGTCACCAAGCTGTCGAGGCTGGGGGACTGCAAGCAGGTGAACAGGCGTCGGTCGTTGGGCGTCAGGCTTAGAACAAGGCGAATGGACCAGCGGGTGAAGGTGCAGGGATGAGGCGGAGTGGAGTGGAGTGGAGGGGGAGTGGAGGCGCTCCAGGTCAATAAGGGGGTGAAGCACAGGGTGAGAGGCGCAGGGTAGAGGGTTTGGAAGAGTGAGGTGTGAGGTAGGAGGCACAGAGTGTAACAGGGCATGGAAGGGTGAGCTGCACAGGGGTGGAGGGGTAAGCCGCATGCGTGGCAGCATGAGGCAGGGAGGGGTAGCAACACCACTGCGACAGAAGGTTTAGCCAGCAGCCAGCAGCAGGAAAGGAAGGATATCACTAGGTACGACAGGTGTGGCCAGAGCATCAGGCAGCGGGCGGGCAGGCAGCAGGCAGCAGCAAAGACAGGAAGCAGACCAAGCTCAGTGAGGGGCTTGTGAGTCATCAGCGGCGAGGTACAGCTGGTGGTGTGACATGGTGTGGCATGGTGTGACATGGTGTGACGTGACAGCTGGGTGGTAGAGTAGAGGGGAGGACCACCTAGGTAGCTTCAGCTATGACATGAGCTTGTCTCTTACACCACTCAGCCACCCCGCCCCTATGTGCCTGCTCTCTGATTGCGTCGCTGCTGCTGCTGCAGCCCCAATCACTGGTCCCGCCAGCATTGGCCCCTGGACCCAGCTTTTCACCACCTTGCCTTAGCACTTCCTGCTCACCCTGACATGGCTGTGCTCACACTCTCACCCTGATCACCCTGCTCACACTTTCACCATGCTGACTCACCGCGGTGACCAGGCTGACAATGCCCAGCAGCAGCGCCAGGCCACAGGAGGCGGCGCAGCAGTAGCACAGGGCCAGGCGTACGGGCCGTGGGGCCAGGTACTCCAGAGGGGTGCGAGGGTCCCTCAGCTCGTCTTCAAGCGCGCGCTTCACAGCCCCTGGCCAGCCGGAAGGGCCAGTGAGGCTGAGGGATAGCAACAGAATCAGGGCATGAGGTGCGAATGGGTTGGTGAGTGAAGTGGAGTCAGCATGAGAGTGGCGCATGAGAGCTGCACGACTGCTGACCATGCTAATGGAAGGGGTTAGCTGATGGGAGTCTGGCCGCAAATGGGATAAGGTGCCTCAGCTTACACGCGATGGCACAGTCTATGACATACGAATGCGTTGCGTAGGATGAGGTATGAGAGCTTGGACATCTGGCTGATGCTGGCTGACGTGCCAAGCACCTGAGAAGCTCTGGGCATTCTCTAAGCAATCGCGCATGGCGCTGGACGCGTCATGGGCGGCAGCACAAGCACGGTATACAAAATGGGGTAAACTGTGGCCTCACGTGCTTCGGACGGTGGGCGGGGATCGGCCTGCTTCTGTTTTTGCTCGCCCACGGCTAAAACAATGTGGCTATGGCGAGAGATGGGACGCAGGCCGAAGGCCACAGGTCGAAAGCATGTTTGGCTCGTTAACTTTTCTCTCCACATGTTACCTCGACGATTGTCAACGTGTAGAGTTCAGACTTGCAGGGGGCCTAGCCCATAACTCTAGGCATCGCGGTCAGCGCGTCAGCCCCGTTCTCCATGCCGCACTTTGTGGTGTCCAGTCACACCCCTGATAGCTCAGTCCTCCTCCCCCTCCCTCTCCCACCTCCACGCCTCTGTTGTAGTCAGCACAGGAAGTTGCAGCCTCTGCCATTTCCACGGGTGCAGGGGCCATCTCTTCAACGTTCCATATAACCCGCCAGCCCCCTGGGGGATGTACACAGCAAGCATGACCTTACCATCGAGGCATTGCAGAGAAAGTACTTGGTGTGGTTGCTGAGTCGTGCCTTAACTACATTGAACGTTAACGATTATAGTCAGGGTCAGGGTGCGCCCCATCCCCCCTTTAGCTGCTCGGCCGCCCAGCTGCTTACGAACCTCTATTGGTAGCCTCACGTTTCGTAGGCGTTCTGTCATGAGATGTGAGCCAGTGCTGCCCTTCTGCTTGAAGCATGCAACAAACCAAGGCTCGAACCATGAGCTGTATAACCACTACTAGCGTTCACCTGTGGAGGTCGGCTTGCACCCACTCAGGCCCTGGCCCTTCGTGTGACATCCACTACTGCTGCCAGCGCGATGCCCCACAATGAGGGCCAACGTTCAAGTAATCTGTGATCTGGACCGTCTGAAACAAACAGTCCGCACCAACAAGTGTGTGGGGCGATAGATGGGCGATGAGTGGGTGGGTCGATAGATGTTGGCACGAAGCACATGCGTGCGTGCGTGATCATGGTCGTTAGCAGCTATGTCCACGAGACATATAGCTAGGCTGCCTTCTTGGAACCAGCTTTGATTGGCTCCTTGGCGCTCGCTTTGCCCTGGTGCTCACCCTGCGTGCGCCACAAGCAGGCAGCCACCATGAACGCCACCTCCACCCGCAACCTTCAAGAATGACTTGAGCACACCAGGTCAGACAGGGCCTAGAATACATCACCCTAGCAGCCGACTGCCTAGACTGTGTTGACCACGAGCATCGTATGATGAGCAGCCTCTGACTATTAAGAGTGGCAGCAAGCAGCCTGTGACACCCACCTGCATTGCCACCGCCTGCCTCGACCTGATCCAACCTGACCCTAGTGGCGCCCCAGGGTAAGGCTCGGCACATGGGATGCACCAGCCCTGGGGGTCTCTGATCAGACATGGCCAATGCAGGCAACCAAGGTGCCTCATCAGGCTCAAGTCTGGACCCATCAAGCCCTAGTCATTGACGGCTTGGAAGACCAGTCAAGGAGCAGCTAGGAGCCCCTTGGCCCTGACCCCAAGTCACTCCCTTACCCTTGCAGTTGACTTGTATCCACCCAAGCCCTTTCCTCTTACACGAATCTACCCGCCTACTTTGCTTATCTTGCTGCCATGATGAGCAGCACCCCCAGCCTCCTGCTGACCCACCCACCTTTGCAGGAGCTCTGCTGCGAACACGATGCACAGAAGGTGCTGTTGCCTCCTTCTCCTCCTCCTCCTCCTCCTCCCCCTCCTCCTCCTCTCCACTGCCCTCCTCAGCCAGCCCTTCACGCTCTTTGCCTTCATAAGAGCGACCTCTGTCTCTGCTGCCTGCCTTGACATGGGACTGCCTGCCATTGCTGCCTGACCCTCCCACAGCTCGCCCAGCCCCTGCCTGCTGCTTCCCTCCTTTCCCTGCTCCCACTCCGCCCCGTTCCCCCTCCTCCCTTTCCTCCGCCTCCTCACTCTCCTCTCCCTCCTCACTCTCCTCACTCTCTTCCTCCTCACTGCTGCTGTCACCCTCTTGCCCTCTCCTGCGGGATGGCTGCCTCCTCCCACCATCCCCTGCCTTGCTCTCCTTCTTTGCCCTTTTAGTTGAGCCTGCACCTCCCTGCTTGCCATTGACTACGCCAACCTTGCCTTTCGCTGGTGCTGCCTGCTTGCTCTCTGCCTTGATCTTTGCAGGTCTAGGGCGCTTGCCTGCCTTGGCCTCTGCAGCGGGGGCTGCAGGCAGGCCCATGGCAAGCCGGCTGACTTCAGAGTCCAGAGCAACACAAAAGTTCTTAGGGAGGTGGTCTGGAAGGCGACCTGCAACCAACCAACAGGGCACAATGATGTGTACACAGGGTGCTAAGGGGCACACAACCAACCCGCTACTGCCTGCTGCATGGGGTCCACTACCTCATGCACTGCAGCGATGCTGACTGGTAACGGCTATCATGACAAGGGTGACGGCACCTCCCTGCCCCTACCCACTGTGGACTACCCTGCCAGCATCAGGCGCCTCCCCATCTCAATGTCAACCTGCCACTGCCTCTACACCCAGCACACCTTTAGGGGCGTGTGCAAGGTGGTCCATGATGAACAGGCTGCGGGGCAGCACCACCGCCACTTGGGAGGGTGGTGCGGCTGGAGGGGGGCTGCCAGTGTTCTCCCGGGTGACTATGGCTGCGGCCACCGCATTGCCTAGGTCACACATCAGCCGCATCTTGGCAGTGCTGTCTTCGTCCGCCTAGGAAAAGGGCAGGTAATAAGGGGGGAGCAGGCAGTTGAGGAGGCGGGCAGGCAGTCAACTGGGCCATTGATCGGTCACCTCAGCAAGTGTTGATAGCTGGCAAGGCGGGTTGGATCATGCGGTGTGCATGGTCCACCAATTCCCTTTGCAATGTCGCCTTTCTCGAACATGCTGCCCACCACTCAAGCAAATAATAAAAGGCAGCTGGGCGGGTTGGGATGCATAGAGCAGTGCATAGACCACTATAGTCCGTTTGGGACATCACCGCTTCCTCTCCTTCCGTTCACACACCAGGCATGCGACCCTGATGATCTGCAGCAATACCCCCCAACAAACTATAACCGCCACCAGCCCCTCCCCAACCACCCCCCACAGCCCACACACCAGGCATGTGACCTTGGTGCTTTGCAGCACCCGCTTCAGGGTGGGCAGCAGTGCCGCTGCCTGGGGTCCTGTGTGGCGAGCTGGGCCTGAGACTGGCCCTGACCCGCCACTGCCACGGAGGGACACTGCAGGCCCCGCCTGCAGGCAGTCAAGCAGCAGGCCGAGCTACGCAATGCAGGGGCCTGGCAGGTGGGCAGGCAGGCAGGTGCGCAGGCAGGCAGGCAGGCAGGCAGGCAGGCAGGTGCGCAGGCAGGCAGGCAGGCAGGCAGGCAGGCAGGCAGGCAGGCAGGCAGGCAGGCAGGCAGGCAGGCAGGCAGGCAGGCAGGCAGGCAGGCAGGCAGGCAGGCAGGCAGGCAGGCAGGCAGGCAGGCAGGCAGGCAGGCAGGCAGGCAGGCAGGCAGGCAGGCAGGCAGGCAGGCAGGCAGGCAGGCAGGCAGGCAGGCAGGCAGGCAGGCAGGCAGGCAGGCAGGCAGGCAGGCAAGGCAGGCATTTCTACCACTACTGTTCCTATAAAGTCTCTATTCATGTATGCCCGACCAGTTAGTGCAGCAACCAGTACACATTTCTCAACCCCCTTCTTCTCCCGCTCTGCCCCTTCCTCTTTGCAGCAATGACTGCAGCTGACCTGAGTGTGGCCAGATCCCCCCGCATGCGCTGCCAGCAGCAGCGGCTCCAGGAGGGCTTGCAGCATGGCCACAAAGGGTGCGAGCAAGGCCTGGGCCTCGTCCCCCGCACCAGCCTCAACCGCGCTGTCCTGCTGCTGACTGCCACACACGGCTTCCTGGGTGGAGAGCCAGAGGGCCAGAGGGGTGGGTCAGCAGGACAGAGGGAGGCAGCATGGGCAGGGGGCGACATTTCTTTGGCCTGCAGGCAGAAGCTGGGGTGTCCCTAACAAGTCCCCTTGTGATGCCTTGGTGCAGGGGACCAGGGTAGAGGGAGTGTTACAGTGTATACAGCATACAAGTTTTTGGTGCTTGTGAGCTGAGCAGTGTTAGGTGCTTGTGAGCTGAGCAGTCTTGACCATGGCAAGCTTGGGGTGGGCATGGCACGTGCAAGCAGGCAGGTACCTACCCGGACTGTCCATGCAGCAAATGTGGCTCATAGGATAATCATGCAAGCAAGGCCTATGTGAGGGTGCTGACGCCATTTGCACACAGTCCCATGTAAAGGCACAGCTGGCAAAGGTGTGGGCACAGCTAGGTTGAGAGTATAACACCACTATGCAAGCAAGTAAGGATTTTTGTTTTCCCGTAATATACAGACCTCTTCGACCTCGCACTCCGAAGAGGTTGCGCTGCTTTAATACACGGAGCTTCAACATGATCAAGCCTTATCTTCACTGCGCCATATGCCCCTACCTGGTCAGGGCAGTCCGGGTGCAGTGCCAGGAGGTACAGCAAGTGGGGGAGCATGAACTCCGGCTGCTCTTGAATGTTGCCGCCAGTTCCAGCGGCGCCCTTTCTTCTGGAACCGGCGAGGGGCTCTGGCTGCAGTGCCGCGGCCTGCGCTGCCGCGTTGGCGGCTATTCGCTTGGCCACCACAAACTCGCGAAGACCCCGCGCCGCGCTGGCCTTGTTCAGCTCTACCGGATCGACCGCTGCGCTGCCAAGGAACCCACGGAGACACAACAGAGCAGCCCAGCCATTGGTCTTGTACCACCGCAGACTACGCGGCCAAAAAGCGGAGAGAGAAATGCTGCTTACTTAAATACGTAAACATGTGTGATGTGTGCTATGTGAAAGGTTGACTCAGTCACACCTGACAGCGCGAGCATAGCCGCGTACTTGGACGGCAGCCAGCCACCGCCGCGAGGGGCTCCAGCATGACTCGCGACCAGACCCATGGTCAACAGCCGGGATACGTGTTTCCGCAGCTTGGCGCCGAACACCGCGCGAGGCTCAGGTACAGGATCCTGTAGCATCAGCGCCGTAGCCACGTAACAGGACGGTGGCAGCGCGCTGTCATGCCGTGTGCTGAGCCTGCAGTCGGTGCAAGCATTGATGGGCAAGTTGATGCAACGCTTTCTATGAGTGCACGGGCACTTGCGCCGAATGACATGAGTGTCGGGCTGTGGTCGAGTGCGTTGAGGCTACGATCTTCCAGTAGAAGAGGGGTGCGGTGTGCAGGGCCGTACCCTCACTCCTCACACACTTGAGCACGGCGCGTGCTGCGGCTAGACGGAGCATCCCGCGCTCCTCCTCCCCGGAGCACCCTGGCACCTCCTGCTCCGCATCCACGTCTAGCAGCCGCTCCAACACCTGCTAGGTCACGCGCGCAGTCGAGACCAACAGTGCCCCGCTTCACAAGTGGGATGCCCCTACTGTGCTGGTTATGCACAGTAACGGAGACAACATTTGGCAGCAATCACATACACAAAGGGAGGACGTTTGCGTGGTGATAGCAAGCAGGAAACATAGCCAATAGTGAACCTGCTCACCTGGCCTAGCTGCTTCACAGCTTCTACTGTGGCAGCCGGCATTGGCCCAGCCTCCACAGAGGGGGTGAGGCCCCGTGCTACCGCCCTCAAGGCCGCTGCCTTGGCCAGCAGGAGGGGGTTACCTGCAGCACGGCCCAGCGGGGCGGGAGGCAGCAGCTGAGGTCATTGTGATGGAGATGCAGCAGGGGTACTGAAGCACGTGGTGAACAGTCCAACAGGGCGGCGGGAGAGTTAGCAGGGCTAGGCTCAGGCACGCTGGAACTCCCCCCTCGCTCTCCATGACCCCCTCCCTTCTCCCCCCTCTCTTCCTCCTCCTTTGTAGTTCGTCCCACACACATCATCCCACTCACTCGTGGTTTCTTCGTCCCCAGCCGCCACGCCTGCCTCCGCGCCCTCCTGGGTTGGCCACAGGTGCAGCTGAAGAGCGGGCAGCAGGACGTCAGTGACAAAGCTCACCAGCTGACTGGCAACCCCTGCGACGTCATTGTAAGGCCAGTTTAGGCAACAGCGGGTAACAGCGTGCAATACAACAAGCTGTGGCATACGAACGTCCTATACAAACAGGTGTGACAGTGAGGCAGCACCTCAGCGACAGCACCAATGGCGACGGGCCATTGCATTGTTGACGCATCCATCGCATGCCAGTTGCCCAAAAGGATGGGAGCAGGCAGGCAGGTGGGTCCAGGTGACATTGGCAAGCCATAACACAACATCGTGCTTGTGTGTGCATGCCAAATAAATAGGATGGCATCCGCAGCCTGCATCAGGGTGGTGCCAGGTGGAGCGGTTTGCCAGTTTTCCTATTCCTTCTTCAACCCGGCCTGCTCACCTCCCACCACCTCTGGCAGCAAGCACCCCACAGCCGCCAGCGCATGCACCGCTGCCTGGGCTGCCGGGCCGCCCGCCTCCCCTTTCCTTATCACGCGCACCAGCTCAGCTGCCAGCTGCCCCAGCACCTCCCTGCTGGCCTCTGCCCCACTCAGCAGCCGCCCCCCTCCCGCCCCTCCATTGACCTGAGCTGTGGGGCGGAGCAGGGAGGGGGTGACGGCCCCTGGCAGGAGGGGAGGAGGGGAGCAGGGCCCTGGGCTGGCGCCTGGGGCCGGGGCCTGGCCAGGACTAGGCTGCTGCTGTCCCCCTGAGGTGGGGTGGGGTAGGGTGCGGGGGAGGAGCTGCAGAGCAGCCAGGACGAAGACGGAGGCCTTGGCTGCAGCGGGAGGGCCTGCCAGGCACAGCTGGGTCACCGCTGGAGCCAGGCTGGGTGGCAAGGGGGCCAACCTGTGTGGGTAGGGGGCCAGGGCAGGAGGTGAGACAGGGGCGTGCAGCACAGCAGGCCTCAGGGTTCTGCATCCACCTGCATTGCTGTCTCTATTGTGTAATGGGAGAAGGGGGGCAGGAGGGCATGTGGGTGCATCAGGTCCTCAGCCTGAGGTGATGTTAAGGGGGGTAGTCAGGTACTTAGTTACTGTGTCTGCTGTGATATGGGAAAGCAGCGGACAAGAAGGGCATGTGGGCTTGTGATATGCAACATGGGCTGAGTCCTCATACATCACCCTTTCAGTTACCCTTACCCAGGACTTCCTCACTCACTGGCTGTCCCTCTCAAACCCTCCTTCAACTTCCCCTCCATCCCTTCCCAAACCCTGTAAGGCCTTTCTTCCTTGATCACCTCTTGGTTCCCCTCCCCCAAAACCCTTCGGCCTCTGATCATCTACTCCATCCACCCTCACCCTGACCCTGCTGCCCCTATACCCAACTGCTTCTCCCCTCCCCTCCCCTCCCCTCCCCTCCCCTCCCCTCCCCTCCCCTCCCCTCCCCTCCCCTCCCCTCCCCTCCCCTCCCCTCCCCTCCCCTCCCCTCCCCTCCCCTCCCCTCCCCTCCCCTCCCCTCCCCTCCCCTCCCCTCCCCTCCCCTCCCCTCCCCTCCCTCCCCTCCCCTCCCCTCCCCTCCCCTCCCCTCCCCTCCCCTCCCCCTCCCCTCCCCTCCCCTCCCCTCCCCTCCCCTCCCCTCCCCTCCCCTCCCCTCCCCTCCCCTCCCCTCCCCTCCCCTCCCCTCCCCTCCCCTCCCCTCCCCTCCCCTCCCCTCCCCTCCCCTCCCCTCCCCTCCCCTCCCCTCCCCTCCCCTCCCCTCCCCTCCCCTCCCCTCCCCTCCCCTCCCCTCCCCTCCCCTCCCCTCCCCTCCCCTCCCCCTCCCCTCCCCTCCCCTCCCCTCCCCTCCCCTCCCCTCCCCTCCCCTCCCCTCCCCTCCCCTCCCCTCCCCTCCCCTCCCCTCCCCTCCCCTCCCCTCCCCTCCCCTCCCCTCCCCTCCCCTCCCCTCCCCTCCCCTCCCCTCCCCTCCCCTCCCCTCCCCTCCCCTCCCCCTCCCCTCCCCTCCCCTCCCCTCCCCTCCCCTCCCCTCCCCTCCCCTCCCCCTCCCCTCCCCTCCCCTCCCCTCCCCTCCCTGGCTACTTGGCCCTGACTCCCTGCCTGGCCGCTGCTGAGCTCCTGACCCCATTCAGCCCCACAGCTCCCCCCAGCCCCCAGGCAGGTCATCCCACCCTCACCCCCAGCCCCCGCTCCCTCACCCACTCACACAGCTCCTGCCCCAGCCGCCTCCGTAAAGCTCTTCATGCAGCTGGACAACACCTTGAGCGCCCCACACAGCCCCTGCACCTCAGCCCCCACCTGCAGCTGGCTCCACACTTGGGCAGCAGCTGCAGCCCCAGGGGCATCAAGCAGGGGGGCGGCACGGCCTAGTGGCGACGCATGCGCAGGGCCAGGGGGTGGGGGCTTAGGGGCAGGGCGTGAGGCGGCTGCAGGGCAGGACACAGGAGGGCCGCACTGAGAGGCCAGTGGCAGCAGGTTGAGCAAGATGGTGCGAGGTGTTACATAGTTATTCCTTTAGTTATTTATTTAGTCCTGGTTATGAATATCATCATTATTACTAATAAATTATTTGAAGAAAATAAACAAGATAATATAGTATTTGATGAGAAGATGAGTGTGTGGAGGAGGATCCTAAAGCCATGGCCATAGCTTTGGCCCCAATCCTGCTTCACCGCTGTAGTCTGACCACCAGCTCTCCATGCCGTGCAGCCACCCACCATCAGCCTGGCCATGCTACTACACCGCGTCCCTTGCACACTCCTGCGCAGCCAGCCCACCTTTCCCTCCACCTTCCTCACCTCTTCTTCGCTTGGGAGCAGCTGCCTCCTCCTCCTCCTCCCCCTCTCCCTCAGGCGGTCCCTCCGCCTCCACTGCCCTCAGGGCACATGCCTGAGCCAGGCCCACCACCAGGCCCGCCAGGTGGGGCACCGCAGGGGCACACAGCCCCGGCACGGCCTGTGACACCACCTCAAGAAGCTGCCGAGCAGCTGCTGCCAGGGCCACTGGCACCCCATCCACCCCTCCCCCAAGCCCATCCCCCGCCCCTGGCCCACCCCCTACAGCTGTGCCTTGCTGTGGAGAAGCTGGACCTGGCGACCTGGCAGACTGGAGACCTGGCAGACTGGAGGGAGGGTGGCGGTTGGTGGTTGGGTAGGCCAGCACCGCCAAAGCAGCGAGGCAGGCTGGGGAGATGAGGCAGGGAGCCATGGCGGCGGTAAGGCTGGCGGCCAGGGTGCCCGGCTGGCTGCGGCTGCCCAGGCGCTCACAGCAGTCCTGCCGGGCCTCACGAGCCTCACGCTGCGGGCAGCAGGGGGACAGCAGCACCAGGGGAGCAGCAGCAGGAAGCTGGGGAGGGGCAGGGGCCCGGGGGGGGAGCAGGAGGGGCAGCATGCGGGAGGGGGCGAGGGGGGCAACCAGGGACTAACCTAGCCTACGAGCAGCGATCAGATGCTGGCAGAGTTGGTGGGTTGGTGGGTGGTCGGGCGGTTCTGTTGCAAGCAAGTGTGGGAGAGGGAGGAGGGAGGAGGGAGGTGGGGAGTGAGGTGGGGGTAGTACCTCATTCAGCTGCAGGGGGTCTGCCAGGGCTGCCAGCCGCTCCAGAACCTTCAGATCCTTGGCCTCTGTCATCTTGACCAGCTGGTCGGCGACCTTATGGCGGCTGTGGGGGAGAGTGGGTAGGGGCAGGAGGGGCAGGGTGGCACACTAGGGCAGTGCTGACGGCAAGAGACTGTCATAAGCAGGGAGGGGCAGGCAGGGAGAGGGAGGGAGGTTGGGAAGGGGAAGGGAGAGAGGGAAAAGGGCTGCCAGAGAGGAGGGGGTTAAAGGCAGGGAGGAGCGAGCATGTTAAGGAAGCCATTGCAGCTGGGAAGAAAGAAGAAAAATCAACCCCTTTCCCCGTGTGCTGCCAGGCATGCCTAGGGCAGTGCAGCCTGCCCCCTGCTGGTCAAGTTGGCCTGAGCAGACGTGCTTGTTCGTCTTTGGAGGGCAGCGAGAATTAAACAGTGGTCACACTCCCAGTATCTTCAAACTCTGTGCATCCTACTGCTTGTAGCTCCCTGCCTCATACGAGCATGCTTGAGTCTCTCTGCCATGAAGCCATGCATGGCTGCACAACCTGCTGCCCGCCCACCTGCCCGCCTGCCAGCTTACCTGTCCCCTGTGGCGTGGCTGCCCAGCAGCAGCTCTGCAACAGCCGCAGCAGACCGGGCTTGGCGGCGCTTAAAAGACGCCAGTTGCTGCTCGTCAGGCTCTGGCGCCTGCAGCCCATGAGGGCAGGGATAGTGAGGGCGCCGTCGGCCACAATGGGGCTGGGGGAGAAGGAATGGCAAGCCGGGCTGCTGGCTAGCTTGGCAGGACTTTGTGGCATCAGCAGGCAGCGCAGGGGGATGTGCCAAGGCGACATTTTGTCCTGGATTGCAGCGCCTGAAGTAGCATGGTTACACAATTCCACCCTTTCCCCAAGCCCCTTGTGGCACTCCTCCCCTCCACCCCAGCTGCCCCGCCCGCCCTGCCTACCTTGCTGGCTGCTCTCAGGCGCCGGGTATGGCCGAGGAGGCGCGCCACCTCCCCAGCTAGCTCTGCTTTGCAGCGCAGCAGACGCAGCAGGGCATCTCTCCCGGTCGCCTCACACTCGGCCCACACCCCCGCCTGCGCGCAAACAACACAGTCGCGCGCGTAGCGTGTGGTCAGCCGTCTATCTCGCGCAGTAGGCTGTCGCGGGTCCTCGACGCAAATGATGGTAAATCACACATCGCAACCACAAGTTGCGCGGCCTGTCGCACGCACCCACGCACCCAAACGCGGGCCGCGGCGGCCGGTGGCGTGTTCAGCGGCAGAAGGCCCGGGCTGTGCAGGAGCACAAAAACATGCGAGCGCAGCTCCGGGTCGCTGAGCGCCGCAGCGGCCAGACGCGCTGGATAGGCCAGCACGCTGACGTCCAGTTCGTCAGGCAAGCCACCTGCAGCATGCAGAGACAGTGAATGACTCAGGCAGCAGAGCTGTAGTGAAAAGGAACAGGACACCCTTGACTACAAGCTGGTGCCTGTCGCCAACTACTACTTGACCGCACACTGGTCGTGAGCAGTCACCTTTTGACAGCAAGCCTGCCGCGGTGCGGAACAGCGTCATGCATCCTGAAGCAGCCTCCTTCCGCACGCTGAGCTTCACATCCTTCAGCCGCCCGGCTACGGCGTTCAAACTAGCTCGCGTCATGCTCACTTCCGGCCGTTGTCCCAGCTCGCAAACAATGCGCAACGCCGCACAGCGCACCCGTTCGTCAGGATCGCTCAGGCGCTCCGTGGCCAGCGCCTGCACCTGCAAACAGCCACCCGCCCTAGCTCCCAGCTCAGTGTTCGCGCCCCTCCTGACCCCCCCTCAGCCTGGTAAGCTGACTGCTGACGCAAGCCTCGCCGCTGCCATCCCACCGCCATCCCGCCGCTGCCATCCTAAGTCCATAAGACCCACTGCCCATAGCTACGACACAGTTTTCGTCCAAGCAACAAGGGATAGAAGGCCACGAGGGTTAGGGTGAGTGCTCTGTAACCTGTGCAGTAACCCGATGGCTGCTGCCTAGAGAAGGTGGGTGGGTTGGGTTTTGTTGCCACCACCCCACTCTCCCACCTGCTCTTGCACTGGCGGGATGGCGTCCGCCATTAGGCGCGTTGCAGCGTCCAGCATCTGCAGCCGAATGGGCGCCGCCACGTCCTTGAACCTCTGCAGAGCCACCTGTGCACAGGGGCAGCAGGTAGGGTCAGGGCAGCAGGTAGCAGGGGCAGCAGGTAGGGCAGAGCATGGCCAGGGTAGCTTCAGTGGTACCAGGAGAGGGAGTCAGGGCCATGCACGACAGCTGCATGGCTAGGCACCTGTTCCCCATGCATCATGCAAGGCTCTAGGCTGATCAGCAGCCCTGGACTATTGTCCACAAATCCTTCAGGCCCTGCAGCTTCCATCATGTGCCTCCGTTAGCCTCAGTGTGCAGCAGTGTTTCTGTTTTAAAGACGGCCAAGCTGATGCTGGTCACGAGGGGTATTGGACCATCAAATGGCTGGTTACGCGCTTGGTTACAACTGGTTACGAAAAACACATCATGTCAAATATAATATGTTTTATTATCACTAGATTATCCTGAGGTGTCGCAGTCGCACTCCACCAGCCATGCGGACCCCTTCGACAGCTAGCTACGCGTACTCTGCAGCTTTCCGAAACTTGCGCGATAGCACCTCACCAATGCGACGAAGCGCGGAAGCTTAGCTTAGAGATGATGCCACGCTAGCAAGTATGTTTACATATGCCAGGTTGGCATGTAAACACCGGGCTTTTGGCTCCGTGCAGGCTTGGTTAGCTCGGGATGAACAAGGCAAGCGTATTGCACTAGCCGCTAAGCCGTCTGGATGTATAAAACTCCACGCTTTCGTATAATTGCCGGGCGGCGGGGTACACTTTTGTATTATTGACGGGCCGCTGGGTACGCTTTCGTATAATTGAC
Source organism: Haematococcus lacustris (assembly GCA_030144725.1). Taxonomy (NCBI): domain Eukaryota; kingdom Viridiplantae; phylum Chlorophyta; class Chlorophyceae; order Chlamydomonadales; family Haematococcaceae; genus Haematococcus; species Haematococcus lacustris. Next base: position 6,684,027 of record JASKMD010000014.1, on the reverse strand, counting down.
GGACCGCGGGGTACGCTTTTGTACAATTGACGGGCCGCGGACCTCAGATAATCGCCTCTACCTCGCTCATTACGCGAAAATAATGAACTCGTCCTCGTCCTGGGCACGCCGCATTATATACATGATATATGATATAAGCATGAGTCCATCTTCATCGCGCCCCTTCTCGTTGGCAGCATCCAGCCACACCCCAATCGCTTCGTGGTATGGAAAATCTACCACACCATGTGTGACAGTGTGGAATGCCCTAGCGCACACATTCACATTCATGTGTGACAGAGTGGAAGGAGCTCTTCTGTTTGGCTGCAAGGTTCTGCTTGGCGCTGTCCTCATGCTTCTAAATGGTATGCAGATGGTTGTTTAGGACTTGAGTCGCACGCGGTGTAGGGCATGCGGTACAAGGTGCCTTGCAGGCCCAAATCTACAAGCCACATCTCGCAGCCTTCGAGCCAGTCAGACTGGAATATGTTAGTGGTGCCAGCGGGCCTATTGGCTTTCCAAACACCATCGTTGTGCCCCCGCCTTGCGCGTAACTCGGACATCACTCCGGGGAATCAAGGCCGAGATGACACTTTCTGAGCCCTTCGAAAGGTTGACCCTTTCTAAGCCCTTCGAAAGGCTGACCCAACGCCGTCAATAACTCCGTCCAACTCGAAGTGGTTGAGCGGATTGACAAAGGTGTGCCAAACCCTGCGCATGGTCAAGTTTGACCCTGCGCAGGGTTAAGTTAGGCTCACGAATTACGGCATCCCTAACCATGCGGAGGGTCAAGTTCGGCTCATTTGCTATACAGTTTTGACCTTGCGCAGGGTTTAGTTTAGCTTATTTTCTAGACATTCCTGACCCTGCGGAGGGTTAACTTTGGCTCAGGAGTAAAAATAAGCTAGCATGCTTGCATGAAAGTTTCACAGAGAAACCGCGAAGGAATGCGTAGAAGGCCATCGTATGTGCCACGCCAAGCAATTTGCATATCGCTTAGTCTAGAGATTGCATCGCGCTTACTTAAGCCATTTGCATTTTGGCGATGTAACCTCGATCCTGCTCGCACAGGTACTAACCATTGTTTCCCCTCGCTGCCTCTTGCTCCATTCGCTGAACCTGATAGGAGGCTACAATCTGGCGATGAATCGCTGGCTAATGGCTACGGTGTATGGCAAGCATTTATCTTCATGGCTAGCGGTTATAGCGGGTACAGCACCAATATGCGAATGGCTAGAGTAAGTGCGATGCAATCTCTAGACTAAGCGATATGCAAATTGCCTAGCGTGGCACATACGATGGCCTTCTACGCATTCCTTCGCGGTTTCTCTCTGAAACTTCCATGATAGCGTGCAAGCTTACTTTCACTCCTGAGCCAAAGTTAACCCTATGCAGGGTCAGGAATGCCTTGGTCCTCCGCTAACTTAACCCTGCTCAGGGTCTAGTTTGATCCCCCCTTTCCTGAGCAGGGTCACCCAAAAGGGGCCATAGCTCATCACTGGCTGGGACTTTTTGCATGCTACCTATTAAGTTTATACACCCTTAACAATCGCTCATATTGAACGACTGCGAATCACACTTTGGCCCGAGAGAGTCGTGTACTCCCCTACGTCACAACAACCTACATACCAGATTTCAAACCTTAACTCCCAAGTATTTCAAGCAAGCCAGCCTTGCAGGAGTGATGGCATGAAGCCAATGCGGTTACGCATCACCCGAGATCAGCCGATGCAAGGGCCCTTTTGGTAACGAAAGCCAAGCCTGTAAAACAAGCTTTTGGTTCCGATCCTTACGTAAACAACAACCCCCTGCCCACACCCACCCCTCGCGACACCCCCCTCGACACTGACCAAACGGATCAGACAGTCACCAGTCACCCTCGTCACGACCACGGCTCTCATTGAGCACCCCTTACCCCTTTACTCTCCACCCTTTCCCCTTCCTGCCCTCTCACCCTCCCTCCCTCTCTCCCTCCTGTCTTGCTGATCCCCCCTGCCTGTTCCACCCTGCCCTCCTACCATCACCCCCGTCTGATCTCTTCTGTGCGCACCTTCCCCCTTGACCCTCCACCACCCTCCCTCACTGCTACCCTCACCCTCACCTTCACCCTCACTGCCCTCACCACCACCCTCCCTCACTGCCTCCCCTCCGCCACCTACCTTTGTCAGGTCAGGGTAGTGGTCCGCCACCTCAGCCTCGGGGCTGCACAGCAGGCGCACCATGAGCGCAGCCGCAGCACTGCGCCGCCCCTCCTCCTTGGACTCCAGCTCCAGGGCCAGCTGGGGCAGCACCGGCAGCAGCACCTGGGGCACTGCGCCATGCAGCTGCAGGGCAGGGGCAGGGGCTAGGCTAGGGCGTAAAGCGGGAGGTTGCGGCCAACTGAGGTTCTGTCAGATGTGGTGGAGAGGGGGAGGGCTGGATAGGAGGGGTGAAAGGAAAGGTAGGGCAAAGGGTCGGCAAGGCTGGAGAAAAGACCGCAAAGGATGTGCCGGGTGTGCCTTAGGCCAACGACAGGGGGACAAGAAGAGGCAGCAGGTGGTGGAAGGCAGTGGTATCAGGGGAGGGCGGTAGGTAGGAGGCCGGGGTAGGGTTAAGTTTGGAAGGCGGCAGGGGTGGAGTCGTGAGCAACACAACATCCTGGTAGTGCAAGTAGTTGTGGGGTCAGGTGCGCTGCTGGTGGGTCTGTGTGGGGTGAGGCGGGGCGGGGGTGATGAGAGCATGCACCTGGAACAGGATGTCGCTGGACCTGGCCGCCAGCTCCTTGCGGCTGCAGCTGCCAGCCAGCAGCTGGGAGGCCACCCGCTGGAGCAGGGGCCGGAGAGATCGCTCACAGCGTTGCAGGAGGCGCTGGGCCAGCCTGGTGCCAAGGCATGCCAAGGCAGGAATCCGGTGGGAGGGGAGGGGAGGGAGGGGAGGGGGTGAGGGTGAGTAGGGGGGAAATGAGAACGGCAAGAAGGGAGGGGAAGGCAGGGTGAGGCAGGGCAGGGTGAGGCAGCTAGTGTCCCAACTGCCGCTCTGAAGGCTCACCTGCGCCTGCTGCCACCAGCCTGCCCCTCGCCCTCCCCCACCAACGCCAGCAGGAGGGCTGGCAGCAGCTCTTGATCCAGCACCTCGCCGCCCTCCCCGCCCTCACTCTCTTCCAGCAAGCCCCCCAGGCACTCCGTCACGCTGTACTCCACCTCCTCAGCGTTGCTGTCCCTGGAGATGAAGGATGGGGCGCACAATGGATGGGGATGGGAAGAGGAGGGGCGGGAGGTGGCAGGGAGTGTGAGGGGGAGATGGTGGGAGCTGGTGGGAGGGAGGAGGGGGGCAGGGGAGGGAAGGAAGGAGGGGGAGGGGAGGGAAGGAAGGAGGGGCAGGGGAGGGGAGGAGGGAGGGGCAGGGGAGGGGAGGGGCTCAATCAGTGTGGTGGGCTCACAAGCCGAGCCGCCACCAGCACTGTCCTCTACTTAACACCCTAGAGGCCCGTTGACATATAGAGAGGGAGGAGGATTCACACTGGCATGACGGGCTGTGACAATGGCAGCAGCAGCAGCAGCAGCAGCAGCAGCAGCAGTAGCCACCGCAGCAGCAGCAGCAGCAGCTGTGGCAGCCAAGGTTGGGGTAGCTGCTGCTTACGTCACTGCATTAAGGAGGGCGTTGAAAAAGTTGGCCAGCAGCTCTGGTGCGTCCAGGTCAACCAGCACCAAGTAGAACTTCACCTGGAGCATCAGGGGTGGAGCAGCAGAGGGGAGGGGGGCAGCAGCAGGCAGGAGGGGGACGGAGCGTGGAGTTGGTCAGGGAAGCAGGCGTGGCAGTGGGCAGTGAGGCGGCAGGGATGCCATAGCAGGGAGGAAGGGGAGGGAGGGGCAGGTAGCTGGCAGGTAGCATAGGCCGGTTCAGGTAGCTAGTGTTAGTTGTAGGAGGAGTCAGGTGTCCACCCTAACACTTAGTCAGAGTAGTAGAAGGTGAATTGCCGCAAGGCGGGCAGAAGCAGGGAGGGGCAGGGAAGGCAGGCGGAAGCAGCTGCCTATAGAGTCAGGAGGCAGGTGGGGTAGGGTGGGGGGCGGGGCAGGGCAGGGTGGGGAGTGGCGCCCTGATGCCTTCAGCAGGTGGGCCCATGCACATGGGCCTTGCTGCATTGCTTGGGTGTGCTTGATGTTGTGAAGGGGGTAAAGCGTTGCATGTAGGTGATGCCGCAGCCACTGGGGGCCTCACCTGTTCCACCAGCTGCAGCACTGTCTGACAAATCCTGAAGGTGGGTGCACCAGGCAGGGCCAAGCGGCTGAGCGCCCAGCTCAACAGCTGGAACACCTCCTGCTCCAGCAGCAGGGCAGCAGCAGCAGCAGCAGCAGCAGCAGCAGCAGCAGGGCGGCAGAGGCAGCAGTCAGGGGGGTAGCAGCACGTCAGCAGCAGCAGCAGCAGCAGCAGCAGCAACAGCGGCAGCATAGAAGCAGAAGCAGCAGCGGCAGCACAGACATAGTAGCAGCAGTCAGGGACAGCAGCAGCAGCAGCAGTGGAGGTAGGAGCTGAAGCAGGCATGGCCATGGGGAGGCAGAAGGGGGTTGTGGTGGCTAATGGGGTGGCACATGGGGGCCGCATGGGGGGTGCATGGGGGCATGGGAGGATGGGTGCTAGCCATGAGCTGGGTGCCCCACCCGCAGCTGCATGTCGTCATAGGGGGTGTCAGGGGCGTACATGCGCAGCAGGTAGGCCAGGCAGCATGCGGCGTACAGCTTCACATCCTGGAAGGGTGCAGGGCAACCAAAACAGTATAGTCAAGATATAGTATATAAGGGCAATTAATACAGTATATTCAGAACTTAGTTTACAGGAGCAATTAATACAGTGTATACAAGATGCAGGGGTGCAGGGGTGGCTGGAAAGAGAGGGTGAGAGGGGGGAAGGAGGGGGCAGGCTTCATCTCTTGACCTACCAACCAAGCTGAGCCTGGCAGGCTGTAAGACTAATCAGGCCTCCCTGATAGCAAGCAGGCTAGGCGGGGGGCGGGGGGGTCCCCTGCCTGCTGCCATGGGTCTTCCTGCAGCTACCACCTAGTACCTCCCTTTCACTACATCCTATACCTGTACCTCCTATACACACATACTACATACTATAGATAAACACGCAAGGAGGGGCGCAGTTGCATAACACATGTAAACGACATGCATATGTTATAATAGTGAGTGCTGCTTGGGTTGCTAATCCAGCAACTAATCTCCCATCACCCCCATCACCTTCACCCTGCCCTGCCTCCACTTATCATCGTTCCAACACGTACCTACATCTATTTACCCCCTATCACCTTCACCCCGCCCTGCCTCCACTTACCTTTGCTTCAGTTTTCTACATCTATGCCGTCTATGACCGTCTGCCTTCTCCCTTCACCCCCACCGCCCCAAAGCGCTGCACTCACCCTACTCCTGGGCCCCCACATGCGAACTGCTGCAACACCCCCTGCTGCTGCTGCTGCTGCTGCTAGGGCCCTCCCCCTGTTCAGACTGCTGTTCTGGTCAGCAGTGGCAGCAGCCAACGTGAGCTGTGGGCAGCCCCACCTTGTCGGCGTGGCCCACGATGCTGGGCTGCACCAGCGCAGCTGCCAGGGCAGCAGCGTGCTTACCCAGCACTGACACCTCATGAGGGGCACTCTCCAGCATGGTGCTCAGGTGCTGCACGCCAAGAGGGGGACAGCACAGGTTGACATAACGCAGCGAGAAGACACGACAATGCAATCCTTCCCTGTGACACGACATGGTTGGTGGCATCGACCGTTGCATTCCTTAGCCCCGGCTTTAACATAACGCAGCGAGAGGCCACAATGTATTTCTGCCCTGAGACACAGCATGGTCAGTGGCATCAACCGTTTCATTCCTGACCCCCACTATGTTATAGCCTAGACAGGGCAAGTGGGTGCAGCCCCATCAAGCTGAATCACAGGAGCGACCCACATCCCCTGCTCCCCTGCCTGCTCCTTGTTCGCATGTGCACCCCCTGGCTCAGCAGTGTGACCATTGGCCAATTGGACCAACCTTCAGGGCTTTCAGGATGTTGTCTTTGCTGGGGCTGGACAAACGTTCAAGGTTTCGCACGAGCGCGCCAAAATCCAGCTCGTTATCGTCGAACGCGAATGCATCCTTCACCGGCACAGGAGTAGCAGCAGGGGCCGCGATGGGGGGCTGTGCGGGGCTGGCGCGGGACGGCCCACCCGTTGCTGCGGGGGAAACTACTGGCGACGCAGCCGGCTTCTTTGCTGCCTTGCTGGCCTTCCCAGGCGCCTTGGCCTTCGTGGCGCCCTTGGGTTTTCCCATCGCCTGTCACTAAGTGTCTTGCGTCATCAAAGCCTTGATCAATACGGGGGCGCGCTGCATCAATGAGGCTCCATACTAGGCGCGGCCCTTCGTGACAGTTCAAATGCAAAAGACTTTGTGAGATGTTGACCAGCACGGACGCGCCGCCTTCCATCTATAACCGAGCTGAGAAGACTCAGCAGCCGCATCACTTGGTCGCCCCCACTGGGCTTCATTCTGCCTCGACCGATAAAGGGAGTCCTTGCCAAACCTTAACCCCGTAGCAAGGGAGTCCTTGCCAAACCTTGACGTGAGTGCTCATACCCAAGCAGCTGGTGGGAAAGGCCATGCGACCATGCCATGGCAGGGGGAGCCTTCACAGTCTCACAGCCACACAGCCTTGAACCCACCAGCAGCACCATGGGTTTGCTTAGACCTGGGCCGCTGGCCAGCCAGCTGACAGCTTGAAGTAGCCCCCTCCGTGTAATGATGGCTGGTGCCGGCAGTTGGAAAGATGAGATGGACACCCCTACCTTGCAGGGGCCCATACCACGGGCTACCTTGAGGTGGCCTATACCAGCCCCTTTGTCCCTCACTAGGGCCTCCATTTGAGCCGGACCAGTAGTGGCCACTGTCTGCCACTAGCGGGAATACTAGTGGGCAATAGTAGCCCGACTCAAATGGTGTTAATGGGCTGTGTGGAGTATACCCAATGCACATGGACATGGTGCATGAGTGCCTACCACCTACACTATTGCCTGACAGCGAGGGCTATTGTGTAGAGTTGGCATGGAAAACATGCGCTGATTGTAAGCTGATAACAGCTCAAATGCGGGGGCACACACTAATGTGCCACAGGCTGCTGCTGCTGCTGCTGGGCCTTGCGTGGCTTGTCTCGCAACCGCTTGTAGCCCAGGCCAGGGTACTCCTTGCCCTTGGCTGGCAGAACTGTCTGCTTTGGCCAGTAGCACAGCTCCAGTGGCCGCCACCTGCTCTCCCCAATGCGCTGCATGTTCAGAGCTGCATTGCAGTCCCTGTCCAGCCACCTGCCAGGCTGTGGTGCTGGCTTGGCTTTGGCAGCCTTGCCCTTGCCCTTGCCCTTGCCCTTGCCTTCGCCATTGGTGGGCTCAGCTGCCTGCTCAGCCTTGGTGCGCTTGGCTGGCGGGGGAGTGCTGAGCCCTGGCTCTGAGACAGCTGCCGGTGTGGCCTCCTGGCTGCTGCGTGGGGCCTGTGGGGGTTTGCGGGGGGCCACTACCCGGCACCACATCAGGCCCCGCACTGGCTGGTCACGCTGCGGGCTCCAGGCTGGGCGCAGAAGGCGCTGTTCCACCTGCCCTGCTGGGGGCTTCCAGCCTGCAGGCCTTGTGGCACTGAGTTTGTTCAGCTTCTCCTCGAAGGGCTGCTGGCCATTCACTGCTGAGCTGACCCGGGTGGTGCGGTGCTCATCCACAAGCACCACCCTGCCCCGCAGCTGGTCTGCGCCCCTGGGCCTGCACACCACCTTGCAGCAGGCACGCAGCACCGCATCAGCACCCCACCCTCCCGCTGTGCCAATGCCAGCTGCGCCAAAGAACACCACCCATGGCGCGCCCATGGCGCTCCATGGACACCTCCGCCATGTCCTCCTCCAGCTGCAGTCATGCACACAAGGCACACACATGGTGGCTGACATGGTGACACCAGGTTAGGCATGGCATAGTCAACTACTCTTTCACTTCATGCCCAACCCACCACCTCCCAGTCCCTTACCCTCCCTCCCTCCCACCCACCCTCACTTCTTGAAGGTCTGTTCCAGCGCCCGGTCCTGGGCTCCGTACAGCCTCAGCCGCTGCCGTGCCCACTTGGGGTCCAGGTACACCTCCCACACCGCATCCCAGGTGGCCAGCGTGACAGTGATGTGCTTCAGGTCGGCCTCCAGGGAGGTGCCGGCTGAGCTTGCTGCTGCCAGGTGCTGGAGGTGGGGCTTGGTTGGTGCTAGCCACCGCTCAGTGTCACGGCGGGCATTGTTCAGGCCGCTGGCATGCTTGACCTGGCCCTTGGTCAGCTTCCACTGGGCCAGCCTGTCAGCTACCAGCTGGCCTGACTCCGGATCTGCGCTGACTGCTTAGGTGACGCCGGGGTCGATGCCCACTCCAATCTGTGTGTCTGGGTCAAACACGTACTCACGCGCACCTTGTCTATGTGAGGGATACAACTGCATGGGCCGCTGCTGCTGCTGCACTTGGGCGGCTGCTGCTGCTGCTGGCAGCTGGGGGTGGGGCTGGAGGAGGGGGAAGGGGGCGCGTGTAGCGAGGGGGAGACAGCCAAGGTGTCCAGGGAGCGCTGATCTTTTGGGGGCTCAGGAGTTGTGGCTGGGTTGCCGGCACGCTGCTCCTGGCCTGCCTCACAATGTTGGCGAGGCCCAGCAGACTCCAGCAAGAGCCAGACATGCTGCCATGAGCACCAGCCATGCCAGTTTAAGCTCTTCACAAGCCCTGTGAGGACCAGCAAGGCCTTACAGTCTCACAGCCACACAGCCTTGGACCCACCGGCAGCACCATGGGATTGCTTAGACCTGGGTCGCTGGCCAGCCAGCTGCCAGCATGAAGTAGCCCCCTCCGTGTAATGACGGCTGATACCGGCAGTTGGAAAGATGAGATGGACACCTCTACCTTGCAGCCGGCTGCGGTGGCCTATACCAGCCCCCTTATCCCTCACTAGGGCCCTCACCAGTGGCCCGACTCAAATGGTGCTATTTGGCTGTGTGGAGTATACCCAATGCACATGGACATGGTCGTTGAGTGCCTACCACCTAGACTATTGCCTGACCACAAGGGCTATTGTGTAGAGTTTGCATGACAAAACATGCGCTGATTGTAAGCTGATAACAGCTCAAATAGAGGGGCACACATTACTGTGCCACAGCAGGCTGCTGCTGCTGGACCTTTTTTGGCTTGTATCGCAGCCGCGTATAGCCCAGGCCAGGGTACTCCTTGCCCTTGGCTGGCAGAGCTGTCTGCTTTGGCCACCAACACAGCTCCAGTGGACGCCACCTGCTCTCCCCAATGCGCTGCATATTCAGCGCTGCATTGCAGTCCCTGTCCAGCCACCTGCCTGGCTGTACTAGTAGTGCTGGCTTGGTTTAGCAGCCTTGCCCTTGGCCTTGCCTTCGCCATTGGTGGGCTCAGCTGCCTGCTCAGCCTTGGTGCGCTTGCTGCGCTTGGCTGGCGAGAATGTTCCCAGCAGCCCTCCACTTCCATTGCAACTGCTTGGGTGAGCAGTCCATAGCTGGTCACCATGTTGAGGGGGAGACAGCTAAGGTGTCCGGGGAGCGTTGGTCTTTGAGGGGCTCGGGAGTTGTGGCTGGGTTGCCGGCACGCTGCTCCTGGCCTGCCTGCCAACATTTGGCGAGGCCCAGCAGACTCCAGCAAGAGCCAGACATGCTGCCATCAGCACCAGCCATGCCAGTTTGAGCTCTTCACAAGCCCCAGCCCTGTGATAACCAGCAAAGCCACCAGGTTTGAGGAATGAAAAGCTGAAGCAGCCAAGGTGGACCTCCGCATCGTGCACTCCGCCGGGAGCCAGCAGTGTAACATGCCAATCCGGGGCCTGATGTGGTGCTCTCAAGCGCCCCCCACCAGCTTCCACAGCTCTCACATGGGAAGCAAGCTCACATAGGTGTCAGCCTATCAGCACCATCACACACTCATGTCGAGACATCCATGCAAGACACGTCGAGGTGTTGACCTGAGAGGTATTAGGTGCACCCTCGATGACTAAAATCCCCATCCCTGGTGGCATGTGTTGAGGAGCACAAGTCCTGCGTTACATCTTAGTCAAACATGTCACCATTCACGACTGATAGATTACTGATGGGCTAGGTGTCTTCTCTCCTAGGGTCTTCTCTCCTAAGACCGCTGGGCTTCTCACGACCCTCTCGACTAGCTATTTAACCCCATGGGTGGTTGCGGGCATAACCATCAATGCCCCGCCGGTAGTCTTCTGCCCGGTGCAACCTCAACCTGGCCTTTGGCAGCAGGTTGTTCACCAACTTGTAGGCCTGCTGGTACTTTTGCCCCAAGGCAGGCAGCGCCTTCCAGTGCACATCTCACCAGAGGCCGCTTCACACTCTCCCCGGGGGAGGTGGGGCCTGTGCGAGGGGAGGAGGAGGGCAGGGGGGAGGAGGAGGGCAGGGGGGGGAGGAGGGCAGGAGGGAGGAGGAGGGCAGGGGGGAGGAGGAGGGCAGGAGGGAGGAGGAGGGCAGGAAGGATGAGGAGGGCAGGGGGGAGGAGGAGGGCAGGGGGGAGGAGGAGGGCAGGGGGGAGGAGGTGGGCAAGGGGGATGAGGAGGGCAGGGGGGAGGAGGAGGGCAGGGGGGAGGAGGAGGGCAGGCGGAGAGTTCTGAGCAAGGAACTCCTGGCCAAGGAGGTTGGGCGACACCTCATGACACTACATCAGGTCACGCACGGGCTTGCCATGCCGCTGACTCCGGGCTCAGCGCAGCAGCTGCTGGCTGCCCTGCAGGCCGGGGTGTTGCGCGGAGCTGCTAGGAAGACTGGGATATTGGGTGCCTGGGTGCCCAACAGGGCGGCGAGGATGTCGAGGCTGAACTGGCCAAGGTGCCGTGTAATGTGAGTGATAGCAAGACAGCCCTCGCAGACGTCGATCGCACGTCCCACCAGTGCTACAATACAGCAAAATCAACAGCATAAGATTTTGACAGCCGCGCCAATGCGAGCACCTTGCAATGCCAATGCTGCTCCAAACACCTTCCAAAGGGTACCACGAGTAGCTGCGCCATAACGTAGTCGCCACTACTCATCACAAACTCCCAAGATTACCCATTGATATGCACTCAACTCCTCAACGCCCTGCATTTGCACTGAACTCTCGTTTGCTACAATCACATCTCTCGACCCCAGTCTTCCAGTCTCCTCGCCACTCACGTCAACGCAGAACAGCATCCGGCAGTGCCGGACCCCGCCAGTGTCTCGCCGCCTGCTGCACAATACGAAGAGGCGCATGGAACCCTACTGCGCGCGCGGCTGCGCCTTCAGCCACATGCCGTGCGCGGGGGCGATGGTGAAGCCCGATCGGATTTTCACGGGGAACTCTTGCACGGGCGCAAGCGCGAAGTTGAACGCGCTACACAGCCGCACGATCGCCAGGCGTGCCTCTTGCAACGCAAAGCGAGCGCCGGGGCACGACCTGCAGCCATTGACAGGCGCACACCATACACGTAGAATGTCAGGGGCAGCCAAGCCAAGCCGAAAGCTGTGAAGGGTTGAATGGTACTTGGCTGCACAGGCAGGGCCAGGAAAGGAGGTGCAGCAAGGCAGCAGCCAGGTGGCAGTGGGTGGAGCAAGCACAAGTCACAAGCAGCACCTCCCACTGATACAACCTGCCACATCCAAGACCTTTTTTATGGCATACCCAACCCTAAACATACTCAGGCTGCCGCAGCACACAACACCACGACCCTCAGCGATCATCAACGTTAGCCGTGCCTCACTGCCCAGCACCGCGACCTCCCCATCCCCCATCCTTACCATCACCACGCACCACCCTGCTGCTCCTGCTCCCCCTACCCCTGCTGCCTCCCCTGGCCCCCAGTCCCACCTGGCGCCGGCCCCAAAGGGCATGTAGTGTGTCTTGAGGGCTGGTGCCAGGCTGCTCTGCTGCTCAGCCAGGTGGCGCTCAGGCAGGAAGGCGTCAGGGCGGGGCCAGGCGCCTGCGTCATGGTGGTAGCTCCAGATGGGCAGCACCAGCGTACTCTCACCGGGCACGCTGCAGCGCAGGGCAGATCAGGCAGGCAGGCAGGCAGCAGTGAGGCAGGCAGCAGCACACATGGCAACCATGAAGATGAGTCACTACCCCCTAACCCGAGTCCCTAACCCTCACCCCTCACCCACCAGCCGTACAATGCAGTACAAAAACTAACCCTCTCTCACCTGCCCCCCCTAGCTGCCCCTGACCCTACCCCAAGCACGAGTCAAGCAACAACTTCTACACAAAGGCCACCCACAGCATATCGCCTACCGTGGTCTCTCCACCCCTTGCCTAATCACCCCCCACCCTCCACCCCTACCCACTTGTGGCCTGCCAGCTGTTGTGGTTCGCGCATCACACGCCGCAGCTGAGCCACGGGGGGAAACACGCGCATGGCCTCATCAATGACGGCGCAGGCGTAAGGGAAGTCAGCTGCCAGCCTCTCAGCGCTCAGCCCCTGACCTGACTCAGGGTGGTGGGGGCCATCAGGGGAGGAGGGGGCGCTGGCAGGGGCCAGGTCAGGGGTAGCTGAGGAGGGGGAGGGGGAGCGGGATCGCCCTGCAATAAAGGTGAGCACTGCAAGCTTGGCTAGTCTGGGGGCGGAGGCAAAGAGCTAAGGGCAAGGACAGGGCAACTGACTGGGTGTAGTTGTCGACCTACCGCCTGAGTGTGTCACACTTGGTGCCGGCTGTGTCACACCCTTCACATCGCTCTGACCTGCTTTATGCATCAGCTGCTAGGTAGTGCCCCCCACCGCTGCCCACCTGCAGCTGCAGCCTTGCTGGTGGCGGTAGGCCCTGCAGCTGCTCCCTTGGCGGCTGTGGGGCTGTGCGGGGTGAGCTGCACGTGAGCCTTGACTGCGGTGTGCTGGGCCAACAGGTGCGCCTGCGCGTCCACCTCAGCCTGCAGCCACCACCAGGCACAGTAGTAGGTTCACTAGTAGTAGGTTCACTCCACACCTTTCACATTGACAAGAGGCATCAAGCGACCCTGACCTTCCCTTACTGATGAGATGAGATTTGTCCTGGTCGGGATAGCCATGCATGCATGCTACAAGGGATACAAGGGATGCATGGTTATCGTGGATGCATGGCTGAAGGGGATACAAGAGATGCTCGCAGAGGGCTAACAACAACGAATGCTAAACCATCAATCCAGTCAAGCCAGTCAGCACAACTGTTTTGCACAACTGTTTTGGAGCCTGCCTCAGACCTGGCACACCCACATCAGCCAAGCCTGGCTTTGTGGAGTCTTAAACAGTGCCAGTGGTGTCCATCTCTTGCAGCCTCCCCACACACCTACAGCCACCTCTACCAGCTGGCTCCTTCTGCGCTGACCCTCCACCCCACTGCCCCTGACCCACCGCCCGCTCCCCTCCCCCTGCCCTCACCTGCAGCTTGCGCTGCACCTCCGGGTTTGTGGCCAGGCAGTACAGGGCGAAGGTCAGGGTGGTGGCCGTGGTCTCATAGCCCGCCAGCAGGAACACAAACACCTGGGGCAGGGCAGGGCAGGGCAGGGTGAGGTGGTGTGGGCCCATCAAGCCTTGCTGATGGTGCATGGCCTTGAACCAGCTGCACCTGGCTGCTGCTCCTGGCTGCTGCTCCCGGCCCCACCTGGGCAATGATCTGCTCATGGTCCAGGGTGGTGCCGGTGGTCATGTCGGCAGAGCTCAGCAGCAGGCCCAGGAAGCTCTTCTCACTGCGACAAGGCAGGGGCAGCAGCCCTGGGCCTTGAGTGGAATGGAGGGCGGGGTAGGGGAGGGGAGGGCGGGAACATGGGTGGGGAGCAGGGGCGAGGGGACAGGGCAGAGGAGGGAGCGAAGTCAAGAGGCAGTACCCATGAAACTCTGACCAAAGATGCAACAGTGGTGAGCAGAGCTGCATGCTGGCCGGCAAACATAAACTCAGAGCCACTGGTCAAGAGGCTGCAGTGCTGCCATGCTCATGCTGCCAGTCCCTCCTGCGCCTGGCCTCACCTGCCGCCAGCCCCTTGTCCCAGGAGCTCACCTGACACGGCTGATGGGGGAGGCCTGGAAGCTTGGCTGAGTCCCCTCAGGAGGGCCGGCAGCAGCAGCAGCAGCAGGGGGGTGGTCCTGCTCCCAGACCTTGATCAGGGCCCGGCAGGTGTCGATGATGACCTGCAGCAGCACAAGGCCAGGAGGTCATCAGGGGCATGGAGGGGTGAGGAGGGAAGAGGGGGCCCGGCCCGCTGCAGGGCAGGGAAGGGCTGGAGGCAAGGTCAGCAACCTGTCCAAGGTCAGGGGTGGCTGGGGTGGATGCCCAGCAAGGGGGCGGGAGGTGTGTGTGTGGGTGTGGGGTAGGTGTCCTGACCTTGCGTGAGTGCACTAGCTCCTTCTGGGCTGTGTCAGGGAAACGGTTGGCAAGCGACCTGCAGCGCAGCAGCAGCAGCAGGAGCTAAGCCAGTGGATGCTCCTTATTCAAGCTGCAGCCTGGACAACGGTGCAGGGTACAAGACTAGGTGCCATCAACGTGCATGACTGTCCTACACATGCTGCAGCAGTGGTAAAGTGGCAGTGGTAGCTACAGCAGCAGCAACCGTTGTTTTGTTGGGCAGGCAGGGCAGGCAGGGCAGGCAGGGCAGGCAGGGCAGGCAGGGCAGGCAGGGCAGGCAGGGCAGGCAGGGCAGGCAGGGCAGGCAGGGCAGGCAGGGCAGGCAGGGCAGGCAGGGCAGGCAGGGCAGGCAGGGCAGGCAGGGCAGGCAGGGCAGGCAGGGCAGGCAGGGCAGGCAGGGCAGGCAGGGCAGGCAGGGCAGGCAGGGCAGGCAGGGCAGGCAGGGCAGGCAGGGCAGGCAGGGCAGGCAGGGCAGGCAGGGCAGGCAGGGCAGGCAGGGCGTATGTGACTGACCTGACCAGGGGCCACAGCCGGGCGGGCAGGCGTGACGACAGCAGCGACCAGCGGCTCTGGCTGCTGATGTTCATCTGCACAGCCACCATCACCACCACAATCACCACTACCACCACCACCACCACAATCACCACCTCATACACCTCGCTCACTGTAGTTACTACTCAACACAGGCCCACTCATAAGCACCTCAGATCAAAAAGCTAGGGGCTGCCCCTGCCCCTGCCCCTGCCCCTGCCCCTGCCCCTGCCCCTGCCCCTGCCCCTGCCCCTGCCCCTGCCCCTGCCCCTGCCCCTGCCCCTGCCCCTGCCCCTGCCCCTGCCCCTGCCCCTGCCCCTGCCCCTGCCCCTGCCCCTGCCCCTGCCCCTGCCCCTGCCCCTGCCCCTGCCCCTGCCCCTGCCCCTGCCCCTGCCCCTGCCCCTGCCCCTGCCCCTGCCCCTGCCCCTGCCCCTGCCCCTGCCCCTGCCCCTGCCCCTGCCCCTGCCCCTGCCCCTGCCCCTGCCCCTGCCCCTGCCCCTGCCCCTGCCCCTGCCCCTGCCCCTGCCCCTGCCCCTGCCCCTGCCCCTGCCCCTGCCCCTGCCCCTGCCCCTGCCCCTGCCCCTGCCCCTGCCCCTGCCCCTGCCCCTGCCCCTGCCCCTGCCCCTGCCCCTGCCCCTGCCCCTGCCCCTGCCCCTGCCCCTGCCCCTGCCCCTGCCCCTGCCCCTGCCCCTGCCCCTGCCCCTGCCCCTGCCCCTGCCCCTGCCCCTGCCCCTGCCCCTGCCCCTGCCCCTGCCCCTGCCCCTGCCCCTGCCCCTGCCCCTGCCCCTGCCCCTGCCCCTGCCCCTGCCCCTGCCCCTGCCCCTGCCCCTGCCCCTGCCCCTGCCCCTGCCCCTGCCCCTGCCCCTGCCCCTGCCCCTGCCCCTGCCCCTGCCCCTGCCCCTGCCCCTGCCCCTGCCCCTGCCCCTGCCCCTGCCCCTGCCCCTGCCCCTGCCCCTGCCCCTGCCCCTGCCCCTGCCCCTGCCCCTGCCCCTGCCCCTGCCCCTGCCCCTGCCCCTGCCCCTGCCCGCTACACCATCAGTGTCTCACATTGGTGAACACTTGTCGCAGCGCCTGGATGAGTTGGCGGCTGCTGTAGGGCAGCTCCACCCCGGACTGCATCAAACCAGGACCCCCCTCGCCCACCAGCTCCTCCTCCTGCAGCCAAACAGGCCAGGCCAGGGTAAAGCAGCAGGGTAAGGCAGCAGGGCAGTGTGGGCCAGGGTCAGGCAGCAGATCACCTGCAACCCCCCAGCTGCCCCCCTGCTGCCTGCCTAGTAACTTCCTCATTGCTATGAACCACATCCCAGGCCATGGCCCCTCCCCCACCCCCTCTGCACCATCCTCCTCTGACCTGGGTGTTGAAGGCCACGCCAAACACGCAGCTGCCCACCACATCCAGGGTCAGGTCGCCCATGAAGCTGGTGGCCTCAAACACACCGCCGTCCTCCCCTGACTGCTCAGCTGCCGCTATGGTGCGGGTGATGCGCTCCAGCAGCCGACCCACACACTGGGGGGCAGTGGGTTGGGCAGAGGGAGGGGCGGTGAGGGAGGCAGAGGGAGGGGCAGTGAGGGAGGCAGAGGGAGGGGTGGTGAGGGAGGCAGAGGGAGGGGTGGTGAGGGAGGCAGAGGGAGGGGTGGTGAGGGAGGCAGAGGGAGGGGTGGTGAGGGGAGAAGGGAGGGCACAGAGTCTTCAGAGAGGAGGTCCAGGCAGCCGTGAGGGGAGTGATGGAAGGGAGGGGCGCTGAGGGAAGATGGCTATAGGAGGGCTGAGGGAAGGCGCTGAGGGAAGATGGCTATAGGAGCAGCAGGGGTTGGGGCCTGCTCACCTGCTCCATGACCTGCAGGTGCATGCTGACGGCTGAGTGGTGCATGACAGCAGCCTCAAAGGCCTTGCGGGCAACACGCCAGGGCGCACCCCTGAACAACCAAACACATGCAAAGAAGGCAAGCAGTCAGCAGCAGCAGCAGCAGCAGCAGCAGCGGGTGTAGACCTGAGCCCTGACCATGCAGCCGCAGCCTGGCTATCTTCATGTGCCTCTCCCTCTCGTTGCCCCCAGCCACCTGTCACTTGCCCCACCCCCATCTATACCCTATCCCCACCCCACTGCCACATGCCATTGACCAATACTTCTTACTGGGTCAGCATGATGCTGTGGTCCATGATGCGCTGCTGGTGCTCTGGCAGCAGGAACATGTAGCGCATGGAGCTGCGCTCAGTCAGCCGGCTCATCAGCCTCTTGCCCAGCGCTGCCTCCCCCACCACCACCAGGGGCTGTGTGCCCCACCAAAACTGCGGCAGGCAAACACACACAAGATGACAAGGCAGGCAGCAGGGCCAGACACGAGCATGGTGCACCTGCTGCAAGGGATGCGTGGAGGAGGGAGGCAAGGCAGGCAGGCGGGCGGGCGGGCGAAGGAGTGTGTGTGTCAGGCGGGTAGGGGTCAAGCCGCCCCACTCACCATGAACAGGGAGCCAAGCTGAGCAGCACATTGCTCCAGGAACTGTGTGATGTCACTCTGCCGGATGGCTGCAGCCACAGTCAGGCAGGAGAGTGGCAGCCACAGGCAGACTTGGTCATAACATCACATGGCCACCATCCCAGCCACCTTCACACCTGCCCTATCCCATTCCTACTCCTGCCACCATCCCTGCCACACCACACACATCAGGCCTGGCCCCTGATCCCCCCTCCGCCTCCCTCACCTCCCTCCCTCCCTCATCCTGACCCCCACCCCACCCACCCCTGCCTGCCCGCCCTGCTGGCCTCCACCTCACCCGGCAGGTTGCCCGCCAGCAGCTGGGAAGGGGGGCTCTTCAGCGCACGGTACTTCCAGCGCTGGCTCAGGCTGGCGTACAGCATGGGGCCCCAGCCCAGCTGCACGCAGCACACACCACCACAGCTGCTGACACCCACACCCACCACTGCAGCCCACACAGCACCAGCCGCACACCACACCTGGCACCAGCACAGGGCCACAGCAGCCAAACCACCCTCAGGGCTTAACTAGCTCACACACGCAAAGTGACGAAGAGCATGTGGCCAAGAACTGAATGGCGCGTCCCCATGGCGGCAGGGGCAGTCATCCACAGTGCACGCTGGGCATCAGGGCTGGCTGCCTCTGCCGAGGTGCAAGGTTGCAGTCGGGGCGTCGCGGTACTTCCGCGCCACGCCATCGTCAAGTTACATAACCCCGCTCACCCCCTCTGATTTATGCCCAGCTAGCTGACGCGCCTGCTCCTTCACCCGCACCACTTACCAGGGCAGCTGCTGCAATGCCCGCGAGCATCGTGCTGGCCCACCAAGGGACTACAAGAGATTGTGCTGCGAACATCGCCTCGGACTGCTAGGTTGTACTAGTCTACCACTGTGTGTATGTTTGTGAACGAGGTCTGGGGCCAACGGAACTGGCGCACACTTTCTAACTCTACTTTATACGCGATTATACGCAATTATATACGCGATTATACGCTAATCGGTCAAATTCGGTCCAGGGGCCTGGCTACTGATTACCACGAGTGTCCTCATTAACTTCTACATAGCCGCATCCACCCACCGCGTCCAAGGCAGCCGCCGCCAAGAACGGTGGTACTTGCAGAAAGCAGCTTTCGGTCCACTGTATTCACACGAGCGTGTGCAGTCAGTGCATCTCCTATTCATCGCGTCTTACGTTACATTGCTAGGCCTGTTGCACTGCTTAGCAGCAAGTCTGTCCGCAGACCCGTCATGCCCTCTGCACCCGTACAGTAACTGGCGCCAGCCCCAATGGACGCGGGGGGGGCAGCTAGGGTCCCTGGACCGTCCCCTGGCAAAGCTGTGTCCTCTGGTGGTACAGTCACACTGCTGGCTTTTGAAGGATCTTGTACCGACTGCAGTTGTTCAAGCTGTGGGTGAGCCTGGGCTTGTGGGCTCTGTGCGCCTCCCACACAGCCAGGCAGGCCTCTTGCAGCACTCTGACCACAGGCGCTGCCAATCCTATGGCTCACCCCTCACCTCTCCCCCTCCCCCACCCCCCACTCCCTCCCAGAAACTCCTTTACAGAACCACCTCCGGAACACTCTCGGCAGCACTGCTCACAGCACCCCAGGTCTCCTCTCTGCTCCCACGCCTCGCTCCGCTAGTAGCAGCCCGTGGCAGCAAGGGCCACAAGGGTGCTGCTACCGCAGCCTGTTGATCACCCAGCTGTTGATGGTCTTCTCATCCTCGGCGTGCACCAAGGGAGGAGCTTCCATACCTTCCTTGCTCCTCCAGTGTGACAGCCCGAGTTAACCCTGCCCCACCCCAGACGGTATGGGAAGCGAGGCGGGGGGGAGTCGAGGCGGCGGGCTGACCTGCGCAGCCCAGGTCCAGGAGGGCTACCCCAACCCCCACCCCCACCCCACCCCACCCCACCCAGGAAGCTTTCCCACGCAATCCGACAGCGGGGCGCGGCCTGCTCCCACCACCCAGCAAGAGAAGAGCCCTCCGCTCCCAGACCTTGCGGCTCGAGGGGCAGCAGGGGCCACAAGGCTGCTGCTACTGCAGCCTGTTGATCACACCGTTGTTGATGGTCTTCAGCTGCGCACTCCACTTCCCTAGCGCCGCATACTTCACCTTGCTGCTGTCGTCTCGTTCACCCACTTCCAGCAGCTGGTTCACCTGCGGGCGGACGCACGTCGGTCGACGGGTCAAACGCAGGCCCAGCCACCAGGTCAATGGCTGTGTCAACCGCTGGGTCAACAGCCATGTCAACCGCTGGGTCAACCGCCATGTCAACCGCTGGGTTAACCGCCATGTCAACCGCTGGGTTAACCGCCATGTCAACCGCTGGGTTAACCGCCATGTCAACCGCTGGGTCAACCGCCATGTCAACCGCTGGGTTAACCAATAGGCTGACTGGTGGGAGGGGGAAGGAAGAGGCAGGAAGTGCAGCAGCAGAGCCGCAGGTCAAGGCCCTACCTGGTCTATGTGCCCAGTCACTCTCTTGTCGAGGATTAGTGTGACCAGCAATGACTCCACGTCGGTGTCTGTGATGTTGAGCTTGGCCGCAATGAAGGGGATGCGCACCCTAGAGTACGGCTGAATCAGCTTCACCAGCACCTAGCCAGCAGGCACACCATGCAGAGGGGTGACACCATGCGGCCATGTGGGTAACAGGCACCAAACGCATGTAGCCCTTGGCACATCACAGTGGCCGGATGACAGTGTCGGGGTCAGCGCTGTGTCAGCATGCTTTGCTGGCGCAGGCGTGGCAAATTTCAAATGTAGTGGCCATGTGGTGGAGTGGCCGACCCCTACACATAACACAGCTCTTGCACCTAGCTATGGTGCGGCAGACCTTCAGCTATACTACACCTACTGTGCTCGACCACAGCTACAGCTACATCCCACAGTGGGCCATTATGTGTCTGTGATACATGTGGCCTGCCCATGCTGGGAGGGTGAACATGCCATGCGTGTGGTCACTCTTCTGGTCTACCCCATCCTCAACTACGCTGCTTGATGGGAGGTGTGATCAGCAGCAGGGCACTGGCCGCACTGCTTGCACCTGAGTTCGGATTTTGGTCAGCAGGTCTTGAATGTATTCACGGATGAAAGGGTCGTCCATGATGGTACGCCTGGCAGCAGCAGGAGTCGAGGGTGAGCGTGAGGGCGAGGGCGAGGGCGAGGGCGAGGGCGAGGGCGAGGGCGAGGGCGAGGGCGAGGGCGAGGGCGAGGGCGAGGGCGAGGGCGAGGGCGAGGGCGAGGGCGAGGGCGAGGGCGAGGGCGAGGGCGAGGGCGAGGGCGAGGGCGAGGGCGAGGGCGAGGGCGAGGGCGAGGGCGAGGGCGAGGGCGAGGGCGAGGGCGAGGGCGAGGGCGAGGGCGAGGGCGAGGGCGAGGGCGAGGGCGAGGGCGAGGGCGAGGGCGAGGGCGAGGGCGAGGGCGAGGGCGAGGGCGAGGGCGAGGGCGAGGGCGAGGGCGAGGGCGAGGGCGAGGGCGAGGGCGAGGGCGAGGGCGAGGGCGAGGGCGAGGGTGAGGGTGAGGGTGAGGGTGAGGGTGAGGGTGAGGGTGAGGGTGAGGGTGAGGGTGAGGGTGAGGGTGAGGGTGAGGGTGAGGGTGAGGGTGAGGGTGAGGGTGAGGGTGAGGGTGAGGGTGAGGGTGAGGGTGAGGGTGAGGGTGAGGGTGAGGGTGAGGGTGAGGGTGAGGGTGAGGGTGAGGGTGAGGGTGAGGGTGAGGGCGAGGGTGAGGGTGAGGGCGAGGGTGAGGGTGAGGTGGGGGCAGGAGGAGGGGCCAAGGGAGGCTTACACACGTGTAGGGTCATCCTCCAGCTTTGGCCTGAGCTCCGCTGATGGATTTAAAACCAACCAGGCTCATCCACGACCAACTCCCAGCATCCTTCAAGCCTGGGGTGACCCCTGCCAGGCGCACCTGTTTGTCCGTAAGATCTTCTCGAACTCGTTGATCTCAGACCTCTGATACGCGTCCACTAGGCCTGTCATGGCAATGATCTCTGGGTCCTGACAGCAGCAGCAGCAGCAGCAGGGGGGCAGGGGTGTCACACCTACAGCAATTGCGACCTTGGCTGCAGCACTAGCGCAGCCATTGTAGGGTTGGTGCAGCTTGAGCAGCGTCCCTATGGTGGTCATGGCAGCAACATTGTCAATCCCCATCTCTTGGGTCCAACTGTAAACTCCACGTGCACAGCTTCTCCGCCTTTGTTCAAACTGCGCTGCCTCAACCCGCTACATCCTCTCCTGAACATCCTCCCTACGCCGCCTTGCAGCCTTGTAACCTACACCTCCCTCCCCCGTCCCCTCCTTCCCCTCCTCCCTTCCCCCTCCTCCCTCCCCCACCCCCCACCTGCTTGTAAGGTCTTGCCTCCTGCGCATCAAAGGGATCCACATTGCTCTCCATCAGCATGTAGGCCAGCACCACGTACTTGAGGCATTGCACGCGCCGCGACACACCCGCCTCGTCATAGGACTTGAACGCCTGAGCGCACCCAGGGGCAAGGTCAGCAGCAGCAGCAGCAGCAGCAGCTGCCGGGGCAGGGGTAACAGGAACAACAGCAGCAGAAGCTGCAAGGGGCAGGGACAGTGATGGGTAATTCGTGTATCAACACAGGCAAGACGAGAGAAGTATAGTATAATGTCGGAGGCCAAGCTATACGAATACAACCACCCACCAGCGAAACGAGTGAACCTGCCAGCCCGCCTGCCTACTAACCCCTCGCCTGCCTGCCTGCTGGCCCTGCTCTCCCTATGCTGTGTGACACACCTCAAAGAAGTCGGTGGCGGCCTGGGACCACTGCTGGTCGTGCATGTGCATCTTGGCCCCGCACTCCCTGATGACGCCCATGATGCGCGGGTGAGGGATAGCAGACTTCACAGCTTTTGCCTGGCAGCAGCAGCAGCAGCAGCAGCAGCAGCAGCAGGGCCTGCTGTGGCAGTGTAACGCACTGTGGGTTTGCTGGGTAACCATGTGACTGTGGGTTTGCAACCTGCCAGCCAGCCAGCTGGTCAGCCAGCTGACCAAGCGCTGGGCGGTGGGTAGCTGAGCTGGAGGGTGAGCAGGCAGCGGGGCATGGGGCTGGGCCGCAGGCGGTCGGTCGGTCGGTCGGTCGGTCGGTCGGTCGGTCGGTCGGTCGGTCGGTCGGTCGGTCGGTCGGTCGGTCGGTCGGTCGGTCGGTCGGTCGGTCGGTCGGTCGGTCGGTCGGTCGGTCGGTCGGTCGGTCGGTCGGTCGGTCGGTCGGTCGGTCGGTCGGTCGGTCGGTCGGTCGGTCGGTCGGTCGGTCGGTCGGTCGGTCGGTCGGTCGGTCGGTCGGTCGGTCGGTCGGTCGGTCGGTCGGTCGGTCGGGTCGGTCGGTCGGTCGGTCGGTCGGTCGGTCGGTCGGTCGGTCGGTCGGTCGGTCGGTCGGTCGGTCGGTCGGTCGGTCGGTCGGTCGGTCGGTCAGGCGGTCAGGCGGTCGGTCGGTCAGGCGGTCAGGCGGTCGGTCGGTCGGTCGGGCAGTCGGGCAGGCGGGCAGGCGGGCAGGCGGGCAGGCGGGCAGGCGGGCAGGCGGGCAGGCGGGCAGGCGGGCAGGCGGGCAGGCGGGCAGGCGGGCAGGCGGGCAGGCGGGCAGGCGGGCAGGCGGGCAGGCGGGCAGGCGGGCAGGCGGGCAGGCGGGCAGGCGGGCAGGCGGGCAGGCGGGCAGGCGGGCAGGCGGGCAGGCGGGCAGGCGGGCAGGCGGGCAGGCGGGCAGGCGGGCAGGCGGGCAGGCGGGCAGGCGGGCAGGCGGGCAGGCGGGCAGGCGGGCAGGCGGGCAGGCGGGCAGGCGGGCAGGCGGGCAGGCGGGCAGGCGGGCAGGCGGGCAGGCGGGCAGGCGGGCAGGCGGGCAGGCGGGCAGGCGGGCAGGCGGGCAGGCGGGCAGGCGGGCAGGCGGGCAGGCGGGCAGGCGGGCAGGCGGGCAGGCGGGCAGGCGGGCAGGCGGGCAGGCGGGCAGGCGGGCAGGCGGGCAGGCGGGCAGGCGGGCAGGCGGGCAGGCGGGCAGGCGGGCAGGCGGGCAGGCGGGCAGGCGGGCAGGCGGGCAGGCGGGCAGGCGGGCAGGCGGGCAGGCGGGCAGGCGGGCAGGCGGGCAGGCGGGCAGGCGGGCAGGCGGGCAGGCGGGCAGGCGGGCAGGCGGGCAGGCGGGCAGGCGGGCAGGCGGGCAGGCGGGCAGGCGGGCAGGCGGGCAGGCGGGCAGGCGGGCAGGCAGGGGGTGGGCAGGAGTGCAGGTGTGGAGGGGGGCAGGTGGGCAGGTGGGTAGGTGGGCAGGGGTGTGGGCAGGGAGGCAGGAGGACCCGAGGCTGAGCAAAGCCTTGCGAGGATCTACCTTGTGGTACAGCGTCTTGAGCCGCTTGTTGTCGCGCTGCTCAGTGGCCATCTGGATCTCCATCGCGTAGATCTCCAGCAGCTGGCTCCCTTTCTTGGGGTCGTCACTGCCGTCAGCCAGCTGGCACGACCTGCAGCCACACGCTCACTCACTCACACCACCCCACACCACCCCACACCACCTCAGACATACTGGCTAGGAAGGTGTGCGTCTCAGGCATCAAGTGGGACAAGGCGTACGGTGACAAGGCATCAGGGCAGGCTGTAGGCCCTGGTGGTGGACCAAAGTGGCTGAAGTGTGGTGCACGCTGGCCAATGCCATGTGTTGATAATCGTTATGACGGTGACCAGGTCAGGCGCATTGGCCCTACACCACGACCCCATTATCGTGGACAGTACACCCGCCACCTCAACCCTAGTCCCTCCCTAAGCCTAGCTGCCCTAACTAACACAATGGGGCGAGGCACTGAATCAGTTGACATGCTTGACCCACTGGAGGCTGGTCCACACGATCTCCCCCCTCACCCGGCAGCCCCCTCACCCGGTCGCGCCCCAGCCCTAGCGCTTGTTCTCAGGAGCCACAACCTAGCCACCACCCTAAATAGGGGGGTATCCTAAATAGGGGGGAGATCCTAAATAGGGGGAGATCCTAAATAGGAGAGTATCCTAAACAGGAGAGTATCCAAAATAGGAGAGAATCCTATATAGAAGAGTGTCATTTATAGTAGGGGTATCCTAAATAGGGGGATATCCTTGATAAGGGATACATCACAATCAAAGAATCCTAGACAGAGGATGTTTAAAACGAATAGTATCCTAGATAGGACCCCCCTAGGTGGTGATGAGGAGTGGCAGGGAGGGCGCTGAGGGGCTTGCCTATTCAGGCTGCGCATCCCACCCGTGCAGCTCCCTCAGCAGCCTGCTCATCCCGCTGAACTCCTGACGCTTGGTCCACAGCCCCGCCAGCTTCATGCTGGTCTTGAACCACAGCCGCTCGTTCTTGGCCTTGTCTAGCGCGTTGAGGGTCGACTCGTAGAACTCCTGCAAGCAGGTGCAGGGCCAGGCGCTGGCCAGCTGGCCCCAGCAGGCTGAGGGCAGCCCCTGCACCTCACCCAAACCACCGACCCCTTTGCACCTGTGTCTTTTTTTGTGTTTGTACCCCCTTGTGCACCCTGCCCCTCACCAACACCCTGCCCTCCCCTCCCCTCCCTCAAACCAGCCGCTCTGCCTGCTGACACCTGCTGGCTGACAGCGCCCACCTCCATACCCTCCAGCCAGCCGCCCTGGTTGCTGGCCCCAGCCCTATGCGCCCCCCCACCCTACCTCCAAGGCCTCGTTGTCCTGCGCCGCCCCCATGAAGTCCAGCAGGCTGTTGATCTTCTTCTCACTGGCGTTGCGGGTGACTGCACTCTCCACGTACGTCAACATGCGCCTGGGGTCGACAGGTTGGGGGGCGGCAGCACATGAGGTGGGGGGCGCAGCACAGCCTGACCAAGTCAGCTCTCCCCCTTATGCCCCCACTGCTTCACTGCCCAGCATTCCCGCTGGGGGCAGCACAGCTTGACCCAGGATGCAGGCCGGCATGGGCAGGAGGGGAGGGGCACGCGTGTTGGCAGGGCAGGCCTGCCTCCATGTCTTCTGCTTCACTGCTTCACCGCCCGCTGCTCCCGCTGCTCCCAGCCCCTGGGTCTACCTGTAGGCGTCCATCATCTTGTCGTACTTCTTGACACGAAAGTACACCTTGACCAACTGCTTAAGGGCGCGGAAACCCCTACATTGGGGTGGGGTGGGGTGGGGTGGGGTGGGGTGGGGTGGGGTGGGGTGGGGTGGGGTGGGGTGGGGTGGGGTGGGGTGGGGTGGGGTGGGGTGGGGTGGGGTGGGGTGGGGTGGGGTGGGGTGGGGTGGGGTGGGGTGGGGTGGGGTGGGGTGGGGTGGGGTGGGGTGGGGTGGGGTGGGGTGGGGTGGGGTGGGGTGGGGTGGGGTGGGGTGGGGTGGGGTGGGCTGGGGTGGGGTGGGGTGGGCTGGCACCCCACCCACCCACCCACCCTGCTGCCTTTCCCACTCACCATTCTCCCTTCTCCCCCTCCATGGCCACCACCTGGTTGAAGCCCTCTATCGCCTCTTTCGGGTCCTCATTCTCCAGCAGACCTGCAACAGGCAAGCCAAGCAGCAGGATGCAGAGCTGGCACCAGGAGGTCGGCTGCGGGGAAGGTAACTTAGCCCTATGGGTTTCAACAGGTGAGCCTGAATGGCAGTGGTCTCCGACTGATTCACCCTGTGCGCCGCAAGTGGCCTCCACCTGACTGCCCACCCACCCACCCTACCCTTGCTGTTGTAGTATTGGTTTTCAATGTCCACGTCCTGCTCCTCCTGCTCATCCTCAGAGTACTCGAACCCATAGTCTGACCAGTGGAGGGCAGTCAGCGAGAGCAGTCACGCGTGAGAGTGATTGCGATGCATTTGATGCAACCCCGTTGATCGCACGCGGTATGGAGCTGCACGCTACCTTCCATGTCATCGTCGCTCATCGTGAGTAGGACTATTTGGGCTGAAAACGGGGAGTTAGAACGCGATGGGAAACGGGTAGTGACAGACTGTTTGTTGTGCCGCGACAAACAATGTGATCCGCAGCAAACTTGCAGGACTCAAAACCCCAACCGCCCAACCACCTTCATCTGGCTCTGCCCCCTTGCTCCATTGTTGTGTTTTGCAGAACCCTCAGGCTGTCGTGCCCTATGTTCGCTGCCTGCAGAGTCTATATAGGACGCTTGAGCTGGTTTCATTGCTCAGCATGTGCGTTTATGGGGTGTGCGCACCCCCGTGTTCATCCTCTGTCGTGAGCAGGGGGGCAAGCAGGGATGTAGTTGGTTACAAGAGGGTGCTGTTGTGAGCCTTCAGGTGAGGCGTTCAGCCCTGAGGAGGTGAGAGGACAGGGAGTAGAAGCCTTGTCGCAGTGTGCAGCTGGCTGTTTGTTTACATCAACTAGCCTCCCTGCCACACCTGGCTCACTTGTGCTTGGGTAGTTAGGTTAGCACCGACCAGCTTGGCAGCAGCCAGCGCTTCATGTTCCCGTCCCTGACATGCTTAGAGGTTTCGTCCATCAATGAAAGCCTTCTGGCTGCCCTGGACTGCCCCCAGCTGCAACGACTGGTGTTCCGTACAGAGTCAGATACGTGCAAGTGCTTGTGTGTTGACTCGGTGCCCAGCTTGCATGCCTGCGCCGGCAGCCCCTTATTCCAGAAAACAACGCCCTGATTACCATTGCACTGAACGACCCAGAGAACAACACCATCAACAAAGCAGAACTCACAGCGATACACGCGGCACTCAAAGCGGGAGCCAGACGCATCGCCACCGACAGCCTCTGCTCCCTTTATCAGATCCGCCGAGCTCTCGCTAACCCTATGTCCCTCATCAATCATAGACATAACGACATCCTGACAGACATCGCCACCCTCATCGTCGACAGCCCCGACACGATCCAATTCTTCAAAGTCAAGGCCCACTCGGGCGTCATCGGAAACGAAGGCGCAGATGCCCTTGCTAAGCACGCAGCGTTACACCCGGAACAAGCCAACACACAAGGGTGCCACCCGACAACACGTAAAGAGAGGGGCATATGGCTAAGCAACGGGACCGACGGCGAAACCCTCGCCCCACTGCCGGACTGCCGCCATAGCGTGCGAGCACACATGCACAACAGGCACAAGTTAGGCCTCGCCAACCAAGACAGCATTTACTATCAGATGACCCAAGATATCACCAAAGCTGCGGCAAAGGGAGCGGCCGAAAGAGTGATGACCGACACGAACATCTCCATCCCCGCGCAAAGAACCGCCTTACTCTACCGAACCGGAGGGCTCTACAACCAAAAGCTGGCTATGCGCTGGAAAAAGGCGACAGACGACCGCTGCCCACTCTGTGGGGAGGCTGACAGTGCCACACACCTCCTCTCGGGCTGTAGCGCGACCCTACCACTTGTGCAAGAAAGGCACAACGGGGCCGGCCGCCTTATCGCCAAAGCCATCAGCAAAGGAACCCTCGGCGGGTGCATCCGGTTTGCGGACACCGGCAGCTGGGAGAAGGGTGCAAAAGACAACCTCGACCTCCCTAACGACACACTACACACAACACTACGGGCACTTGGCCTCAAGACAGCAACGACCAAAAATACCACCAGACCAGACATTCTCATGGTGACGCCCCTACAGAAGACGGGCAAACGTGGCAAAGCCATCAAACGGGTCACTATCATAGAAATCAAATACTGTGCGGACTCCAGATGGGCAGAACAACTGGACAAAGCTCTCAACCAACACACGAAACTGGCACACACCATCCGCAAGGAAGGCCACACGGTCGAGATCCGACCTATACTACTAGGTATAGGCGGCATTACATATGAAACACACACGCGCCAACACCTTTTGGCCCTTGGGGTCACCCAAAACAACGTCATCAAGCTACTAAACAAGCTCACGAGACATGCGGTAGAGGCAGCCCACTCCATTGCCAAGAACAGCTACAGGCTACGAGCTACTAAAGGGGGGGGGGGGGTAGGGGGTCTGTTGCTTCTCGACGGTGGGAGCAGGCCGCGCCCCAGGCGGTAGCTCCTCCCTCAATGCCCGCCGGTGAATACCGGCGTAGTCTTCTTCTTCTTCTTCTGCGCCGGCAGCCTCTTGAAGCACTGTGGCTTTGTAAGGCTCAAATGTGGACCTAACGTGACCCTCACTGCTGTGCTGAAGGCCCTGGCACCCTGGCAACCCTCAGGTGCTGCCCTCAGCTCAACACGCATGGGGACGGGGCTTCTGCTTGGTGACGAGGATGCAACCAGCGCCAGCCACCTTGAGCTGCTGCCCACTGGCCTTCAGGACCTCTCATTCATGTGAGGGCACAGCAGCCCACTGGCACGCTGGACAGAGTAGGAGTATCTCCACCATCACTGCAATAGCCAGGCAGCATATGCACCCTGCGACTCGTTCGCCTTTCTAGCCTCTACTGATTGCAAGCAAGCCTGCATGACCAGCCTTGTGTGGACCCTGTGGTGCACGACCTGTGCCTGCCTTGGCTTGTGTTGCGCAGGGGCTGTACACTCCTGCCTGATGCCCTGCACCCTGTAGCGACACGGCTCACCCAGCTTCAGATGCTGCAGCTGCAGGACGCTTCTGACTGCTCAGAGGAGGACCTGCAGCTGCTGGCCTGTCACTCAGTGCAAGCCTCAGTGGTGTTGGCCTCGCCTGTAAGCTGGCCTGGAGGAGGGCTGTTGAGGGCTGGAGGAGGCCCGTTGGTAACCAGCATGTAACCATCCAATTCATTCCAAATTATGCCACGCAACGCCTTTTGTCTCGCTCCGCTACGCCGCCGTGTGTATGAGGGGCCTGGCTTGCTGGTGACCACCTGCAGAGCGGTAGTGCACTGGCAGCCACTGTCCAGCCTGGAAGAGCACGCGTGCAGCGGCTTAGCACTTGTTGCCCCGCACTTAGCACTTGTTGCCCCGCACTTAGCACTTGTTGCCCCGCACTTAGCACTTGTTGCCCCGCACACAGCCCCGCACACAGCCCCGCACACAGCCCCGCACTTGTTGTCCAACACACCTTTGCCCCGCACACTAAGCATATGTCGTGGCCCTATGTGCTTGCAGGTATCGCCAAAAGCAGCAGCGATGAATAAACTTGCAGCAATAATGGAGCTTCCTCGTGGAGCGTTCATCCCTACCCGAGCCCTAGAGCCATGGCACACTCTAGGGCTGTTTGCTAGTTCACTAGTGTTTGCTAGTGCAACGGGCTGGTAGCCATATAAGCGTAAAGCTGTTAGTTTTGATGAGGTGCCCAGTGGTCGGGGGGTTTGCCCCCGGAACGTGCCACCGGACGTGGGGTTTGTAGTCGTCAAGGGTGCGACCGAGGATGCTACAACTAGTAGCGGAGTGAGATTACCCACAGCCCAACATGTTGTTCCTTGTTGAATGAGTTTTGTTGGCCTGTCACTCAGTGCAAGGACGCAGGCTGACGGTCCAGTTGGACACCTCGTATACAGCAGAGTTTGTTGCATCCTTGAAGTGCCTGAGCGATATGGCTGGGCGGTGGAGTGGCAGGCTTGGGCCCCGCTTCAGAGTGTCTAAGTACTAGCAGCTGCCCAGCTGTAGCCAGCATCACCTGCTGTCATCCACTCGCTCCAGGCTGAGTGATGCGTTGCAGTCCTGGTCCAGCCAGTTGACTGTGGAGGCAAGGCCTGGGCAGTGGGCTTGGCTGCCTCGCCCTGTGCCTTGCCCTTCCTCTTGGTGGGTTGGGTGGTTGGTAGGGCCAGCGTCCAAGCGCACCAGGGGCTGGCTGTCAACCCCAGGGGCACCTACAGACACTTGCTCACCCTGACCTTTGCTTCCTGTAGGCTCAGAGCATGATTAGGGCGCAGTGCAACATGCAGGGCAGGGCAGTGTGACACGCAGTGTGCAGGGTGGTATGGTACCTTTCATCTCTGTTGGCCCAGAGCACACCACTAGGGTGCATCCCTGTGTAGAGCAGATCAGTGTTGCGGGCAGGGCGCAGTGGTCGGGTGTGGGGTGGGCTGTCGTGCGCTATGTTTCGCTGCCTGCAGAGTCTACGTATGACGCTGGAGCTGGTTTGACCACTGAGCATGTGCGCAGCTGTGGTCTATGTGCGGTAGCCCCCTTGTCCCTCACTAGGGCCTCCACTTGAGCCGGACCAGTAGTGGCCACTAGCGGCCACTAGCGGGAATACTAGGGACCACTAGTGGCCCGGCTCAAATGGTGCTATTTGGCTGTGTGGAGTATACCCAATGCACATGGACACGGTGCATGGGTGCCTACCACCTACACTTTTGCCTGACCGCGAGGGCTATTGTGTAGAGTTGGCATGAAAAACATGTGCTGATTATAAGCTGATAACAGCTCAAAGGGGGGCACACTACTGTGCCACAGCAGGCTGCTGCTGCTGCCACTGCTGCTCGGCCTTGGGTGGCTTGTCTCGCAACCGCTTGTAGCCCAGGCCAGGGTACTCCTTGCCCTTTGCTGGCAGAGCTGTCTGCTTTGGCCAGTTACACAGCTCCAGTGGCCGCCACCTGCTCTCCCCAATGCGCTGCATACTCAGCGCTGCATTGCAGTCCCTGTCCAGCCACCTGCCAGGCTGTGGTGTTGGCTTGGCTTTGGCAGCCTTGCCCTTGCCCTTGCCTTTGCCCTTGGTGTGCTGGGTGAGCTTAGCTGCCTGCTTAGCCTTGGTGCACTTGCTGCACATGGCTGGAGGGGGAGCGTTGGGCCCTGGCCCTGAGGCTGCTGCCGGTGTGGCTTCTTGGCTGCTGCGCGGGGCCTGTGGGGGCTTGCGGGGGGCCACCACCGGGCACCACATCAGGTCAGCCCCCTGAGGAGCTCAGCCAGAGGACAGGGAGTAGAAGGCTTGGCTGGCTGGCTGTTTCTTTACATCGCTAATACGCTAGCCTGGTATAGACAGAACAGGTCAGGTAGGGGCTGAGTGTGGCAGGGTGATTAGGGCCCTCAGCAGCGTAGCTCCAGGCTAGCACCATATAGGCCATGACATAGGGTGCAGCTCCCATAGGGTGCCGCTCCCAGAGTGGGTTTTCCCAGTGCAGGACACAGACACAGTCGGGGGTACTGACCCTCAGCAGCCCAGCCCAAGGCTAGCGGTCCTTTGTGCCACTGCCTAGACCACACACAGCTCCCAGCGCGTCCCTGCATGCGCGATGTCTACATCACGTCTAATGCTCACACAGCAGGCGAACAACAGACCATTGCGGACAACGCAGGCCTCAAACTGACCCCGTCTGTCTGAGATTCGCTGCACGGAGTCGACTGCAGGAGACGATAACGCAGCCTCCATACACACAAGAGACATGTGGTACTACACGCCAAAAGTACGACACTGCCGCGCAAACCTGCCAACAAAGTGATAACCCTACCTCCCCAATCGCTACCTGAAACCGTAGCCGCGGCAGTGCTGGGTTGTTGAAGCCAGTCCGAGGTGATGCTTGTGGCACAATCTGTTGAACCGCCCTGGTGGGCCAGCGCGATGCTCGCGGGCATTGCAGCAGCTGCCCTGGTAAGTGGTGCGGGTGACGGAGCAGGCTCGTCAGCTAGCCGGGCATAAATCAGAGGGGGTGAGCAGGGTTATGTAACTTGACGATGGCGTGGCGCGGAAGTACCGCGACGCCCCAACTGCAACCCTGCACCTCGGCAGATGCAGCCAGCCCTGATGCTCAGCGTGCACTGTGGATGACTGCCCCTGCCGCCATGGGGACGCGCCATTCAGTTCTTCGCCACATACTCTCCGTTATTTTGCATATGGGATCTAGTGCAGCCCTGAGCGTGGTTTGGCTGCTGTGGCCCTGTGCTGGTGCCAGGTGTGGTGTGCGGCTGGTGCTGTGTGGGCTGCAGTGGTGTGGTGTGGGTGTCAGCAGCTGTGGTGGTGTGTGCTGCGTGCAGCTGGGCTGGGGCCCCATGCTGTACGCCAGCCTGAGCCAGCGCTGGAAGTACCGTGCGCTGAAGAGCCCCCCTTCCCAGCTGCTGGCGGGCAACCTGCCGGGTGAGGTGGGGGCCAGCAGGGCGGGCAGGCAGGGGTGGGTGGGGTGGGGGTCAGGATGAGGGAGGGAGGGGGATCAGGGGCCAGGCCTGATGTGTGTGGTGTGGCAGGGATGGTGGCAGGAGTAGGAATGGGATAGGGCAGGTGTGAAGGTGGCTGGGATGGTGGCCATGTGATGTTATGACTAAGTCTGCCTGTGGCTGCCACTCTCCTGATTGACTGTGGCTGCAGCCATCCGGAAGAGTGACATCACACAGTTCCTGGAGCAATGTGCTGCTCAGCTTGGCTCCCTGTTCATGGTGAGTGGGGCAGCTTGACCCCTACCCGCCTGACACACACACTCTTCCGCCAGCCCGCCTGCCTGCCTTGCCTCCCTCTCCACGCATCCCTTTGCAGCAAGTGCACCATGCTCGTGTCTGGCCCTGCTGCCTGCCTTGTCATCTTGTGTGTGTTTGCCTGCCGCAGTTTTGGTGGGGCACACAGCCTCTGGTGGTGGTGGGGGAGGCAGCGCTGGGCAAGAGGCTGATGAGCCGTCTGACTGAGCGCAGCTCCATGCGCTACATGTTTCTGCTGCCAGAGCACCAGCAGCGCATCATGGACCACAGCATCATGCTGACCCAGTAAGAAGTATTGGTCAAAGGCATGTGGCAGAGGGGTGGGGATAGGGTATAGATGGGGGTGGGGCAACTGACAGGTGGCTGGGGGCAACAAGAGGGAGAGGCACATGAAGATAGCCAGGCTGCGGCTGCATGGTCAGGGCTCAGGTCTACACCCGCTGCTGCTGCTGCTGCTGCTGCTGCTGACTGCTTGCCTTCTTTGCATGTGTTTGGTTGTTCAGGGGTGCGCCCTGGCGTGTTGCCCGCAAGGCCTTTGAGGCTGCTGTCATGCACCACTCAGCCGTCAGCATGCACCTGCAGGTCATGGAGCAGGTGAGCAGGCCCCAACCCCTGCTGCTCCTATAGCCATCTTCCCTCAGCGCCCCTCCCTTCCATCACTCCCCTCACGGCTGCCTGGACCTCCTCTCTGAAGACCCTGTGCCCTCCCTTCTCCCCTCACCACCCCTCCCTCTGCCTCCCTCACCACCCCTCCCTCTGCCTCCCTCGCCGCCCCTCCCTCTGCCTCCCTCACCGCCCCTCCCTCTGCCTCCCTCACCGCCCCTCCCTCTGCCTCCCTCACCGCCCCTCCCTCTGCCTCCCTCACCGCCCCTCCCTCTGCCTCCCTCACCGCCCCTCCCTCTGCCTCCCTCACCACCCCTCCTTCTGCCTCTCTCACCGCCCCTCCCTCTGCCTCTCTCACCGCCCCTCAGTGTGTGGGTCGGCTGCTGGAGCGCATCACCCGCACCATAGCGGCAGCTGAGCAGTCAGGGGAGGACGGCGGCGTGTTTGAGGCCACCAGCTTCATGGGCGACCTGACCCTGGATGTGGTGGGCAGCTGCGTGTTTGGCGTGGCCTTCAACACCCAGGTCAGGGGAGGATGGTGGGGAGGGGGTGGGGGAGGGGCCATGGCTGGGGATGTGGCTCACAGTAATGAGGAAGTTACTAGGCAGGCAGCAGGGGGGCAGCTGGGGGGGTGCAGGTGATCTGCTGCCTGACCCTGGCCCACACTGCCCTGCTGCCTTACCCTGCTGTTTTACCCTGGCCTGGCCTGTTTGGCTGCAGGAGGAGGAGCTGGTGGGCGAGGGGGGTCCTGGTTTGATGCAGTCCGGGGTGGAGCTGCCCTACAGCAGCCGCCAACTCATCCAGGCGCTGCGACAAGTGTTCACCAACGTGAGACACTGATGGTGTAGCAGGGTCAGGGTCAGGGTCAGGGTCAGGGTCAGGGTCAGGGTCAGGGTCAGGGTCAGGGTCAGGGTCAGGGTCAGGGTCAGGGTCAGGGTCAGGGTCAGGGTCAGGGTCAGGGTCAGGGGCAGGGGCAGGGGCAGGGGCAGGGGCAGGGGCAGGGGCAGGGGCAGGGGCAGGGGCAGGGGCAGGGGCAGGGGCAGGGGCAGGGGCAGGGGCAGGGGCAGGGGCAGGGGCAGGGGCAGGGGCAGGGGCAGGGGCAGGGGCAGGGGCAGGGGCAGGGGCAGGGGCAGGGGCAGGGGCAGGGGCAGGGGCAGGGGCAGGGGCAGGGGCAGGGGCAGGGGCAGGGGCAGGGGCAGGGGCAGGGGCAGGGGCAGGGGCAGGGGCAGGGGCAGGGGCAGGGGCAGGGGCAGGGGCAGGGGCAGGGGCAGGGGCAGGGGCAGGGGCAGGGGCAGGGGCAGGGGCAGGGGCAGGGGCAGGGGCAGGGGCAGGGGCAGGGGCAGGGGCAGGGGCAGGGGCAGGGGCAGGGGCAGGGGCAGGGGCAGGGGCAGGGGCAGGGGCAGGGGCAGGGGCAGGGGCAGGGGCAGGGGCAGGGGCAGGGGCAGGGGCAGGGGCAGGGGCAGGGGCAGGGGCAGGGGCAGGGGCAGGGGCAGGGGCAGGGGCAGGGGCAGGGGCAGGGGCAGGGGCAGGGGCAGGGGCAGGGGCAGGGGCAGGGGCAGGGGCAGGGGCAGGGGCAGGGGCAGGGGCAGGGGCAGGGGCAGGGGCAGGGGCAGGGGCAGGGGCAGGGGCAGGGGCAGGGGCAGGGGCAGGGGCAGGGGCAGGGGCAGGGGCAGGGGCAGGGGCAGGGGCAGGGGCAGGGGCAGGGGCAGGGGCAGGGGCAGGGGCAGGGGCAGGGGCAGGGGCAGGGGCAGGGGCAGGGGCAGGGGCAGGGGCAGGGGCAGGGGCAGGGGCAGGGGCAGGGGCAGGGGCAGGGGCAGGGGCAGGGGCAGGGGCAGGGGCAGGGGCAGGGGCAGGGGCAGGGGCAGGGGCAGGGGCAGGGGCAGGGGCAGGGGCAGGGGCAGGGGCAGGGGCAGGGGCAGGGGCAGGGGCAGGGGCAGGGGCAGGGGCAGGGGCAGGGGCAGGGGCAGGGGCAGGGGCAGGGGCAGGGGCAGGGGCAGGGGCAGGGGCAGGGGCAGGGGCAGGGGCAGGGGCAGGGGCAGGGGCAGGGGCAGGGGCAGGGGCAGGGGCAGGGGCAGGGGCAGGGGCAGGGGCAGGGGCAGGGGCAGGGGCAGGGGCAGGGGCAGGGGCAGGGGCAGGGGCAGGGGCAGGGGCAGGGGCAGGGGCAGGGGCAGGGGCAGGGGCAGGGGCAGGGGCAGGGGCAGGGGCAGGGGCAGGGGCAGGGGCAGGGGCAGGGGCAGGGGCAGGGGCAGGGGCAGGGGCAGGGGCAGGGGCAGGGGCAGGGGCAGGGGCAGGGGCAGGGGCAGGGGCAGGGGCAGGGGCAGGGGCAGGGGCAGGGGCAGGGGCAGGGGCAGGGGCAGGGGCAGGGGCAGGGGCAGGGGCAGGGGCAGGGGCAGGGGCAGCCCCTAGCTGGGCTTTGATCTGAGGTGCTTATGAGTGGGCCTGTGTTGAGTAGTAACTACAGTGAGCGAGGTGTATGAGGTGGTGATTGTGGTGGTGGTGGTGGTAGTGGTGATTGTGGTGGTGATGGTGGTTGTGCAGATGAACATCAGCAGCCAGAGCCGCTGGTCGCTGCTGTCCTCACGCCTGCCCGCCCGGCTGTGGCCCCTGGTCAGGTCAGTCACATACGCCCTGCCTGCCCTGCCTGCCCTGCCTGCCCTGCCTGCCCTGCCTGCCCTGCCTGCCCTGCCTGCCCTGCCTGCCCTGCCTGGGCACCAAAACAACGGTTGCTGCTGCTGTAGCTACCACTGCCGCTTTACCACTGCTGCAGCATGTGTAGGACAGTCATGCACGTTGATGAGCTCCACAACATTGTCCAGGCTGCAGCTTGATTAAGGAGCATCAATTGGCTTAGCTCCTGCTGCTGCTGCTGCGCTGCAGGTCGCTTGCCAACCGTTTCCCTGACACAGCCCAGAAGGAGCTAGTGCACTCACGCAAGGTCAGGACACCTACCCCACACCCACACACACACCTCCCGTGCCCCTTCTGGGCATCCACCCCAGCCACCCCCTGACCATGGACAGGTTGCTGACCTTGCCTCCAGCCCTTCCCTGCCCTGCAGCAGGCATGGCTCACCCTTCCCTCCTCACCCCTCCATGCCCCTGATGACCTCCTGGCCTTGTGCTGCTGCAGGTCATCATCGACACCTGCCGGGCCCTGATCAAGGTCTGGGAGCAGGACCACCCCCCTGCTGCTGCTGCTGCTGCCGGCCCTCCTGAGGGGACTCAGCCAAGCTTCCAGGCCTCCCCCATCAGCCGTGTCAGGTGAGCTCCTGGGACAAGGGCCGGGCAGCAGGTGAAGCCAGGTCGCAGCAGGACCTGGCAGCATGAGCATGCCGCCACTGCAGCCTCTTGACCAGTGGCTCTGTGAGTTTATGTTTGCCGGCCAGCATGCAGCTCTGCCAACCACTATTGCATCTTTGGTCCGGATTTCATGGGTACTGCCTCTTGACTTCGCACCCTCCGCTGCCCTGTCCCCTTGCCCCTGCTCCCCACCCATGTTCCCGCCCTCCCCTCCCCTACCCCGCCCTCCATTCCACTCAAGGCCCAGAGCTGCTGCCCCTGCCTTGTCGCAGTGAGAAGAGCTTCCTGGGCCTGCTGCTGAGCTCTGCCGACATGACCACCGGCACCACCCTGGACCATGAGCAGATCATTGCCCAGGTGGGGCCGGGAGCAGCAGGCAGGAGCAGCAGGCAGGAGCAGCAGGCAGGAGCAGCAGGCAGGAGCAGCAGGCAGGAGCAGCAGCCAGGAGCAGCAGGCAGGAGCAGCAGGCAGGAGCAGCAGGCAGGAGCAGCAGGCAGGAGCAGCAGGCAGGAGCAGCAGGCAGGAGCAGCAGGCAGGAGCAGCAGGCAGGAGCAGCAGGCAGGAGCAGCAGCCAGGAGCAGCAGGCAGGAGCAGCAGGCAGGAGCAGCAGGCAGGAGCAGCAGGCAGGAGCAGCAGGCAGGAGCAGCAGGCAGGAGCAGCAACCAGGTGCAGCTGGTGCAAGGCCATGCACCATCAGCAAGGCTTGATGGGCCCACACCACCTCACCCTGCCCTGCCCTGCCCTGCCCTGCCCTGCCCCAGGTGTTTGTGTTCCTGCTGGCGGGCTATGAGACCACGGCCACCACCCTGACCTTCGCCCTGTACTGCCTGGCCACAAACCCTGAGGTGCAGCGCAAGCTGCAGGTGAGGGCAGGGGCAGGGGAGCGGGCGGTGGGTCAGGGGCAGTGGGGTGGAGGGTCAGCGCAGAAGGAGGCAGCTGGTAGAGGTGGCTGTAGGAGGTGTGGGGAGGCTGCAAGAGATGGACACCACTGTTTGAGACTCTACGAAATCAGGCTTGGCTGATGAGGGCATGCCAGATAATGTATCATTATCTCATCTCATAAGATGAGATAGGGAAAGTCAGGGCAGCTTGATGCCTCGTATCATTCGCGATAAACTGCCAATTTGGTTGGTTTGACGTATTGGGTACATGTCATGCTAAGGTAGAGGCGTTAAAGTAGAGGCGCAATGATGATGGCGGATGGGAGCCATGCACCTTCAAACAACTGGTTCTGGTACGACCTGAAGGACACATGTTTTGGTGCACTGGCAAGTGCTGGGGAAGGAGAAAGGGGTGGAGCTGGTGGGGTGGTGCAAAGGTGTGGAGGGTGGGTCATAGGGTGTGGTTGTTCCTGAGTTAGTGGATGTTACTGAGGTAAGGGATGAGGTCTACTATATTTGTCAGCTCTGTCAAGCTGAAGCAAGCTGGTGAGTGTTTTGTAGTCGAGTGAACCTACCACTAGAGAGGAAACCACTCCCACTGGGTCATGCAGGGGGTTGTTGAGGCGGCTGGTGTGGTGCCTGGTGGTGGCTGCAGGCTGAGGTGGATGCGCAGGCGCACCTGCTGGCCCAGCACACCGCAGTCAAGGCTCACGTGCAGCTCACCCCGCACAGCCCCACAGGCGCCAAGGGAGCAGCCGCA
Organism: Haematococcus lacustris; assembly: GCA_030144725.1. NCBI lineage: Eukaryota > Viridiplantae > Chlorophyta > Chlorophyceae > Chlamydomonadales > Haematococcaceae > Haematococcus > Haematococcus lacustris. The sequence goes on along the minus strand of JASKMD010000014.1, from coordinate 6,645,922 downwards.
GGGCCTACCGCCACCAGCAAGGCTGCAGCTGCAGGTGGGCAGCGGTGGTGGGCACTACCTAGCAGCTGATGCATAAAGCAGGTCAGAGCGATGTAGGGGGTGTGACACAGCCCGCCACAAGTGTGACACACTCAGGCGGTAGGTCGACAACTACACCCAGTCAGTTGCCCTGTCCTTGCCCCCAGGCTCTTTGCCTCCGCCCCCAGACTAGCCAAGCTTGCAGTGCTCACCTTTCTTGCAGGGCGCTCCCGCTCCCCCTCCCCCTCCTCAGCTACCCCTGACCTGGCCCCTGCCAGCGCCCCCTCCTCCCCTGATGGCCCCCACCACCCTGAGTCAGGTCAGGGGCTGAGCGCTGAGAGGCTGGCAGCTGACTTCCCTTACGCCTGCGCCGTCATTGATGAGGCCATGCGCGTGTTTCCCCCCGTGGCTGAGCTGCGGCGTGTGATGCACGAACCACAACAGCTGGCAGGCCACAAGTGGGTGGGGGTGGAGGGTAGGGGGTGATGAGAGAAGGGGTGGAGAGACCACGGCAGGCGATATGCTGTGGGTGGCCTTTGTGTGGCAGTTGTTGCTTGACTCGTGCTTGGGGTAGGGTCAGGAGCAGCTAGGAGGGTCAGGTGAGAGAGGGTTAGTTTCTAATCACTCATCAAACGGCTGGTGGGTGAGGGGCTTGGGTCAGGAGCTCGGGTTAGGGGTAGTGACTCATCTTCATGGTTGCCATGTGTGCTGCTGCCTGCCTGCTGCTGCCTGCCTGCCTGCCTGCCTGCCCTGCCCTGGCCTGCAGCGTGCCCGGTGAGAGTACGCTGGTGCTGCCCATCTGGAGCTACCACCATGACGCAGGCGCCTGGCCCCGCCCTGACGCCTTCCTGCCTGAGCGCCACCTGGCTGAGCAGCAGAGCAGCCTGGCACCAGCCCTCAAGACACACTACATGCCCTTTGGGGCCGGCGCCAGGTGGGACTGGGGGCCAGGGGAGGCAGCAGGGGTAGGGGGAGCAGGAGCAGCAGGGTGGTGTGTGGTGATGGTAAGGATGGGGGATGGGGAGGTTGCGGTGCTGGGCAGTGAGGCACGGCTAACGTTGATGATCGCTGAGGGTCGCGGTGTTGTGTGCTGCGGCAGCCTGAGTATGTCTAGGGTTGGGTATGCCATAAAAAAGGTCTTGGATGTGGCAGGTTGTATCAGCGGGAGGTGCTGCTTGTGACTTGTGCTTGCTCCACCCACTGCCACCTGGCTGCTGCCTTGCTGCACCTCCTTTCCTGGCCCTGCCTGTGCAGCCCTCTACCAGGCAACCCTTCACTGCCTCGGCTTGGCTTGGCTGCCCCAGACATTCTACGTGTATGGTGTGCGCTTGTCAATGGCTGCAGGTCGTGCCCCGGCGCTCGCTTTGCGTTGCAAGAGGCACGCCTGGCGATCGTGCGGCTGTGTAGCGCGTTCAACTTCGCGCTGGCGCCCGTGCAAGAGTTCCCCGTGAAAATCCGATCGGGCTTCACCATCGCCCCCGCGCACGGCATGTGGCTGAAGGCGCAGCCGCGCGCGCAGTAGGGTTCCATGCGCCTCGTCATTGTGTTACGCATGCACCTGGCGGCGAGACGGTGGCGGCCTCCGGCATTGCTGGGTGCTGTGCTGCGTCGACGCGAGCGACAAATACAGACAGAGGATAAGGAAGGGGAAAGTAATTGCCCGCCCGCTCGGCTAGCTTTCCGAAGTTGGGATGTCCAAGAGTTGCTGCTGGTTTGGTAGCTGTAGTATGCCTTGCCATGGATGCATTGGACTTGTTCCTTGATGTTGCTGCGTTGCTCACGTTTTTCAAACATAGCGCGTTCATGTTGACTATCAGGGATACCAGCAATTCATGTCAGGTTCTATAAATGTAATTATTGCCGCTGCTTCGTTGCACTTAGCCTAAGTGATTTAGGTGCAGACTTGTGTAAAATTTCAGATGTTCATGTTTTCAGTGAACAGGTTCCGCTGCTGATCTGCTGATCCTTGCCCGGGCCTTACTAACCATGCGCCTACCACCACCACCTCCCAATCTCGACACCCTATCCCCGGCCCTGTGAAGATTGCCATCCCATGTTGGGGACACCTGAGTTGCACCTCTAGAATCGAAGCCGCCATATAGCCGAGACCTAGTACTATCACATTATCCGCCAGGGTTCAGCAGCCAGCTGCGTGCCAGCGTCCATACACTGTTGAGCGGCCAATACATTTCAATGCTGCACCAGCACAACCCCCCACATAATGGCCCCGAGCACCATCCTGGAGGCTGAACACAGCTGGCACTTCCATGGCAACAAGAACAAGTTACACCACAAGGCCGCTTTACTGCCCTTCCCCGCCTAGAGCTGAGCTAGGATATAACCCCTGCAACATCCCATCACCCCTTCTCTTCCCTCCCCAGCACCAGCTTCCCTGCTGCCACCCCCAACACCAGCAGCTCGCATTCATTCCAGTTCCATCCACCTCCATGAAATCACTCGCGCCCCACATCACCCACCACACCTCACCAAACCACACCCCGCCATCCACCAGCCACCATCATGGCATGGGTTCGGATTAGGAGTAGCTAAGCTACATACTCGCTCGCAATGCAGCTGGGCGAGGCCAGGCCTCACGGCCCTCCGACTAAACTCTGCAGCGGTGGGCCCTCCCAGGGGCTGGTTATGCTATGCTGGAGGTGCCTGCGCCCGCCCCCTTGCTGCCTGCCCTCATCTGCTGGAGGATGGCGCGTGAGTATGCAATCTCAGCCCGCAGGTCGTCCACCACCACCTGTGGAAGCAGGCAGCGGCAGCCAAAAGGTCAGCGGGTGGGTGGGTGGGTGGGTGGATAAAAAGCGCTAAGTAGGCCCTCATCAGGGGCGACCTGGGGCGCCCAGGGGTAAGGCCAGGCTGATACGTGATTAACTATGAATGGTCACACACAGCCTGGATTGGTGTGAAAAGACAGTGGAGGGGTGGGAGGCGAACTGTAACTACTCATCGACGGTTGCTGAAGATGCTCAGAGGTAAGCAGGTGCGGGGGAGCAGGGCAGAGGGGCAGGGGAGGTGAGGGGGTTGCCTTCATACCTGTAGCTCCTCAGGGCTGCTGGGCGCCCCCCCTCCAGCCGCTTGCTGCCCCAGCTGACCCCCTAGGGAGCCTGAGGATGAGGATGAGGATGTGGAGCCAGAGCCAGATGCCGCCAGACCTGTGCTGCGGCTGGGCAGGGAAGCTGAGGCCATTTCCTGGCGAGCCAGCGTGGCCACCTCTTCCTGCAAAGCAGCCAGGGTCCAGGGATCATCATCATCATCATCAGCACCATCACCATCACCACTTGGGCACGCCAGGCCTCACGGTTCTGGTACAACCTATGCTACTCATTGCCTGCAAGGCCATCCGCCTACACTGACGCCAAGGCCACACAGTTCCAGGTGCAGTGCAAGCCAGAGCAACTCAGGCTTACTACACTAGGTCTGCTACACTAAGGCATGAAGCTCTTGGGATACACCTGCATACGAGCTGTTGTGGCATGAATTGTGACCTCTTCTGTCATTCCCTGTCAATGGGCGGCTCCTGCAACAGGGGCCACGCGGCTGACCCTGGTGGGAGGAGGGGTTGGGGTGGGTGAGGGGAGGCTACTGCACACAGCGGTGCATGCACCCAACAGCCCACACTATCTTGGCTGACCATGACAATGGTTCACTAGCAGTTGAGCAGAGGAGGTGTAGGTTGACTGGTAAGCACTGCCATACGACGTAGTAAGCACTGGTGCTCTGAAGGTGCTATGCATGGATGGTAGAGCACATCACCATCTCGGTCTAGACTTGAACTCAGGCGCTGAGCCAGCCCACTGGCCTGCCTTCTCACAAACACGTCTGCTTTCCAAACTGGCTGCAACCAGGCCTTTGGACGCAAAGTACTGCAGCTGGAAGCTATCAGCAGCTGGCCTAGCTCTTAACTACAGACCTGGCTGCTTTCTGCCCCGCAGCTGGAATAGCGTCCTGGCTTCTGACCCCAGGTCACACCTGAAACTCCCTGACTCGTTGGGGTCGCTCCGCTGCTGCCTTGCTGATCTCTGACACCACCTCCACAACCACCTCGCTCAATCGCCTGCAGTTGCAGATAGGCAGGGAGGAGCTGAGCAGTCACAAAGCATGGTATTGTGCACTGGCCTGGCCGCATGGAGGCATCATGCACAACAGTGAAGCTAGCCTGACCTGCCCTGCATCTGCAAACCTGCAGGTCAGCTGTCGTTGTGGGTGGCACTATGATGATGAGATGTTGATTGCCAACAGGCTGGGCACCTGCTGAGAGTTATTGCCAAAGCTCTGCCATAGAAGAAGGCCTCTAGGATGTCATAATTCCCAGATGGACTAGATTGCTGCAGAGCCTGTGCCTGAGAGCCGAGATGCGACTTGGAATCTGTAGGTAGGCAACAGGACCGGCAGCTGGGCGCGCGAACAAGACCAGGCCAGGCCTGGCGCCAAGACACCGTGACTGACCTTGTTGCCGCCGTTGGTTTGCAGCCTGCTTTTGAGCTTTCCTTGCTATAGGCGAGAGACTCGCGGTCACGGTGATGCGTCTCTGGTAGCCTGTTGCGGGCGCCCGCGTGTGGGTGTAGCAGCGCATAGTGGCCACGGAATGGCGGCGATAACGCTCCGGAGTTGTGACATTTCGCGAAGAGTGCGGAGTGTCCGCTCACAAATTGAACTGTGTGGCTTGCACTGCACCCGCCCCAAGATTGGCACAGCCCCTTACCAAACGGCAAGTCGTTAAACATGCGTTGTGTGTAGGGAGCGGTGAGCCCCTCAATGGACGAGGTTAGTCCGCTCTGTATTAGAGAAGAAGTGTAGGGGCTCTCCAGGGTGATAGGGATACAGGAGACTGTATTGGATTATTGGTCATTTGCATCGCAACTCCTAAACCAAAATAAGCATGAGTTGGAATCGAACCGGGGACCGGAGACTGGCCGCTGCCCGCGACCCCTAAAAATTTTAGCACGCGGAGGGGGTTGCGACTTGTGCGGCAGAATGCACAGGCCTTTAGCAAGCAGCAAGAGCGCTGAAAAGCGCCATTTACCGCATTTAACATCTAACATGCCGGTTTAACGTTAGACCGTCTAATTAAGTCTAACGTTAGTGGGTCGGGACGAACCCTAGTAGTGCAGTGGGAGAGCTATTTGCGATCTGTCGGGTCCTTTACCAGTCGACGTTGTTTCATGTGTGAGTGTGCCGGCGCCAGCGCACTGATGCCAGCGCACTGATTGCGACCGCAAGCGCGTCACAATTCCAGTTGCCTACCCGGCTTACCGGCTGGTTGACTAGCAGGCTAGCAGGCAGGTCGCGATGGACCGGAAGCAACAGACATGTCACGATTAGACTCTCGAGTTTGCATCTGCTTAGGGCGCGTTTCCCAATGGACGGAGAAAAGAGAGAAGAGATGCATGGAAGTCCACTTTCTAGCCGCCGCCGACGCCTTCATCCAACGAAAACACACGAGATCCACGATGCTCGCGAGGGGCGAAGAACGATAGAGGCTGCGTCTAGAACATGAGCCAGTCAACCAAGTCAGGTCAAGCGCCGAGACAAACGTACGTGCAAAGCTAACATTGGAGGCGCCAGAGGAGTGCAGTTTGCCCATGCCGGGGCCTGTGCAGCATGCAGTACGTAGCAGGCTATGTAACAATCAACTGGTAACTGCCGACCTTTGAGATGAGCCCACTGATACAATAGATCCCACTCGATATAAACAGATAAAACGCACTCTAGTTGTTGCGTGTGATAGCAGGCCGGGCCGCCGCCCTGATCATCTCACCCAGTCTGAATGGCACATGCATGTTCTTGGTTACCACAGGCTTAGATGGTATCTGTCGTGTGAGCCTCGTGTTTGCCCACATGTGATATGTTATGTCCATGCAAGCCATGGACGTTATGCTGTGGGTTAGGGCAGCTGGGCCAACCAAGTACCATGGATGACCTAGAGGATGGCCAACATATGTAGCTGGGCCAGCATATCGGCGTGAAGCAGATAGGCAGGTGGTGTGAACTCCAGCCATGATCATGGAGGGGTCAAAGCAGGCGCAAAAGGGTGTGGTATATAGAAGACGCTGATGGCGAGAGTGTGTGGCCGCACAAAGGGTAAGGGTAACCCAACATTGTTCTTGGCAGAGCAGCGGGGCGTAGCTCCATCCAGCCCGATAGAATGGCCAACTCATGTCTTGGGCAGCTAATTAGATAGTTGACTAGCGGTACCAAAACACCTGCGGAGCGGGGTCGGACACACGCACACACTGTTGACAGCGCCACTCACGGCATTTTGCTGTGCACGTGAGCATTGGCCATTGCCTTGATGGCAACTCCACATTGAGCAAAGGATCGCAAGGAGCTGCCCAACCCGCCAAGTCCCGCATGGCCCCGCCCTTCTCTGGCCTTTTCCCCCATTACCCCCCAACCCCCACCTCAACCCCATCACATCAACTCCAGCCGTGCACTGAAGTGCTTTCTCACATGCTGCGCATGCCTCTACTCAGATGCCCAAGTCTGACAACTTCAGTGTCGTAGTACCGAACTACTGCCCGGGATTACAGTAGAGGTTGCTCCTCTGCTGGACGCTAAACAACCTTGAAATGGGGGAAGTGACGGACCAGTGCACAGTGGCGGGCCATGCCTACTCAAGAAGGCACTGGGCCATTTGCTGTTGAGGCTGGCTGTAGAGATGGGATGCGGCAGGACCTTTGTCACACAGACCTCAACAGCCCACTGCACCACTCCTACAAGGTCTGACCTGGTCCCCCCTCCCCCTGCACCTAGGCCCCCTTGACCAATGCCGACCAGCTGCAGCTCCTCCACCTTAGTCAAGATTCCAGGCCTTGCCGTTGGAATGATATTACCCCCATTATTGACTTTGAATGGGGAGCGGGGGAGCGGGGCAAGATGACAGGGGAGGGGGGGACGCCAAGTTGCATTGCTGGCGCGTAGGCCCCCCTCTTGCACTCAAACAAGGCCTGAGCTGAGGCTGCGAGCTTGCTAGCCCTGTGGCCTGCCCCGTCAGCAGCCTTGCAGCGCATGTGCCAGTTATGGTGGCCATCTGAGATTGAGTTCTGCAACTAGACAAACCATAATCCGATACACGAATGGCAGTCGCATACTTGGCCGAGCGCGCTTGATGCACCATCTTTGTCACCTACCAAAGCATCTAGGAGCGTTGCGAAAGCTAAGTGATTACGCTTCCGATGCGGGGAAAAGGGCGAACCCGGCGGCGTTGAGATCTCACCACCCACAGCGCGCAAACATGACGCGACCCGGCAACCACCCTAGCAACCACCTAGCGATGTGATGCGCAGAAGGAAAACCGGAGCTTTCGGTGAATTTCTTGATGTAACACGACAATAGGGGTGGCTGAAATTAGGCAAGTATATCTGTGTCGTCAAATGTCCCCGCCCTGCCCCTCCCCGTCCCTGGTCTTCCCCTGCTGCCCCGTGCCTTGCATGTCCGCCGAGCCTGCCCCGCCTGACATTTCGTCGTTCTCTGATGCTGCTGCCCTGCCCTCCCCGTCGCTCACCAGGGCGATGAGGATGTAGACGGCACACAGCTGCACCCCCATGAGCCAGTGCGACTGGGCGTCAGCTGTCACTAGGTTGGCGTGCACCACACTCAGCACTGGGGGCACAGGGGCAGGGGGCAGCAGAGGGTTAGGGGGTGAGGGGGGCAGCACAGGGGTAGGGGGTCGAGGGGTGCAGCACAGGGGCACATCATGCAGAGCCTTAGGTTGTAAGAGGGTGGGGTGGGCTTGCATGCAGACTAAGGCTCCAACTGCTGATCAATGAGGGTGGTGGGTGAGGCCTTGTTGATGGTATGATGGGCTCAGGGCAGGGGCAGGGGTGGTAATGACGTTTGCTGCACTGTGGTGCTGCGGCTCCTGCGGCTGCTGCTGCTGCTGCTGCTGCTGCTGCTGCTGCTTTGGAGCACAACACAGGTGCCTGTTGCTGCTGCTGCTGCTTTGGAGCACAGCACAGGTGCCTGTTGCTGCTGATGCTGCTGCTTTTTAGCACTACACAGGTGCCTGTTGCTGCTGCTGCTTTGGAGCACAACACAGCTGCCTGTTGCTGTTGCTGCTGCTGCTGCTGCTGCTTTGGAGCACAACACAGCTGCCTGTTGCTGCTGCTGCTGCTGCTTTGGAGCACAACACAGCTGCCTGTTGCTGCTCCTGGTGGTGGTGGTGGTGGTGGTGCAAAGTGCTCCCCTGCAGCTCCCCTCACCCAGAGCAATGACGCTGAAGGTGTCATAATTCAGGGAAAGGTCCTGCGGCCAGGGTCAAGGTGGCCAGGGCCATGGTTCTGACAGGATCGGGTAGGCTCGGCGGCAGCAGCGTGGGGCAGCAGCGGTAGCGTCAGCGGCAGCAGCGTGGGCAGCAGCGGTAGCGTCAGCGACAGCAGCGTGGGCAGCAGCGGTAGCGTCAGCGACAGCAGCGTGGGCAGCGGACAGTCTTAACATTTGTGAGGCGCACATCAAGTGGGCAAGGGAAGGGGAAGGGAGGTCAGAGGGCAGGTAGGGAGCCATAGCGCGAGCTGACCCCGCAGCAGGGCCACACCTGGCCCATGGCCCAGCCCACTAACACGCACAGAGGTATGGCAAATAGGGCGATCTGCGATGAGGCACAGCAGCAGCGGTGTCAGGGCAGCAGTGCCGGGGTATGACACGCAGTGAGGGCTAGTGGTGGTTGATGGTTGGTCGTGAAGATGAGATGAGGGGAGGAGGAGGAGGAGGGGTGGTGGTGGTGGTGTATAGGCGGGTGGTGGTGGTGGTGATGGTGGTGGTGGTGGGGTGGGAAGGGGTGGGATGGGGTGGGGTGGGGTGGGGTGGGGCGGAGTGGGGAAGGAGGGTGAGAAGGGCGAGTGGGTGGGAGTGGAGAGGTGCCAGGGAGGCGAGATGACCTGAAGGGAGGAGCCAATAGCAATGCCCAGCGCCAAGTCCTGCATGCAGCACACATGGACAGAGCACTTTCACATGTGCGCCTTGCGCAGTCAGCTGGCAACCTTGTGGCCTGCCTGCCTGCCTGCCTGCCTGCCTGCCTGCCTGCCTGCCTGCCTGCCTGCCTGCCTGCCTGCCTGCCTGCCTGCCTGCCTGCCTGCCTGCCTGCCTGCCTGCCTGCCTGCCTGCCTGCCTGCCTGCCTGCCTGCCTGCCTGCCTGCCTGCCCGCCCACCCGGTGCCACAGGTCTTTCTGAGCGAGTGTGGACATGCAGGAACTAGGGTTTGGGCATTACAGCTACAATGGGGGAGGCCAGCAGGTAGTGGTGGCAACAGAGGAGGAGATTACCCGCCCATGACATACTGGCATAAGCAGCCATGACCATTGGTCAGCGTGAGTGGTGGTGGTGATGGTGATGGTGATGGTGGCGGCAGTGGTGGTGATGGTTGTGGTGGCAGTAGTGGTGGCAGTGGTGGTGGTGATGGTGATGGTGATGGTGGCGGCAGTGGTGGTGATGGTTGTGGTGGCAGTGGTGGTGGCAGTGGTGGTGATGATGGTGGTGGCAGGCCGCGGTCTCACCATCTTGTTCTTCGCTGCCACCAGCACCGCAGTGATGTGTTCACAGGCATTGCCCGCAATGGGCAGCACGATGACTGCAAGGAACCCGGTGCTGATGCCAGTCTGTTGGCTAGTGGCCTCTATGGCACCAGTCAGGAACCTACAGGCAGGGGAGGGGAGGGAAAGGAATGGAGGGGCAGGAGGGGTCAGCAGGGCATGAATGGGACGTACAAGGGTCAGGGGTCAGGCGGAGCGGAAAAGCAACAACAATGCTGACTCTGGCCCTGACCCTGCCCGGCTGCCCCCTCCTACCGTGACCCTGATCCTGGCCTTGGCCCTGACCCTGACCCTGACCCTGACCCTGGCCTTGAGCCTTGGCCTAAGCCTGGGCCTAAGCCTGGGCCTGGGCCAGGCCCTGCCGCTGCCTCCTCCTGCACCCCAGGACCCCCTCACTCACTCCGAGTGGATGGCCACCAGGACGCTGATAGCGGTGAGGGTCAGCAGCGCGCCCGTCACTGTCAGCACCGGCACCTCCGCCTCCTCACCCTCCTCGCCCTCCTCCTCCGCAAATAGCTCCTTGTGGGTGCCCAGCGTGAACACCAGGTAGCACACGTAGCTGTACAGGGAGGGACCAGGCGGGCAGGGCAGGGTGCACAGTGACCCTGGACCTGAGCCTGAGCCTGAGCCTGAGCCTGAGCCTGAGCCTGAGCCTGAGCCTGAGCCTGAGCCTGAGCCTGAGCCTGAGCCTGAGCCTGAGCCTGAGCCTGAGCCTGAGCCTGAGCCTGAGCCTGAGCCTGAGCCTGAGCCTGAGCCTGAGCCTGAGCCTGAGCCTGAGCCTGGCCCTTCCTCTTCCTGAGCCCCAGGTCTTGCCCTGAGCCCACCAGGCCAGCAGCACCAGCGCAGCTCCACGGCTCATGGCCAGCACCCAGTCATCACGAGCATCAGCGTCCTTGATGATGGAGGCGGCTGAGGTGGGGATAGCGATGCCGATGCAGCTCAGGAAGAGCATGGAGCTGCATGCAACCAGGAGAAGTTGGCAGGAAGGGTGAGGTGGAAGGTGACGGGGGAGGGGAGGGAGGCTGAGGTTGCTGAAGCGCGTACTCTACCTGCAAGCTCGGTTCCCAGTTGCGTTAAAAGTCTGCAGCTTGTTGAAGACGCCGCCTACTAGAAAACAGCAGCCTGCACAGCCAGGTGAATTTTCAACACTTGTGGTGAGCCGCAACGATATGCCTGTATGTGCTTCAGCCCCAGAGCCAGCCCCAGCCCCTGCCGCTGCCTCAGCCCCCGCCTCCATCCCCTGCCTCCGGTCCCGCCCCTGCTGGTCTCACCCAGCACCAGCAACAGGTTGGACAAGATGGAGCCCAGCAGGGACTCTGCCACCACCGTCAGCAGCCCCTGACGCAAGGCTGCCAGCGACAGCACCACCTCGGTCACGTTGCCAAAGCTGGCGTTGCTGCGGCCAGCAGCAACACACCAGCAGCCCCAAACTCTCATCAGTATTGCTCAGTGTCGTCCTGTTGCCCACCCCTAGCCCATCCCTAGCTAAACCCTTGCCCACCGCTAGCTGAATCTTTACACAACCCTAGCCCACCCCTGCCCCTGCCCCTGCCCCTGCCCCTGCCCCTGCCCCTGCCCCACTCACAGTAGGCCGCCAGCCACTGGGCCCAGCCTCAGCGCCAGGTCCTCAGTGATGTCCCCCAGCACCATGGCCTGCACACCAACACCCCCACTGGCCCACCACACCCCAAACCCTCCAACCCCAGGCATGGGCCTCCCACATCATCGCCACCATTGCGGCCAGCAACACCTCATTGCCAGCCTGGCATTGAAACCAAATCCAAGGTTGGGTGCATGTAGCCCATGCTGCCTGATGGTGACGCTGGGGTCACTGCTCACTGACTTTGCGAAAGCGCAGTGCAGCCGGTTCTACACACCTCACACTGCTACAGTCCCACACCCCCTACACTGCTTCACCCCACCACAGGCACTCAAACCCACCAGCCCTGCCACAGTCAGGCAGGTACGCCCTGGACTGTCAATCCACAGCAAGCACCGGCATCAAGACCAGAGGTTACGCACCAGAGGCACCAGAGCCAGAAAGTTCTGCATGCAGTAGGGAAGGCAGGGCAGGGCAGGGCAGGGCAAGGGTAAGGGCAAGCAAGGCAGGAGGAGGGCTTAGGTGGACGGCTGGATGGCGCGGGATGGGTGGATGGAGCGAGCAGCTTGGCACGAGTAGGCAGGTAGCTGGTGGCCTGACCTCCCTGACCTCCCTGACCTCCCTGACCTCCCTGACCTCCCTGACCTCCCTCCTCCCTCCTCCCTGCTCCCTGCTCCCTCCTCCCTCCTCCCTCCTCCCTCCTCCCTCCTCCCTCCTCCCTCCTCCCTCCTCCCTCCTCCCTCCTCCCTCCTCCCTCCTCCCTGCTCCCTCCTCCCTGCTCCCTCCTCCCTCCTCCCTCCTCCCTCCTCCCTCCTCCCTCCTCCCTCCTCCCTCCTCCCTCCTCCCTCCTCCCTCCTCCCTCCTCCCTCCTCCCTCCTCCCTCCTCCCTCCTCCCTCCTCCCTCCTCCCTCCTCCCTCCTCCCTCCTCCCTCCTCCCTCCTCCCTCCTCCCTCCTCCCTCCTCCCTCCTCCCTCCTCCCTCTCGCCCGCCTCCACAGCGCCTACCAGGAGGAACACAGGCACGGGGTCCCAGCCCAGGTAGCCCGCAGCCATGCCCAGGGGCACGCACACCTAGCGGCCAGGCAGGGGGCCATGAAGGCTCATGGGGGGGAGAGGTCCAGGCAGCAGCAGGGGCTGACAACACTCCGCAGTCGACTGAGGCGGGCAAAGGCGGGGGAGGGGCATACAGGGAGCCACCTCATGTCTCTTCACGTCAATTACGTCGGCTGCTGCTTCATCATTCGTGGGCCCTTCTCACTCAGCCATTGCATGTATGATGGAACTTTCCTGCTCTCACCCACTGCGAGTCACACTAGCCTGCTGCGCAATGTGCTGCTGAACAGGGCTCACCAGCAGCAGGTTGATCCAGTTGGAGGTGACCAGCTCCTTGATGGCCAGGATGTCAGACACAATGGGGTTGCCCCGCAGGGAGTCAGCAGCAGCTGGGGGGCAGGTGAGGGTAGGGGCACGGGCGGGTCAGGTGGGGGTAGGGCTATGGTTGGTCAGGTCAGGGCTGGAGGGCCAGGGCTTAGGGGCAGGGGGGAGGGCTGTCAGGGGCCGTCAGGGGCACGCTGCCCACCACCGCCACTGTCTCATTGCCCGATTGGCTGTCTGTCACAGAGGCTGTCAGGCTCGTCCCACTGCCGCTGCCGCTGCCGCAGCATATCTGCTGACACATATCTAGCATACCGGTAGGCACCACCCAAGGCGCAGCAGCAGCAGCCTGCTGAGGCACAGTAGTGTGTGCCCCCCCACTTTGAGCTGTCATCAGCTTTCAATTAGTGCATGTTTTGTCATGCCAACTCTACATCATAGCCCTCGGGTCAGGCAATCTTGTAGGTGGTAGGCGGCTCATGTGCCATTAGTGCACTGGGTTTACTCCACACAGCCCAATAACACTATTTTAGCCGGAGCTAGTTAGTGGCTGCTAGTGGCTGCTAGTTCCGGCTCAAATGGAGGCCCTAGTGAGGGACAAGGGGGCTGTCAGGGGGACAAGGCTGGTCAGGCTGTCAGCTGGTTGGCTGGTCATGGGGCTTGGGCCAATTCCAGGGCCAAATGCATGGTTATGGCAGCTCCTGGGGGCAGCATCGCTGGGAGGGCAGCAGGACTGGGAGGGCGGCAGCACCTGCCAGGTCAGCCTGTTGCCACCTTCCTCTGCCTGACCCTGGGAGTCAGAGTGAGAACCAGGGCCCATGTCTGGGTACCCCTCCCCCTGAGCTGCCTGCCCCTTGCCCCTCAGCTGCCCCTGCTTGCTCCCTTGCGACCCCTCACCAGTCAGCTCCTGTGTCCTGGGCTTGCCGCTGAGGGTGCGCACGTCACGGCGCAAGCTCACTGACCGCCCCATGGAGGTCAGCGTGTTCAAGGTGGCCTTGGGTGAGCTGCCCGCCGGCCCTGTGGCTGCAGGCAGGGAAGCCACAGCGGGGGCACAGGGCAGGCATACGGGAGTCAAGGGCGATGCTCCATGCGTGGGCTGCTGCACGCAGGTGTCGAACGTGGATGAGGGCAACACGAGGGAGTGTAAGGGAAGGGAAAGAAGTGGAAAGAGATGAAAAGAGATGGAAAGAGATGGATAGATATGTCTGAGGGCTCATGTAGTTCCCCCAGCAGCCGCACCGGGCTGGCAGTAACAACAACAAATGTGGTTAGGGGCTAGGGGGGAGCAGGGGGCACATGCAAGCGGAGGGCCCTTGACAGCTGTGCTAGACACACACTTGCAGAGGTAACATGGGAGGGCAGAAGGACGAAGCAAAGACTAGGTCACTGGGGATGGGAGGGGAGAGGCGGGGCAGCGTGAGAGGAAGCGGGGGTGATGAGCTCGAAACAAGGTGCAGCACGCAGGCAGGCAACAGGCGAGCACCAGGGTTTAGGGGAACATGAGGAGCAGGGGTTGGGGGATTATGGCAGGAGCCAGCTGGCGCTGCTCCGCATGCCTTTCGCCTCCTTTTTTTGCTCCGCACCAGAAGTGCGCGACAACGTGGATATTAATGGCTGCGCTGACTCGGGGTCTAAGGCTTCAGCCACCTCCGCGGCGTCAAGCCGCCCCGATAAAATGCGCATCCTGTGCTTGCATAGAATGTAAGTATGCAAATGTTGACGAAGCCGCCAAACTGCACACTGGGCTTCTTACTTGGTGTTGAAGGCTAATGCATTCAGCGCGGCGCTTCGTGGCTGCGACATCTTTCAGCGTTATGTTCACTACGATGGATATGTTCGGAGTAATGCGCCTCTACGGTACTCTAACGGGCATATGGGGCGCGGGTCGGGTCTTGTCAGGTACACCGGGTGGCAAAGATTACGATATCGAGTATTATTCCGTGATTCGTTAAGATGAGTCGCGCCGCCTGCAATTCAGTTGGCGTGCAATTCAGAAGGCTGAGCTGAAGTGGGCACTAGGCACACTGTCAGTAGCCTTTACAACAGCGATCTCGCAGCCTGTGTTTGATTACAACTCATCAGTTGCATGAGGGCTGTAGGGATCAAAACTTGCAATTCAGTTTACGACAGACACCGCGCCACTATGGACAGCACTGGCAGCGCATTCTTGACTTGTCGCATCAGGGCCACCCTCAGTCCAGCTCAGCCAGATCCACCTCCCCAGCCCCCTCCACAGACTGCTGCCCACTACTGGCGGTCGCAATTTCTGCAAGCTCTACTGGCGCACACAGTGCTGAAGATGGCACGGCAGTGTCGACAACTGGCACCCCCTGACTTGCCATGGTTGCAGCACACGATAGCGGGTGTGGCTGAAGACCCTGCCGCTCCTGCTCCTCTTGCCGCTCGAGCCCCTCATGCTGTTGTCCTGCCTCCTGTTGCCTGCACTGCTGCTCCTGCTCTTGTTGCCACTGCTGCCCCTCAAGCTTCTGCTGGCCCTGCTGCTGACGCTGCTGCTGGTCCTGCTGCTGGCCCTGCTGCTGGTCCTGCTGCTGGCCCTGCTGCTGGCCCTGCTGCTGGTCCTGCTGCTGGCCCTGCTCAGCACATCCCTGTGCCGCAAGCTCCTGGGCGTGGCCCCTGACAGCCTCCAGGTAGACTTGTGCATCCACCTCCTCCCTCTGCACACGGCCCAGCTGCTGGTCACCCGGTGCTGCGCCTGCACCTTCCCAGCTGCCTTCCGTAACAGGCAGCCCAGCCCCGGCTCGCTGGCTGCGGGCAACGCTCAGCTCTGCAGAACACACATACAGTGACACCAGTCACACACAGAGCAGTGCAGGCTGCTGCACAGGCAGGTTGCTTCACAAGCATGAGCACGAGCACAAGCCAGGTTTAGGCTATACAAGAGTGTTTGAGACAGCAGTGGTGCCCCTCCGCCCACCACCTCCTTCCCACAGCCCTCACCCATTACACACACGGTGCCCACCCTGACTCTGCCCCATGTCCCTTAGCACACGCGCTGCCAACCCAGCACACCCTGACCCTGCCGCATGTCCCCTAGCGGCCACTGGGTGGTGCCAGAGGGGGAGGGAAGAAGGCCAGGTTTGAGAGGGTTACGACATGACCACACGTGCACGAGATGCCCCAGGCATTGCAATGCACTGCCACACGACCATCAAACCAGTGATACCCAACAATGACCCAACCCTGTCGAACAAAACAGGGATCAGGATGCTGGCCTAGGCTAGAGCGCAGTAAGGTATGGTGCAGGTCACTCAGTTGGCAAGCACCTGGTGCAGTGCATCACCAGCCAGTGCAAGCCAAGGTCTAGTCAGCCATTCTCCTCCATGTTGGTGCAAACTATTGCTGATGCCGCTCCTCTTCTCTTGTAGATTACCCAGCTTGGCTCTGGCTACGCCAGTGGCAGTCAGCTACTGTGGCAACTAGCATGGCAGTGATGCTACAGAGAAGAAAGCCAAAATGGCACTACGATCGACACCAGGCAACACAAACGCGGTTACGGTCCTAACCGCGACGCACCGGGCGGCTCCTCCTCCCCCGGCCGGGCGGTGAATGCGGCCAGCCGCTCCCGAGCGGCCACGAGCTCCTCGGGTTCACGTTCAAACTCGTACTCGCTGTCGCTGAACTCGTCTAGGGCAGGGTCAGTGTCACCCGGTGTCAATCCCAGGGCTGCACGCCGCTGTGCGACACACACATCACACCACACGTCACCCCGCATGTCACACGACGCGTCACACTATACCTCAACCACAGCTTCACGTCTAAGTGAGGGTGTGTGACCGGGCTGTGGCCACACAACAGTCTGGGCGCCGGGTCTCTTTCAGCAGGAATGGGTTGGGAGGGTTGCACACTTTTGAGAGGCGAGCAATGCAGGAAGAGGAGAGAGGATGGAGGAGGAGCACAGGGAGAAGCGGTGAGCGAGTAAGAGGGGATAGGGGGAGGGAGCAGCAGGGGAGGAAGGCAAGGAGAAGGTGGGTTGGGGAGGGAAGAGAGGGGAGGGAGGGAGGGAGGGAGGCGCCCCCTTCCAGGTCAAGCCTGGGTGCTAGGCCGCACCTTGCGCCAGCCTTCCTGGCGTATTTGCTGCATGGCCTCAAAGTTGCGGCGCTGTGCCTCCTGTTCCTCTGCCTTGATGGCCGCCCGCTCCAGCCGCTCTGCCTCCACCCCGCCCTGCGACCTGCACACAGGAAGCGGGCCCGAGGCTTGCATTCTGTGTTGAGCAGCCAGCCCAGGGCAAGGCGGGCTGCATGACCACCCATGCCGCCCCACATCAGTCAGCTCCATGACATCACATTAGGCAGCTGTAACTCACCTTACCACCTCTGCCCCTCACACCTGACACGTGTGACCACGTGAGCTTCCAGCAACTCTGCATCTGAGCAGCTGTGTAACCAGCCAGCCAATTCACCATCCCCTTTGTGCCCCCATACTGCTCAACCAAGCCCTTTCCCCCACGCCTCCCACCTACAATGGAATGTAGACGCTGCCCCTAGCACCCTACGCATTGCAAGGGAGGAGGGTGGCAGCCGAGGTCCCCCTGGCCTCCGCACCCACCAGGCCTGCACCAGGCGCCGCTCATCATCAAACACAGGCCGCTCATCCAGGTACTTGAGTTCAGGCAGCGCTGCAATGAGTGACTTGCGGTAGTTGCGGATGGCTGACACCACGGGGTTCCCCTTGAGGTACAGGCACCGCAACTGCGTCAGCTGGCGCAGCACGTCCATGACAGCTGGGTCGCTGATGTCATTGTGCTGCAGGTCCAGTGTCTGCAGGCTGGTGCAGTGCGCCAGGTGAGAGATGGAATCCACGGAGCGCAGCTGGTTGTTGGTGCAGATTAGGGTTTGTAGTTCGGGGCAGCAGGACAAACCCTCAAGGTGGGAGATGTGGTTCTGGCTGATGTTCAGGGTGTTCAAGTGCTGCAGTTCTTCCAGGCCACTGATGTGTGTCAGAGCATTTTGCTGGGCGTAACTGCAGGTTGGCAACCAGCGGGGACATCGTAGCTTCACATTAGGCATGTCAGAGGCAGCATGTCAGGCTGCCACGGGCCACCCACAGGCAGCGCAGCTCCTTGAGCGAGGATAAACCCTCTAGGGATTCAATGGCATTTCCCTCCAGGAAGAGCGCGCGTAGCCCGGTGTACTCCTCTAAGCCAGCGATGTTCGTAAAACCTTTGAAATTGCAATATAGTTTGTCATTGAGAGCGGGAGTTCTGTACAGCTTGTGCTCTTTTACAATGTCCATCAGCGCGGCACGCGTCATGCTTGCCATCTTGGATTGGTTCAAATACTAGGTGTAGTGATACAAGGGGCGTCTGGGGTGATGCAGGGAGGCGTCACCAAACAAGCTTGTTTAAACAAACTGCTCACAGCAAGTATATGAAATGGGTCACAGGTCGCGACAGTCCAGCACATCATGGTTGCTGGCACCGGGTGGCGTACCTGATGGCTTGATGATCCCGCTAGTGTAGCTGTTCGACACCGCCCCTCCCAGTTCGAGCCATGTCAGCAATTGCCGCCCTCACCAGCCTACCAGCTAAGCCCGATGTTCAGCAGCTCGCTCAACTGCACGCCGCGCTACAGCAGGAGCTGCCCGGAGCCAACTCCGTGGCGGTGTCAGCTGAGTCCACCCGCTCACATGGCGCCTTGGTCATGGCGGTGTTGAAGGGGCTTGCCCCTCGCATATCAGCCAGCCCCGATCCAACAGCTGCCGCTCTCCTGGCAGACATGGTCAGCCACGCCCTGAACACCCTGGACCTGTTGCGGGTGCACATGAAGGCCAAAGGCCTGGAGCTGGAAGCCCAGCGTTACAACTGCGTCAGGCGCATGCTGCTCGCTGGCTGCAAGGCACAAGCGCTGGATCAGGGCTTGCGCCTGCATGCAACCCTGGCGTCCAGGTGCTCCGGCATACAAGGCCCCCTTCCTCAGGACCTGAAAGACATGCTGCTGGCCTGCCGCCTCAACCTGGTGCTCTCAATGGGGGAGATGGTGCCAGAATTGCAAGCCACGCCGACTCAGGCTCAGACCTGCTTGTCCACCATGCTCCCCATCCTGACTGCCCTCCTGGAGCAGTTGCGGTGAGGAGGCCCGGGCGGTGCTAGCATCAGTATGTCCGCACAAGCCAGCACAGCTCGGCAGGCCTTTGCTGCCATTGACTGTCAGCCAGCAGGAGTGAGCATCATTGTGTCTGGCAGCCACCCAGCTCACAGCCAGCTCAGCCCAGCAGAGGTGAACATGAGCTGGTGTAGGTCAGCTGATGCGTTGCACAGGTCACCAGAAGGATCAGGGAAGCAGGCGGATCAGGGAAGCAGTAGGTGGGCATGCTGGCAGCGGAGGGGGATACTGAGCCCTTTAAGCCTGTCCTGACGCCCTCCACCTTGGCAGCCCACAAACAACACAGGCACTTCGCCAGGTACCCTCTGATGATGGTGAGGGTGAGGTGAGGGTAGGCAGGCAGGGGCAGGGCATGTGGGGGCCAGGCAATGAGTTCCATTGCTGTGGCTTCTGGGTAGAGGCAGGGCCAAGGAGGAGGGGGAGGAGGAGGGGGAGGAGGAGGAGGAGGAGGGGAGGAGGAGGAGGGGGAGGAGGAGGAGGGTGTGACAGCGACACTGGAAGAGGCCAGACTGGCGCGCGGCTCATTACCCTGTGTATGCCCAGTAGCAGTAGCAGAGGTCAGCATCACTGACAGGGTCACAAGCAGCTGCAGCAGCAGCAGCAGCAGCAGCAGCAGCAGCAGCAGTGCCTGTGTGCCGCAGGGTGTGGCAGGATCAGCCGCAGCAGCAACAGCAGCAGCGCCCTGTGCACTGCAGGGCAGCAGCAGTACCTGATGGCAGGAAGCACGCTGAGAGCAGCTTCAAATGCCTGTTCAAGGTGGGACCTGACCCTCCCCACACCACACCCTGCTCACCCCCTGCTACCCACCCCACTCCCCTCACACTGAGCTGGGTGCTGCCCCACCCCATGGGCGCCCACTCCCCTCCCCTCTCCTGGTGTGGTGTGCAGCTGCAAGGGCTGGCTGGCCAAGCTGAGGCTGAGCTGGGTCTCAGGGTGGCGCTGCTCCAGCTGTTCTTCAACTCGGCAGAGATGGTGGACCAGGCCAGCAAGCTGCCACAGGTGAAGCTCCTCATGCTGTTGCTGCTGCTGCAGTCCCTGCCACCTCTGCTGATGCTGCTGCTTGTCTCTACTACTGATGCTGCTACTGCTGCTGCTGCTACTGCTGCTGCTGCTGCTGCTGCTGCTGCTGCTGCTGCTGCTGCTGCTGCTGCTGCTGCTGCTGCTGCTGCCGTTGCTGCTGCTGCTGCTGCTGCAGTACATTCCCAGGATTGCAGCCGACCTGCCCATGAGCGCTGTTACCTCTTTGCTGGAGGCTGTGCTGCTCTTCACTTCCAGCGGTCAGGCTTTAGCTGCAAGCTCACTGCCATAGCTGCCTGGCTAACTGCTGAGGGCTAGATACAGGGTAGAGGCTGGAACCAGCGGGCCTGTGGCAGGCAGGACTCGAACCAGGGACCTGGGTGTGTTTGCAACCCCTGGTGATGTTTGGGTGGTGATGCCCCTAGTGGCTTTTTCTTTTGTATGGGTGTAGTACTGCAAGGGCTGCGGCAGCTGCTGCTTCTGCTGCTGCCTCCATTGCAAGGACTGCTGCCGCTACTGCGACTGTTTCCCTGTTGCTGCTGGTGCTGCTGACGCCTCTGCCGCCGATGCTGTCTGTCTGTTGCCCAGGCCTAGCGCAGCAGCCAGTGCTGGCAGTGCAGTGCGTGGAGGCTGGGCTGAAGGCAGTGGGCGACAAGGGAGCGGACCTCACCGCCGCCGCCACCCTCCCCCAGTGAGCCCCCAGCCATCGGCCTCAGCCATCTACCTGAATCACCAGCCTCAGCCATCAGCCAACCCACAGTACAGCAGCAGAGTGCAGCAAAACCCTGCCAACTTCCTGCCAACCTGCCCTGGACCCCTTCCCCAGCCCAGTAACCCTCGTCCCAGCACGCGTACAGCATGAGCCCAGCAGCTGGGGCAGCAGCAGCAGCAGTAGCAGCAGCTGGGGCAGCTGGGGCAGCAGCAGCAGGGGTCAGGGTAGATACCCTGCCCACCCTTTGCCCCCCTCTGCTGCCACTGAGCTGCTGCTGTCCATGCTTTGCAGGTGGCAGCCCTGCTTACAGAGCCACCCCACCATCGGCCCCCTCCACCTCCTCCTGCAACTTAGAGCAGCTCAACAGCGGGCCTGCGCCACTGGCAGTGTCGGCAGCAGCAGCAGCAGCAGCAGCAGCAGCAATGGCAGCAGCACCAGGAGCAGCCGCAGCAATGGCAACATGGCCAGTGCGAGCAATGGCAGCAGCACTATCAGGGGAGGCAGTGAGCGTGGCAGCGTAGAGTTGGTGGGGCTGGAGGCGTGCCTTGCGGCAGTGGGCTGTGCCGCCTCCCCCTCCTACCCCCATATGGCCGTCAGTGGTGGCAGCGCTGCAGCCGCCTCCCCCCTTGACCCCCCCGCCCCGGGGGAGCCTCGCCTGTCTAGCAGTCAGGCTGCCTGGCTGGGCCACGGCTGGGGCCAGGATCCACCACAGACAGCAGCAGACCTCTCACACCTCCCTCCTGACCGCATGACTGCATCTGCAGGCCATCAGCAGCCGACAAACCAGGAAGCACAGCAGCAGCAGCAGCAGCAGCAGCAGCAGGTTGGGAAGCAGGAGCAGCAGCAGGCAAGGCATCAGGAGCAGGAGCAGCTGTCACGGCAGCAGGGTGTGGCACTAGAGCAGCAGATCGCCTGCTGGCTGGCGCTGGGCCCCGTGCGGAAGGTGGTGGTGGAGGACGTGCAGAGCAGCCACGGCCCTGGCCAGCTCAGCTGTCTGCTCAGCTCAAGCGCCGCCCAGGGCCTGGCTGCAGTGCTGCAGGAGGCGGGCCGCCTGGCACTGCTGCTGGAGCGGCGGCTGCTGGAGGGGCGGGAGGCGCATGGCCCAGAGCTGCATGTGAGCACAGGGCCTGGGTGGTGCAGGTGACCAGCAGCTGGTGGGTCAGGGGCAGGCAGCTGGAGGGGCTGCCCAGGGCTTCCTGTGAGGCCAAGGTCTGGCAGGTGGAGGTAGCTGGCACTGCCGTGATTTGTGTTTGGCTGATGAGGGGGTGCATGGGTGCTTGTGTTGCTACTTGGCTAGCTGCACGCCACTGACTCCCTGCCTGGCCAACTTCACCTACAGTTCGCTGCTATTGAGCTGCACACCGCAAGATGGCAGAAACAGGCAGGGCAGCAGGATGAGCTAGTTCGCTGCCCTGCCTTGCCTCCGCCTGCCAGCTCCACCCCTGCCTGCCCTGCCCTGCCTTGCCCTGCCTCACCCCTGCCTGTCCACAGGGCATGCGCTCTGAAGCTGTTGTCCAGCAAGGCATGGCAGCCTCTGCCCTGGCTTTCTGGCTGCTGGCCCCTTGCCTGGCCCCTGCCGGTGCTGAGCAGCAGGCTGGGTCAGGCAGGCAGGCAGCCGCCACGGTGCGGTTGAGGGCGGTGCAGCGGCAGCTGCTAGGAAGGTGCAGGCGGGAGGAGGAGTGTGGGGACCTGCCCTGGCTGGCGGCTGTGACGGCGTCAGCAGGTAGGTCGGAGTCCAGGTGTCCAAGGTTGGCTAGGCCAGGGGCAGGGCCCAGGGGGGCAGGCAGGGTAGGGCAGGCAGGGTATGAGACTGGTGTGTAGGGAGGGTATGGGACTGGAGTGGAGTGTCAGTAGGGGTAGGGCAGGCAGGGTACGTGGTCAGGGCAAGATGCAGGTGCACGCAGGGTAGGGAAGGCAGGACAGGTCTGAAAAGTGAACGCAGGGTACAGCACCCTAAGGCACAGGGCAGAGCAGGGCAGGGCGGGGAAGGAGGGAGAGGGTGCGGGGGTCATGGACTCACTGGCGCCTTCCTGACCCATGACAAACCATTGTCCTGCAAAGTAGGGCAGGCCAGATGCTTGTGGTGCCCAGCTCCTGAATGTATTGGCTCCCGCCGCTACCTGACCTGTTCCCTGTGCCGCATGCGGGTGTGGTGAAATGCCGCAGGCGAAGTGGCGAGCAAGGCAGGGCACCCAGATGCTGCGCTGATGCTTGGGGCTGCTGCTGACATTCGGCTGCATCGCCTGGCAGTGCTGGGGGCCAGGGCTGCAGGTGGGGCCAGCTGGTGCGATGGCACACTATCCGACTGCACTGCCTTACCCGACTGCCCTGCCCCCACCTTACCACTCTCCTGCCTGCCTGCCTGCCTGCCTGCCTGCCTGCCTGCCTGCCTGCCTGCCTGCCTGCCTGCCTGCCTGCCTGCCTGCCTGCCTGCCTGCCTGCCTGCCTGCCCGCCCGCCCGCTCCTGTCAGTCTCAGTGGGCTGGTAGGGAGCCACTGAGGGCACTGAGGGACACACTAGGTACCCTGTTCAAGTCCCAGGTATCGCTGTCCACCTGCTCCCAGC
Source organism: Haematococcus lacustris (assembly GCA_030144725.1). Lineage (NCBI taxonomy): Eukaryota > Viridiplantae > Chlorophyta > Chlorophyceae > Chlamydomonadales > Haematococcaceae > Haematococcus > Haematococcus lacustris. Next base: position 6,622,976 of record JASKMD010000014.1, on the reverse strand, counting down.
CTGCCCCTGCCGGCTGTCAACTGCCAACCGTAAACTGTTGCTGTTTCCCACCTGTCGCCTCCCTCCCTATCGCCCTGCTTCGCTCACTTACCCCTCCCCTGCCGTCCCCTCCGCTCCCCGCCTGCTGCTCTGCCGACCTGCAGGCCCTCTCCCTGTTGACGAGGTAGTGCAGGCCGAGAAGCTGTGCCGCCTGCATGTATCTTTGCTGCTGAAGTCTGGGAGCTGTGCAGCAGCACTGCAAGCAGCAGCCACCCACCTGGTGCTGCTGGCCTTGGTGAGCCGGGCAGCAGCAGGCAGCAGGCTGCGATGTGGGGCAGGGCAGGGCAGACACCCCCACACAGGCAACAGGTGCATGCAGACGCTTGCAGTGCAGTGGGTGTGGGGAGGTGCAGGTGAGGAAGCTGGTAAGGCAGGGTGGGGCAGGGCGCAGCAGCTCACCCCTGAGGTCCCTACCCAGCAGCAGTACTGGGCTGCAGGCTGGCTGACTGGCACCACACATGGGTCTGCGTGGCCTCACCCTGCCTGCCTGTGCCCAGCTGCTTGACCCCCCGCCCCGCCCCGCCCAGCCGCTTGGCCCCACCCTGCCTCTGCCCAGCCATCCTTCACCTTGGCCCTAAGAACCTGATCTGACCTGACTCGACCTGACCCAGACCCTGCCATGCGCTGCCCTCCTCCCCCCTGGTTCCTGGCTGCAGGCCGCAGGGCCTTGTGTGCGCCTGGTCAGGCCACTGCTGCGCCTTCACGCCAAGACCCGGCTGCAGCTCATCACCAGCAACAGCCTCGCCTTGCCGCCTCCCCCAATGCCTGGTACCACAGCCTGGCTCACCACACCACACACCCTGGCACCGGCGGCAGCAGCAGCACCGGCACCAGCAGCTGCAGCACTGGCACCGGCAGGGGCTACACTGGCGCCAGCAGGAGAAGAGGTAGCAAAAGGGGCAGTGACCACACAAGGACTGAAGTCAGCGACTGACCCACCTCCCAAACTCAGCACTCGCCACAAAGGCCGCGTGACAGCCATGAAGGCTGCAGGCATCAAGATACAGCCAGTGCTGACGCCAGCCCCACTCCCACCCCCTGCCCTGCCCCCTGCTTCCCTCCCTCCCCAACCGCCAGAGGTAGCAGTGGGTCAGCAGGGGTGGGAGGGGGCGTGTCCAAGAGACGTGTCCTGGCCCCCCACTGCCATGGAAGCGCTAGTGGCTGCGCTCCACGCCCTTCTCCCCTCATGCAGCCAGCAGCAGGGGCAGGCAGCCACACACAAGCCTCTCCCTCCAGCCGCAACCCTCGCCCCCCACCCTGCCGTTGCCACCACTGCCCACGGCTCCTTGTATCAGGTCGCAGCAGGCAGCGGCACTGGCAGTGACACTGTCAGGGACTGCAACACCCTGGGCATGCAGCAGGCAGCAGCAGCTGGGCTACTGAGCTCCTTAGACCTGTACGCATACGCTGAGGTGGCGGCAGTGGAGGAGCTGGGAGGGGGGCAGGCGACAGGGGCAGGAGGGGCTGCGAGTGTGAAGGCTATTGCAGGCAAGGCATGTGGCAACCTGTTGCAGCCAGAAGGCGTGAGCGCCCCCTTCCCTGCACCTACTTCGCACTGGCCTTTGTCACCTTGAACCACCTAAGCACAGGCGCATGATAGTAGGTCTGAGTGTGTAGTGGTGTGGCATGGTGTGACGTGGAGTGATTTGGTGTGATTTGGTGTGATTTGGTGTGATGTGGTGCAGGGGCAGTTGGCCGCGCTCTGTCCTCCAGTGGCCAGCCCCTGCTAGCGGCCCGAGCTGCTCTGCTGCACCGCATACTAGGGGTAGGTCCAGCGGGCCCCCTCCCCTCACCCCCTCACCCCCACCCCCCTCAACAACCCCCCACCTTGTGTAGCAGCGTGGAGGAGTGCGCTGCCGCCCTGGCCACCAGCTGCACCATCACGCCGAGACTCACCACCACCAGCAGCAAAGGCAGCAGCAAGGGCAGCAGCCTGGCCCACATCAGCACCTGCGTGCCTGGCAGCAGCAGGAGCAGCAGCAGCAGCAGCAGCAGCAGCAGCAGCAGCAGCAGCAGCAGCAGCAAGCCAGGTGATGGCAGCAGCAGCCCTCCCAACCCCATCTGCCGGGATGCCCCCTGCTCCAAGCCCATGACGCTGCATCAGGCGAGCTGTGTGCTGCGCAGCGCATGCACCAGGGCCTCGGCTGCACGGCCCCAGCACCGGCCCCAGCAGGCCCTGCTGCCCCTGTTGGGCTGCGCCAGCGCTGCTGCATTGTGCGCCACCCTGGCCACCCTGGACGCTGCGGCCCTCAGCCTGCTGCCTGGCAGCGTCAACAGCGGTGCCGGCAGCAGTGATAGCGGTAACAACCCGTCCTACATCAATGGTGGAGATGCCGACTATGGTGGTGGTGGTGGTGGTGGTGCAGCTGCTGACGTGGCACGTAGTGTTGGGGCCCCCTCTAGCAGCGACACCCAGGCCAGTGTTGGTCAGATGGGCTCAACCCTGCTGCTCCCACCCCCCTTGCCCCCAGCACCGAGGGCACACGACTCTCTAGCCCACCTGATCAGCCATGCAACCGACTGCTGGCAGTTGTTGACGTCCCTCCTGGCCAGCGACCAGCTAGGGCCAGGCGGGCCTACAAAGGAGGACCCCGGCCAGGGCAGTGGTCAGGGCAGGGAGGGCGGGGAGCGGGAGGCGGAAAGGGCGGGGGCCTTGGTGCAGCCCCACCTGTGCCTCCACCTGGCCACTCAGCTGTGGCATCTCATGCACTTGAGAGGTGCGCCGCCTGCCTGCCTGCCTACCTGCCTGCCTGCCTGCCTGACTGACTGACCGCCTGACCGCCTGACCGCCTGACCGCCCGATTGACCGCCTGACCGACCGACCGACCGACTGACCGACCCATGTGTGGACCTACAGCCCACCAGCCCCCCGCCCCTTGCACCCTACCCCTGCCCCTGCTGCCCACTGCTGCCCAGTGCAGACGATGTGGCAGGCCAGGGAGTTTTGCATCAGGCGCTGTCCGCCCTGCTGACCCGCGGCGGGGCGCGGCCACGGAGCAGCCTGGCGGCCCTGTGGGCACTGCAGTACTCCGGCCACGGCTGCAGCAGCTGGGCGCTGGAGCCGGGGTTCGAACCCAGCACCTTGATGTGCCTGGTGCCCGACAGCGAAGCGCTGGGGCAGGAGGTGCTGGCGGTGATGCAACATGTTGGTGGCCTGCGGTGAGATGATGGTGTCACAGGGGGCAGCACGGCCTTAGCAGCAGCAGCAGCAGCAGCAGCAGCAGCAGTGCATCCTCCCTTGCACGATCACCCTGCCTCGTCACCTGCTGTGCCATGTCTGCTGCCAGGGCTGCCAGGGATCCATGTGTGCTGCCAGGATTGCCAGGGCTTACAAGGCTGCCAAGGCTGCCAGGGCTGCAACCTCCTGCTGTGGCTGATACTAGCTCGTAGCATATGGCGCCCCCCTTCATCCCTCTGCTGCCAGGCCCAGGCTACCTGTGGGCTGCCTCTACTGATGCTACTCTTACCCACTTGTTGGTACTCTGGCCTCTTCCTCCCTCTGCCGCCATGCCTCGCAGTCAGGTTAAGCCTTCCACCGGGCAGCCCCAGCTGCAGTCCAGCCCCAGCCCCCGGACCAGCCCTAGGTCCCAGCCGCCCACCAGCTCAGCCCTGCTGGCCCAGCAGCTGCACGCCTGTGCACATGCCGCAGCCCGCGTCAGCCCCGCCCAGCATGGCCAGCTGTGGCTGCTGCAGCGCGCCCAGCTGCACCACCAGGCCGCCGCCGCCTTCCTGCTGAACGCCAACACCCCTGCCGCCTTCACGCACAGCCAGGAGGCGCTGAAGCTGTCTGGGGCTGTGCTCAGCCACGTCACCCGGGCAGCTCAGGCAGGAGACAGCAGCCAGGCAGGCGGTGGACGTGTGGGGGGCCGGGGCCAGCGGCTGGGCAAGGACAGGGGTGGAGGGGGGGGAGGGGGAGGGGAGGGGGAGGGCGGAGGAGGGGTGGATGGGCCTGAGCAGCCAGCTGCTGCTGGAATGGGTGAGGGAGGTGGGGTTGGGGAGGCGGAGTGGGTGGGTGAGGGTGAGGGTGAGGGGGAGATCCCAAGGGCCTGGTCGCAGCAGGTGGAGGAGCAGGGGACGAGCACAGTGGTGGCTGCTAATACACCAGGCAGTCAAGGCCTGCCGCCTGATAGGGCGGTGCTGTGGGCAGCCACTGCTCAGTACCTGGCCTCCCTGCTGCAGGTGAGCTGCTGCTACATGCCTCATGCTCCACATGCGCATGGCGCAAGCACTGGTTGGAGTGAGCACTGCTGAAGGAATGCCGCACACATGCACCCGCATGCACACAAATCCACATCTGCATTTGAACTTCAATCTGCGTAAGCATCTAAATTTGAATGCTGCACATATGCATCCAAATGGGAGTAAGCACCGCTGCATGGTGCTCCGTCACTCTGCATGGCGACATGTCACTCACTGTCACACAAGCAGGTGGGCCAGGTGTTCGAAGCTTTGGGGGTTGTGGAAGACGCTGGCTGCCTCATGAAGGAGAGTGAGCAGCTGGCCCGGGGCGTGGGGGCGTGGGGCCTGGCAGCAGTCTGCACACTGGCCCAGGCCTCGCTGGCTGTACGGGAGCGCAACCCCCAGCGTGCCGCCGCCAAGATCACTACCACGCAGGCACACTTGCAGGCGGCAGGTGAGCGTGAGCAGTGATGCCGTGCCTGCCTTTGCCTGGACTGGGTTGGGCTATAGGCTGTGGTGGACTTATGCTGGCAAAGGGAGGGGGGGAGAGGGGGAGAGGGGGAGGGTGTTAGACTAGGTTGGGTGCGAGCAGCTGCAGGGAGGGAGGGTGGCTTCGCCTGCGGGCTGTATTGGGCTGTGGGTGTGGCACTGCAGGCAGCAGGGCCTCCAGGCCGCATGTGTGGACGGCATGCCAGCACTGTGCCCCTGAGTACAGCTAACGGGAGAGTAGGGTGCAGGCCAGAGGGTGCAGGCCAGACAGGCCAGACGTCAGGTTGCAGCTGACCATGCAGGCTGCTGCTGCTGCTGCTGCTGCTGCTGCTGCTGCTGGCCTTGCTGCCATACCTGGATCACAAGGGCAGCTGGCTGGCTGGCTGCTGCTGTTGCGGCTGCTGTAGGTACGCCAGGTGCTGATGTGTGTGCTGCTGCTGGGTCTCTGCTGCATACCTGGTATACAAGCACCCAGCCCTATGCTGCTGCTGCTGCTACTGCTGCTGCTGCTGGTGCTGGTGCTGGTGCTGCTGCTGCTGGATGTTTGCTGCAGACCTAACATACAAGCACCCAGCCCTATACCAGCACCTGACAAACAGCCTTATCCTGGTGCAGGCCCAGCTGGCCGGCCTGGCCACCCCCCTGGCCACCTGCTGCTCTCCCCCGCTCCCAACCGCTTGGGTACCCTCCACCCCCTGCACCCCACTGCTCCTGGGAGCCAGTGGCTCAGCACAGATGGCCTCGAGCACCCAGCCCGTTGTGGCTAACGGAAACTGCGGCTGCACAGCCACCTCAGCAACAGCCCCAGCTGGGGCAGCACGTGCAACAGCAGCAGGAGCAGGAGCAGCTGCTGGGGCAGCAGCAGCAGCAGGCGCAGGGGAGCAGCAGGGGCTGTGGGGTGCCTTGTGGCGCTTGCTGCCGGAGTGCAGCGAGGGCACCTTGAACACCTCAACCACCCACACTCTGCCAGGCTGCCAGCAACAGCCTGGTAGCAGCAGTGCCCCTCCGCCTGCTGCTTCTGCTGCTGCTGCTGCTGCCGCTGCTGCTGTCGACAATAGTGGTGGTGGCGATGGTGGTGGTGGTGATGGTGGTGGTGGTGGTGGTGGTGGTAGCCTGAGGTGGTGCCGGGCCCACTTGCAGTCCCAGGCCAGGCTGCTGCTGGTGCGATGGGCCGCCGCTACTGGCCACTGGCAGCAGGTGGTGCTGCTGCTGCAAGCTGCTGGCCTGTCACCTCCATGTGCATGGAGTCATGCAAGCACAGGGTGTGGTGGTGACATGGGCCAGCCACTTGACGCCACCTCAATCAGCCAAGCTGCCCCTGCGCCCACCTTTGTGGCACCTTCAGCACAGATGGCTGCTGCTGCTGCTCCCCCTCCTCCCAGCCGCAAGGCTAGCAACAGCAGCAGCCATGTCAGCAGCAGCAGCAGCGGCAGCAGTAGCAGCAGCTCCTCCGTACTCAAGGCAGCCATGGACCTAGGCAGCATGCCAGGGCAGCATGCCGAGTGGCTGCTGCTGCTCCATGCAGCGCCCACACCACAAGGCAGTGCTGTGCTGCCTGCTGCTGGTCTGCATGCTGGCACCACCCCTGCTGGGGCACAAGGGTCCCTGGTGGTGGTAGGGGCAGGGCATCCCCCGCCTGCCCCTGCCGCCCCCCTGCTGACCACCCGGCCCCAGGCCATCCAGCCATGGGCCCTGCTGGGTGACCCAGCCGCCACCCCCTCACCCACAGCTGGCCTGCAGGGCACCCTCACCCCCCTGCCCCTACATCCCTGTGCAGCTGGCTGTGGGGCCATGATGGCAGAGGGAGGGCGGGTGCCGGCTGCAGGGGCAGTCAGGGGTGTGGAAGGGCGAGCTGCACAGCAGCTGCAGGGCAATGACGTGAAGAGTGAGAAGGACCAGTTCCACCAGCTTCACCCAGAGGTTGAACCCATAGCTGGGGCAACAGGGGGTCTGGGAGGAGGTGGGTGCAAACCATTGGGGCCTGCCAGCAAGCAGCGCGCCGTCTCCAAAAGAGGTGCTGCCAAGTCAGCTGACAGGAAAGGGTGCAGCACCGCCACAGCCACCAATCAGGAGATGGTGGTTGGCCTACAAGGCAACGACATTGCCGCCGCCACCACCACCGCTGCCGCTGCCGCTGCCGCAGGGAACGCAGCTTTGACTGGATCAGGGTCAGCAGCAGCAGCAGCAGCGGCGGCAGCAGCAGCGGCAGCAGCACCTCTCCCTCAGAGCGCCCAAGCCCTGCTGCTGGCTCTGCTGCTAGCCTGGGACCTGCCTACCTTAGCCTCCAAGGTGTGTCACGCCCTGACCCAGGTGCTGGCTGCAGCCGGCCTGCCCCACGCTGCCTCCATGGTCCTCCACATAGGCCTGGGGGCCAGCGGCCGGCTGCTGCAGCTGGCCCTGGCAGCAGCGAGGCAGACGAGCTGGGGCCAGGAGGCAGTGCTGGTGGAGGGCGGTGGCGGCAGCAGGGCAGCAGCAGGGGGGGCGCAGGTAGACACAGCCCTCCAGGCACGTGGTCCAAGAGGTGAGGGCAGCAGCGGGGCAGCAGCAGGGTGGGAAGGGGTGGCCCGGGTCTCCCCAGCTTCTGACTGGAGAGCTGCTGGGGGCAGCGGGGCGACGGGGAGGAGGACCCTGGCGAGGGTGGCGGAAGCAGCCGGCCCTCACGCCCCCCACGCTGGGGCCGGGCAGGCGGGCAGCCGGGGTGCAGCCGGGTCCTGTGCTCCGCAGCCAGAGGGCATCAGCGCATCCGTCACCACAGGCGCTGCCCTGGCAGCCCTGGATGCTGACGCCCGCCAGGCGGTGTGCCGCATCCTCCAGCTGCTCCCGCGCTGCTGCACCCACAATGGACATGGCTGTGAGGGTAGCCTGGTGGGGGGGTGGGAGGGTGGGCTGGGGGGACCCAGGGGGGATCAGGGGGGTGGGGTAGGGGTGCAGAGCTGGGGGCTGGGCGCCCACCCTTGGGCTGGTGATCCATGTGTAGGGTGCTTTGCTGGGGTGGTCCAGGGCAGGGCCGGTGTGAGCCCTCTGTCTCAGGAGGGCAGCTCGGCTGCCTGGGGCAGTGGTGGTGGCGTGTCAGGGACCTGGGCCCACGACATGGAGCGGGTGGCTGCAGGCTGGCTGGACGCCCTGCTGCAGGCCTTGCCACCGGGCAGCCCAGTGGTGGCCATCACCACTATGGAGCAGCAGGGCTGGCTACTATCCACCTTCACGCGCCCTGCCACCCCCTGCCCCTCCTCCTCCTCCTCCTCCTCCCCCTCCCCCTGCCCCTGCCCCTGCCCCTGCCCCTCCTCTTCCTCTTCGCCCACCGTTGACCCTGCTTCGGCTTCTCCTAGCCCCTCCGGACCTTCCCTTGCCTGCTGTTCTGCCTGGGGCAGGACCAGCTGCCAGCTCCTCCCCCCTGCCCCCCTACCCTATGGCCAGATACCCATGCAAGGCTCATGGGGGGGACGGCAAGCCTGGCCCCAGGCCCCCCTTCCTCCCCGCCTGCTCCTCAGCCGCCTCACCCGCCACCACCCTCCTCTGCTGCTGCTGCTGCCGCTTCCACCAACATTACCTGCGGACCCGACACTGCCAGGCAGCAGCGAAGACGCTGCTGGTGCAGGCAGGGCAGGGGGGTCCGGTGCTGAGGGCTGCACTGCCAATGTCAGCCCAGCTGCAGCTCTGCCCAGACAGCAGGCAGGCCGGGCTGACCTCCACCCCCTGGCTGAGGGGGGTAGTCAAGGAGGTGGGGCGGGTACGGGAGCGGGCACGTGGGTGGGGGGCGGGGCGGGGGGTGACGCTGTCAGCGGCCTGGGGGGCTGCTCTGCTGCCCCTGGTGGTCCGGTGACAGTGGGTCACCCTCTGCTGCAGCAACTGGCGGAGCTGCTGGGGGCCAGCAGCGCCAGCATGAAGTCCCTGGGGCCGCTGCTCACCCCTGAACTCAGAGCTGGGTGGTGGCAGGTGGGCGGGGCAGGGGGTGGGGTGGGGGGTGGGGGGGTGGGTGGGGGGGTGGAGCAAGTGGGTGGGCCCAAGTAGGGAGGTGGAAGCTACTACGTTGCAATGCTCTCTAGCTAGCAGGCCCACGCTGCCCAGCACTGTCAGCTCACTCGCTGCACAGCAGCCTCAGCACTGCACAGCAGTGTCTTGGGAAATGAGCCTCATGACGTAGCTGGGCGCAGTGTAACAGAGCTGCCGGGGAATGTTTGCCATGCTCCTGCTCTCTACACGCTGTAGTTGCTGCGTGATGGTCACGTGGCTGCCTGCCGAGCGTGTGACCTGCAATGCCACATGGTGTGGCCTGCAATGCCACATGGTGTGGCCTGCAATGCCACATGGTGTGGCCTGCAATGCCACATGACGGCATGTGACATTGTGGTGTGGTGTGTAACGCTTGCAGAAGCGGGTGCAGCTTGACCAGCGCATGGCCAGGTTCCTGAACCACATGGAGCAGGATTGGTTGGGAGCCTGGCGCTGCCTGCTGCTGCCGCCTCCCCCAGCCCCTGGACCCCTGAACCCGGGCCCCACCTCCATCCCCTCCTCACACACAACCACAGACAAGGTTGCAGTACAACCGCTGCAGCCCCCACCACCCCGCCCGGGCACCAGGGCTGAGCCTTTGGCCGGCGGCCTGGGTCCATTGCCAGGTTTGGACCAAAGTGTGACCGGGCACCTCATCTCACTCCTGCAGGCAGCTGCTCCTCTGCTGAGCAGCCAGGAGGTTCAGGTCGCAGCCACGCAGCTATGCCGGGCCGTCACCCTGCAGCCACACAGCCGCTGCGCCCCTGCCCACCTCCCTGACCTGCAGCAGTGTGAGACGCAGCTGCTGGCTCAGTTGTTGCCTTGCAGTGCAGCTAGCCGGTCCTCCGCTCCTGATAGCTACCAACTAGGGCTTGGGCAAGGCCTGCAGCAGCCCAGTGGCAGCGATGCCCTGCCACTACCACCACCACAAGCATCCCCTGGCAATCCGGAGGACAAGCCAGGGCAGGGCTGTCTTGTTGTCCCAGCCAGCAGCAGCAGCAGCAGCAGCAGCAGCAGCAGCAGCCTAGGCGCCCAGCCCCAGGTGCTGCTGGACCTGACCTACCAGGTGGAGCAGCTGAGCCTCTACAAGGGCCAGGCACCACGGGAGGCCCAAGGAGCAGCAGCAGCAGGGGTGGGAGGAGCAGCAGCAGCAGCAGCAGCAGCAGCAGGGGTGGGAGCAAACTCCAGAGATGCAGGGGCAGCAAGAGGGCTGCAGGGAGCGCCTGATGTCAGCTGCCAGGGACGTGCTGCTGCCAGTCTGGATACGGCTGAGGAGGGCGGTGCTGCTCAGGGCACAGCAGTGGGCGCCAGCTGCGGGGCAAGGAAAAGGGGGTCACGGCTAGCAGTGCTGACAGCTCATCCGACTGGCAGCATGGGCAACACTCCCCCAGCCCCCCAGCCTGCCTGCTCCTCCTCCTCCTCCACGTCCTCTGCCTGCTCTGCCCTATTACCTGCCCCCGGTGCCCCTGCCCCTGGTGCCCCTGGACTGCCCCGGCCCTGCTCCCGCGCCCCTCCCACCTCCCGCCCTGCCAGCAACCGGACACGCAGCCAGGCTCCCCCAGGCCCCCCTGCTGCCACCACCAACAAAGCCACCGACCTGAGCGCCGGGCAGGACGGCGAGCCGACCCTGACAAGGGGCAGGAGGGCAGGCAGAGCCAGCCAGGCTGAAGATGCAGTTGAGGCAAGCACGGGGTCAGCTGGGTTGAGCAACACAGCCAAGGGCAAGGAGGCCCGCCCCCAAACCACCTCCACCATCACCACCACCACGGCTGTCCGCACAAGAAAGCTGGCCCAGGGCAACTTGGGCATAGCTGCCCCAGTCCCTGCCCCAGCCCCTGCACTGCCGCCAGAGGGTGGTCAGGCTGCTGCTGAGGTGGTGGCACCCGGCAGCAAGCAGCACCATGCATCCACCTCATCTGCCTCCACCCTCAGCCACCAACATGCTGGCTGTGCTGAGCTGCAGGGGCAGGGGGGTGGGCTGCCTGGGGGGCGGCCCCCTGTGCTGCTGGTGCTGCAGCCTGAGCTGCATGCGCTGCCATGGGAGTCCATGCCCTGCCTGCAGCAGGCAGGGGTGCACTGCTACCGTCTGCCCAGCCTCCCGGCTGCAGCTGCTGCAGCCACACATCTGGCATCACAGACAAACAGGGGGCGCTCTGGACGTGGCAACACTGGCTGCCAGCAGCAGCAGGAGGAGGAGGGCACCCAGCGGCAGCAGCAGCAGGGGGAGGCACAGCAGCAGCAGCAGCAGCAGCCAGCTGCATTAGGCGCGGGGCCCTGTTTAGACCTGAGCAAAACCTTCTACCTGCTGAATCCGGGCGGTGACCTGGAGGACACACAGCAGTGCTTTGAGACCTGGTTCGCCCAGCAGCTGGGGTGGCAGGTGGGCTGATGTGGTCGGGGGTGGGTGATCCCGGGGGAGGTGGGAGCAGTACCGCGGACCTTTGGCCACCTTTGCTCCCCTTGCCTTCCTGCTTCTGGGAGCTTGGCATGGGGTGCCACATGCTGCTCTGCATGGAGGCATGACATGGGATTCTGCACCCCAGACCACAGGTCCTGCACTTGCTTGCTGAATGTAGGGCCTGGCATGGGGTGAAACATGTGATTGTTGTATGGAAGCACTGCATGGGCTCTGCATATGCTAGAGGGTCTGCTAGTTCATGGTCCTGCTGAGCCATGCAGGGTGTTGCCGGCAGCCACCCCTCCGTACCTGAGCTGATGAAGGCGCTGCAGTCCCATGCCCTCTTCGTATATTTTGGCCATGGCAGTGGGGAGCAGTATTTGCCCCTGGCGGCCATGCGGTCCATGCGCTGCTGCGCCGCCAACCTGCTCATGGGCTGCAGCAGTGGGCGCCTGAGGCCACATGGGGAGTATGAGCCAGCAGGCGCGGTGCTCTCCTACATTGCAGCAGGTGGGAGTTGAACCTGGGTGGCAGGATGCCTGGCTCAGCTGCAGCCCTGCCGGGAAGCGAGCAGCTGCCAGACAACAGATTGGGTGATGCGTAAATGTTGCCTAGGCTCATGCCCTGCCCATTTCGCTAGCAAAGGCGCACTGTATATACTTTTGCACCGCAAGCATCGAGCTTTGTCAATCAACGTCACAAAACTGTTGTTGGCTGCATCGCACATTGCCATACTTGCGCATCTTGCCAGCCAACCGACATGCGCTTGATGTTTGTCGGGCCGTACAGGCTGCCCCGCGGTCGTCGCCAACCTGTGGGACGTCACCGACCGTGACATCGACCGATTTAGCCAAACCTTGTTGCGTCAGTGGCTGGGCCCTCGGGCGCCGCCTCCCGCAACCTCTCTTAACAGCGGGCAGGCGGGCGGCCTGACGAGCGCTGGCGCCCAGGTGTCGGCCGCTTGCGCCTCCACACGCACGGCGGGAAAGGCGCGGCCCAAGGCAGGCAAAGCCCGAGCCGTTGAGGATGAGGCGGACGACTTCGCTGGGTTAGAAGGAGTCGGAGCTCAGTCGCAGGACATATGCATTGCCGTCAACGCCAGTCGCGGCGCGTGCAAGCTGCGGCATCTGATTGGATCGGCGCCTGTTTGCTACGGATTGCCTACCTCCGTGGTGTGGGAGCCGGGCACCACCTTGGATTTAAACTGATGCGCCATGTGCTGACTCGCGAGTGGTGTTGGTGCTGCAGTTTGCTTGCAACGTGAGATGTAGATGGTAGTAACGAGTGTTAGTGTGAGTGAGTGTTAAGAAGGGCGGGTGTAATGGCGTGGGTGCCTTCATGGCATCAGCAACTGAGGCATGATGTTGGCGTCCCGCCCTATGGCGGAATGCATACTCGGCCGCTTGGAGGCTGCTGCCTCTGCCGCCGCCGCACCCGGTCGGCTCTCGAAGTGACGAGGATTTCGAGGAGCTTCACATTTCGTGAGTTTAGGGTTTGCATGAGCTGTGTGATTGGGTAACTGGCTTTTGTGATAGGGTGACCACAACGCCATCAGGTATCCTCATCGCCCTCGGACTTGTGCGGATCGCGATATCTTTCGCTGCAGCCTCACAACCCTGCTCTAAGAGCACAACACAGCGATGGAAGGACCCGCTTCCTGGGCGTCAGTCTTGGCCTGGACTGTTGCGGGCGGCTTTGTCTTAGTGTGTGCGATACCCACGACCCGGCTTAGCTGCAAAGAACGCCCCCCTGCCCCTGTCCCCACTGCGCTGGCCTCCTGCTGCGCGGCAACCGCAGGTCGCGTACTTTGTCTTCTACGTGGACAAACGCTGGAGGTACCGTCATGTTCCTGGGCCTGTGGGTCAGCCTTTGGTTGGGAACCTTCCTTCCATCGCTGGACACGGCAAGGACATCACGACCTTCTTGCTCGCAGCCCAACAGAAGTATGGGCCTCTATTCCGTGTAAGCCTTGGCCCCATCATTCTTCATGTCATGCTGCATATGCCTCAGTCCCTCACTAGTGATGGTTGCCTAGCATTGCCCTAAGTCTGTTCAAAGCTCCAGCGCACACAGTACTGGACATGCCCATGACCGTGTTACATAGGTGCCAAGCTCTTTGCTTTTGAGGAAGACACTATGCTTGCCACCTTAGCCAATGACCACCTGATCACCCTGGCCTGACCTCCATGCACCACAGATTTGGTACGGCTCACGGCCATGGGTGATGGTGGGAAAGCCAGGTATGTGAGGTTGAGCATGGTTCACATGGTCCATGCACATTCACGCACAGACTGATGAGTGAGACTTGACTGCTGGGATTGGGTGCCTGGCAGTCGCTTTAGCACTGCAGGTGCAGGTGCAGGTGGAGGTGCAGGGTCCAAGTCCTAACCCCCTGCTCCATATGAGTGTCCCATCTGTTGTGTTGTTCACTGCGATGAATCAACTCCATTCTTCACAGGGATCAACTCCTGGTTTCCTACTCATCAATAACGTTTTGCTGCATTTTGTACTGCAGAGGTGGGAAGGCGCCTGCTGTCCCGGCTGATGGTTCGCCCCAGCATCAAGTTTGTCGCGCTGCTTGACAACGAGACGCAGCCCATGAACGACCTGAGCCTCATAGGCCTGAAGTGAGCGGCGCCCATCAGGGAACAGTAAAGGGTCAGGCACTGACAGGTGCTATGAAGAGTGCTGCCTGTCACTGCTGTCTGGCTGCAGGGGTCCAGCCTGGCGTGTAGCCCGTAAGGCGTTTGAATCTGCCATTATGCACAAGGACGCGCTGGCCCTGCACCTGGAGGTCATGGAGCAGGTCAGGGCTCAGGGGTCAGGGGTGGCTGCACTGGGGCTGGGCTGAGCTTAGCCTGCCTGACCTGCTGCCCTGCTGCCCGCAGTGTGTGGCCCGGCTGCTGGCCCGGTTGGCTCGCATCACGGCTGCAGGCGGAGGGGACGGCGCCATTGTGAACGTGGCTCCCCTCATGGGCGACCTGACCCTGGATGTGATTGGCAGCTGTGCGTTTGGTGTGGCCTTCAACACACAGGTCAGGGGGAGGGATGGCAGCTCTGCCTGGCAAAGAGATTGGAAAACTGCCCGCCAGCACTCTGCCCCTGAGCCAGTGAGCCTGAGCCGCAAGCCGTTCAGGCAATGAGGCAGCAGCGTCTTGTTGTGTTCATCCTCTGTCGTGAGCAGGGAGACAAGCATGGGTATATTCGGTTGCAAGAGGGAGCTGTCGAGAGCCTGTATTCAGATCATGATCCAGCCAGTGTCTAGTGGGCAGGCATCATGGCCTGCGACAGAGTTAATGACCAAGCACTGAGTTGTGGCTTGTTTCCGGGCCTGGTTGCCTTCATTGGTGGTGGCAGCAGTGCACTCTACCAATAGCCGGAAGTGCACATTGTTCCGTAAATAGGCTTGCTGCATGGAAGCTGTGCCATAAGGGATAGACGTGCCATCATACCAGATCATCACCCATTCCATCCTCCCTTACACCACCACCACACTGTAACCTCCACTATCAGCAAGCAGCAACATCTATCACAACAGCAGCAGCAGCAGCAGCAGCAGCAGCAGCAGCAGCAGCAGCAGGATGTTCTTGTCCCTGCAGGAGAAGGAGCTAGGCAAGGCAGCACTGCTGGGGGCGGGCGGCCAGGAACTGGGGAGCCAGCAGCAGTGCCTGCCCTTCAGCCCAGAAGAGCTTGTGGACGCATGCCACAACGCCTTCGCAACGGTGATGCTCAGCTGCACCCTGACACCCAGGTCGTGAATGGATGGTGCTGTGAGGTCCTAGGTCCCTGGCTGCTGTGAGGTTCTGGGTTCAATCCCTGCTGGACTCCAGATTCTTTTTGCTGCTCAACACATCGAGCCAAACATGGCCCTGTCATGTCAGCAGCTTGCTGTGGGAGCTTGACACTTGAGGCTGACCTGCTGGGTGCAGTCCAAAGTGGGTGGTCAGTCACGTTGGACCACGCTGGCCTTGCTGCTGCCGGAGTGGTGCTATGAGGGGCTGAGGTGAGGGACGCTGGGCCAGGCAGGGTGGGGCCTGACCTGCTGGTCTCAGGGTCAGGGAGGGACCTGATAGTCGGAGGGTACGGTGGGGTGGGGCGGGGTGGGTTGCGTTGGGAGGGAGGTGAGCTGTGTGTTGGCAGCGCAAGGTGGTACATAGGGCAGTGTCAGGGTGCCATGGGCCAGGGGTGCAAAAAGGATAGGATGCGCCGGGAGGGAGATGAGCTGTGTGAGCAAGGTGTGAGCAAGGTGTGAGCAAGGTGCCATGTGGGAGGGGTGCAAGGGGGATAGGATAGGCCATAGGCACCAGGGGGTGCTCCGTGACCTGCCCCTTGTACTGGCAGCGACCGGTGGTTGCGTTGTGCTGCCAGCGCCACCTTTGGTGTGCTGGAAAGACCTGCTCCGGGCTAAGCCTGTCTAGCTTGTGCTTACCTAGGTATGCATGTGGGGCATGGGCTGCATGGTGCGATGTTGGGTTCGATCACAATGTAGGCTGGGAGCGTGATACCCAGCATGCCTGCCTCTCCCTCCCTGCGCACATCCCTGCGACCAACCCATAGCCACACCGCCTACTGCTGCTACGTGGGTGTGACATGCACACAACAGGGAGTGACCTTCACCATTCCTGTGAATCGTGCCTGTACACATTCCTTGTCACAAAACCCTTTACCTTCAGCCCTGAACGGCACCGCACCCATCTCCATGCTGACCTGTTCCCCTGCAGATATTCATACTCCAGCTTCCCACCAGCTTCTCACTCCCTGGCCTTCCGTGACTGGCTGGTTGAGCAGGTGGCTGGCCTGCCGCTTTCCCGACCCCCCTCAACGCGTCAGCCTCCACACCCGCAAGGTCATCGTGGGCACTGCCAAGGCGTTGATCAAAGCATGGGAGCAAGACAAAGCGGAGGTGGCAGTGGCGACGGCAGCAGCGGCCTCCCACCACGCGTCAAAAGGTGGTGTCAGCGCTGCTGAGCAGAGCGGAGTCAAAGCTGGCGGTCGAGTGCAGTGAGTGGTGCTGCTGGAGGAAGGTGCTGCTGACCACACCATGGCCACTACCTGACTCACTGCCTGCTCAAACATGGCCCCTGCCTGCCTGCCCGCCCGCCCGCCTGCCCGCCCGCCTACTTCCCTCCTGCCTCCCCACCTGACCGTATGCATGATGAATGCTCCACCTACACCGCTGTCGCTGCTTCTGGCTGCCCTCCTTGGCTGTGGCTGCAGTGAGAAGAGCTTCCTGGGGCTGCTGCTGAAAGGGCGGGACCTGACCACTGGCACCACCTTGGACCTGCAGCAGGTCATGGCACAGATCCACGTGTTCCTGCTGGCTGGCTATGAGACCACGGCCACCGCCCTGACCTTCACCCTGTACCTCCTGGCTGCCAACCCTGAGGCCCAGCGCAAGCTGCAGGTCAGGTCGGGCCAGGGCCAGGCTATCGTGACAAGCTGTTGTGGGCAGGGCTGGGGTAGGTAGGGGTGGCGGCAGCAAATGGCGGGTGTGGATGGGTAAGGCTGTTGTGTCACCTGGCCACTGCTGGCTGAAGCTGCCTGCCCCAAGGTATCCCCTGACCCTCATGTCAGTTTCGCCGTCCCCTATACTGTCGCCTGCGCCAATCAAGCTGATCAGCTGTGTGCAGGGAACAGGATCCATCCATGTCATGTATGGACATTGTAGGGTCAGTAGGGTTGGGACATCCAGCCTGGCTGACATCCCGCCACCTAGCCATGTGACTGCCTGACCACCACCCTCATCCTGTGTGTCTGACCATCCAGCTCCCGTTCAAGCAGTGCAACGCCCCATCGGCCTGTTGCAGCTGCCACCTGGTGTTAGCCCCTCCAACTCATGCCCACCTCACATGCCTAGGTCTAGGCCAACTGTCGTGGCCAACTGCTGCAGTGCTCAGCTTGATGCTGTCTGCTTGCCTGAACACCCAGCTTCCCCCCAGCTTCTCCCCAGCGGCCGCTTTCCTGCCCCCTCTCCCCCCCGCTGCCCCACTGACCAGGTTGAGGTGGACAGTCAGGGGGAGCTGCTGGCCCTGCCCCCAAACACCCCGGCTTCCACAGCAGCCAAGGGAGTGGACTGTGACCCCGTAGCGCACCAGCAGGCCCATGCCCGCCCTGCTGCCCGCCCTGAGCTGGCTCCTGCAGGTGAGGTGGCTGGGGTGGCTCAGTAGGCCTGGGTCAGCCTGAGGGGCACAAGGCGCTGCATGTCACAAGCACAGCTGAGCCAGGCTGGGGCGGGGTGGGGTGGGGTGGGCAGGGCAATGTGGGAAATGTGGTGATGATGTCCAGTGCTGTGGGCATGCATGTGTGGTGTTGCTCTAGTGCTGAGGTCGTTAGGGCTCGTGGATGTGGCAGGCCCAACACTGCATTACTCGACACTGACCCGTGCACAACGCACCCAGCCTGTCTACTGCCTGCGCCCCTTCCATCAGGTGCGGGGCTGACGGCGGAGGAGGTGGCCGCCTCCTTCCCCTACGCTTGTGCCGTGTTGGACGAGGCCATGCGATTGTACCCGCCTGCGGCCTCCGCCCTGCGCTCCCCACCCGAGGACATTGAGGTCGCGGGCCACAGGTGCACATGCTGCCACACTACCACCCACAGCTGGTGCCACCTGCAACAACATTCGCATCAAGCATGGGGGCTGGGGTGGCTGCAATGCCTCCAGAAGCAGTGTGCAGGGATGGCCAGGAGAGCCTGGAACAAATGTGAAATGTTGCAGGATCCCCGCTCATACGTTTCTGTACATGCCCATCTACTCCTACCACCACGACGCGAACGTTTGGCCGGACGTTGCTGAATTCAAGCCGGAGCGCCACTTGGTCGGCCACCCCGACGCCATGGACGCAGCCGCCAAGGCCAGCTTTATGCCCTTTGGCCACGGTGCAAGGTGGGCGCGCTAAGAACGCCGTCGCTTGTATAAGCATCGGTCGGTGCGACCTACAGGTCCTCGTGTGGCGTCTTGCGGCTCCCAACACGACGGCGCGGCATCGTTGCAAGTTGCGCC
This sequence comes from Haematococcus lacustris, assembly GCA_030144725.1. NCBI lineage: Eukaryota > Viridiplantae > Chlorophyta > Chlorophyceae > Chlamydomonadales > Haematococcaceae > Haematococcus > Haematococcus lacustris. The sequence continues at coordinate 6,604,878 of JASKMD010000014.1, read as the reverse complement.
GCACCATGTTGAAATGCACAACAGCTGTGTCCTGCGCTGTGGTTTGATGCGGGTCGTTGAACGCAGGAGTTGCCCAGGAGCCCGATTCGCGATGCAGGAGGCGCGGGTGGCGCTGGTCCGGATGGTTCGCCAGTTCAGCTTCGAGCTGGCGCCGATGCAGGAACACCCAGTGCGCACATGGACCGGGCTGACGACAACCCCCGTGGGGGGCATGTGGTTGCGTGTTCACAACCGTGCCTGCGCATGAACTTATCCCTTGGATCTCCTGGATATCTTGGATCGTCAGGCGTTGTTGCGTGTGCTGGTCTTGTCAATGTCGCTGAGTGCTGTTCATTTTTGTATCCCAACATGTAGTTGTAGGGTCCAGTCCAGTTCCGTCCATTCAGGATGAAATAAATTGTCTTGTAATGCAAGATTGAGTGGCAGATGTGCTGCGCAGCGTGTTGTTCAGCGGTGTTAGTAGCATGGCGGGGCGGGGGCGGGGGCGGGGGCGGGGCGGGGCGGGGCGGGGCGGGGCGGGGCGGGGCGGGGCGGGGCGGGGCGGGGCGGGGCGGGGCGGGGCGGGGCGGGGCGGGGCGGGGCGGGGCGGGGCGGGGCGGGGCGGGGCGGGGCGGGGCGGGGCGGGGCGGGGCGGGGCGGGGCGGGGCGGGGCGGGGCGGGGCGGGGCGGGGCGGGGCGGGGCGGGGCGGGGCGGGGCGGGGCGGGGCGGGGCGGGGCGGGGCGGGGCGGGGCGGGGCGGGGCGGGGCGGGGCGGGGCGGGGCGGGGCGGGGCGGGGCGGGGCGGGGCGGGGCGGGGCGGGGCGGGGCGGGGCGGGGCTTTGGAGATGGTGGTGGTAAGCACATGATGCACGGCAGATGTGGGCAAGGCCAAGCAATGCAGTTGAATTGCTGCACATGCAAGAAGGTGCTCGTCATTACCGTGACAGTTGGTGTGCCCGAAGATGCAGCTGCAGGACCAAAAACGGATGCAGCAACAGGACCAGCAGGGGTCAAGCATCACTCCAGCGATGTGTGTTTCCGTGCTATTCTCAATCTTTTCTATCATTTGGTGCGATGCTGCCCCCTCAAGCGGTCAGTGGCCCAGTGGTCGGTGAATACACCAACTGCGGCCACGCAACCATATGCATCTATATCTTCAAAATCGCTGGGGGGCGGGGTCAGCGGAATGGCCTGCGATTGCGCGCACAGCCTCGCACTAAATACGTAAGGACTTCCCCCGCACAAAATCTTGAAAGAAGCACTGTGCCGTGAGATCGACTTCCGATCTGCGGTTTTAACGCCCCACAAATAGTAGCTACCAGCGAACCTGGCTCAGCAGACGTTGACGATGCAGCCAGCGAAGAGATCGTTCTGACTCCGTGGACGGTCAAAAAGTCAAACGGGTCGCAGCCAAAAAATCAAACGAGTCAATTCCAACGATGGCTGCGGCCACATTTGGCTGCGGCTGCTGACGAGCTACAGCGTAGCCAACTCTAATAGCCTCCTCATGCGTGCCCATCTAACAGGGCATTGCGATGAGGCGACAAGTAGGCTGGATGATTGCAGTTGGCCTTCAAGGCGTGCCAGGCCACGCTGTAACGATGGGGCTTTGTACACAGGTATACGTAGCGTACCCCGAATACCAAAGTATGGACCGTGATATTGCAAAGGATGCAGGGCGCACAATTCACCGTAACTGCGGTGTGTCCGTAACCGCGGGTCAAATGCAAGTCGCTGCGATATGCAGCCAGCCAGCAATGACAGTCATTGCACGGGAACCACCTGATGATGCATACGAGGATTGTGGCGACGAGACCCGGACATGGCAGCCGGGCAGCCTGTCAGGGTAGGGCAGCAGCAGGGCAGCCGGGCAGCCGGTCAGGGTAGGGTAGCAGCAGGGCATCAGGGCAGCCGGTCAGGGTAGGGCAGCAGCAGGGCAGCAGGGCAGCCGGTCAGGGTAGGGCAGCAGCAGGGCAGCCGGACAGCCATCAGGGTAGGGCAGCAGCAGGGCAGCCGGGCAGCCATCACGGTAGGGCAGCAGCAGGGCATCAGGGCAGCCGGTCAGGGTAGGGCAGCAGCAGGGCATCAGGGCAGCCATCAGGGTAGGGCAGCAGCAGGGCATCAGGGCAGCCGGTCAGGGTAGGGCAGCAACAGGGCATCAGGGCAGCCGGTCAGGGTAGGGCAGCAGCAGGGCAGCCGGACAGCCGGTCAGGGTAGGGCAGCAGCAGGGCATCAGGGCAGCCGGTCAGGGTAGGGCAGCAGCAGGGCATCAGGGCAGCCGGTCAGGGTAGAGCAGCAGCAGGGCATCAGGGCAGCCGGTCAGGGTAGAGCAGCCGCAGGGCATCAGGACTTAGACTCAGCACTCAGCACTGTGGCCAGGTGCAAGGACTGGTGCAAGAGCGCTGTGGCCGGAGGCCGCAGCTTGGCCCGTGTGCCCCGTCCGCTGTCGGACGGGCCCGCTGTACTAGTGTACACCTTAAGTGGCCGGGAATCGACCCCATCTGACAAGGACTTGAACGCCATACTCCGCCCCTGCCTACCTGTACGCATGACGACATCTTTGCTGTCATCATCTCGGCAATGCGAATCAAGCCGGCAGCCAAGATCAACCTGTCGCACCGGCTCTGTTACCGCCCGGAGCGTCCCCGGATTCGGGCCGGCTCCCGCTCCATCCACCTCTGCTGCGATAACACGTGTCGGGCGAACCTTCTCCTGCTGCTCCTGCTCCTCCCGCGCAGCTGGAATGAGGCTCCAGACTGCATGTTTCGGTTACTACGGTAGCCAGCTTCGCGTGGTTTGCGTGATCGAGTGGCAAATGACCAAAACACCACAAATGTCGGCATCTGCCAAGACGCTGACGCGAAGCTCCTGTTGGCCTACATATGCAAACCGCGCGCCCTGGATAGAGCCAGCCGATCGTCCTCGGAGCTGTGCACGTCGCACCTCCCCGTGCAGCAATGGAAGGATCCGCGGCGTCAGTCGTTGCCTGGACTGTCGTTGGCGTAGGCGTCGCGGTGTGTGCATTGCGGATGGCTCGGGTTATCCGCGAAAAGTCGCATAAGATGCGAAGAACGCCCCCCTGCCCCTGTCCCCACTGCGCTGGCCTCCTGCTGCGCGGCAACCGCAGGTCGCGTACTTTGTCTTCTACGTGGACAAACGCTGGAGGTACCGTCATGTTCCTGGGCCTGTGGGTCAGCCTTTGGTTGGCAACCTTCCTTCCATCGCTGGACACGGCAAGGACATCACGACCTTCTTGCTCGCAGCCCAACAGAAGTATGGGCCTCTATTCCGTGTAAGCTTTGGCTCAGATACACTCTATAGCATGTTGCATTAACCTTGAACAGCTTCCTCGTGCTGGCTGGCCAGCACTCCCTTTGCACCCTTTGCCAATTACTAGCTGACCACTCTGTCATGAACCCCCTGCGCCGCAGTTTTGGTATGGCTCACGGCCTTGGGTTGTTGTGGGGACGCCAGGTATTTGAGGTTGGGCATGGCTTACATGGTCAATGCACATATATGTCCATGCATTTTCCATGCGTCTCATGTTGAGACCGAATTCAAGTATCACACTGGTGTAATGAGAGGTTGCTCTAGCAGATGCAATGGCAGGTGCAGGGATCAACTCCTGGTCTCCCATTCTTTTTGTCGTCCTTGGATCGTGCATCGCAGAGGTTGGCAGGCGCCTGCTGTCCCGGCTGTTGATTCGCCCCACCGTCAAGTTCATTGCGCTCCTAGACAATGAGACGCAGCCCATGCTCGACCTGAGTCTGTTAGGCCTAAAGTGAGCATGCGTGGGGGAAGAGAGGGTGGGTGGGTGGGTGGGTGGGGGGGAGGGGGCTGGCCTCTGACAGCAGCAGCAGCAGCAGCAGCAGCAGCAGCAGCAGCAGCAGCAGCAGCAGCAGCAGGCACTGCCAGAACTTTGCCACAGCCACATAGAGGCCACCACTCACGAGGAACTCAGGTACATGTGAACTCAAGACTGCAAGCAGTCATAGAAAGCATATACGTGACGGCAATGATATTGCATTGCAGCCCGTGTGCTGATGTGACATCAGTGATGTCTAAGCTGATAGTTATTGGCTGACCCTTTGCAAGATTTGTCAGGATCGTCAACCCAAGCACTTCGCTCACGCATCGTCAGCAGCTGAAGCCACTCAACTGCAGAACTCTTGGCGCGGAATGGGCATGTTTGGCGGTTGAATAACACCATCTTCTCCGTCGACCCTGAGCCTTCCTGATGCTAGCAACTGATGCTGTCACTCTGACACTTCCAGCACACCTCATGTCATGCTGCAGTCTAATGGAAATATCCCTTACATGACATGAAGGGGAGGCCAGTGGCTCCATCATGCTGCTTGTTTCTCTGCTTTTTCCTCACCCTACCAGCTGATACATCAGCATTGCAGAAAGGGTCAGGCACCGACAGGTGCCATGAAGAGTGCTGCCTGTCACTGCTGTCTGGCTGCAGGGGTCCAGCCTGGCGTGTAGCCCGTAAGGCGTTTGAATCTGCCATCATGCACAAGGACGCGCTGGCCCTGCACCTGGAGGTCATGGAGCAGGTCAGGGCTCAGGGGTCAGGGGTGGCTGCACTGGGGCTGGGCTGAGCTTAGCCTGCCTGCCCTGCTGCCCTGCTGCCCGCAGTGTGTTGCCCGGCTGCTGGCCCGGTTGGCTCGCGCCACGGCTGCAGGCGAAGGGGACGGTGCCATTGTGAACGTGGCTCCCCTCATGGGCGACCTCACCATGGATGTGGTGGGCAGCTGTGTGTTTGGCGTCGCCTTCAACACCCAGGTCAGGGGGAGGGAGTGCATCAGACCCGGTTCCATCCCGTTGCAAGTGCTCGCTCCAAGCACATTTATGTCCTGCATCACTCTGTGCGTGAGCGGGTTACTCGCGGTGAGCTGGTCTGGTCTCAGCAAGGCTTTGCCTTCTGTCAAGCTTTTGTCAAGTTATGCAAGGCTGATATGGGGCTGCAGCAATGCACGGCTGGTATGGGACAAGCCCCTCAGCCCGCAGTGTGAGGGGGCTGCCCGGGTGGCTGCAGCGGGCTGTGAGCTGCAGCAAAAGCAGGCGCTGGGCAGCTTGGAACTGGCATAGGCCAGATTAGAAAGGGCTGCCAGGGAGCCATGGCCATGGCAGTCACCCCAGCATTGGATTCAGGGCTGAGACCCTGCTTCTCAAGTTTCTGTCGAGTTCTGCAAGGCTGGTATGGGGCTGGGGGAGCTGTGAGACCCAGTGGGTTCTGTGTTTGTGTCTTTGTTTTGTGAGGCCTGATGGCCTGGTCTGTGGTGGGGGCGTGTTGGAGCCAGCTAGGTTCAGCCAGCCCGTCAGGGGTTGAGCTCTCCGCGTATTGACTGCAACTTCTTAGGTTCGGCCAGTGGCTTAATGCTTTGCTGTATGTATCCAAGGAGCGCTGCCTCAGAGTGAGACCCTCATCCTCACTCTTACTGTTACTATTACTCTAGACAGCCAAGGGAAGCTGTGATGTTTGGTGTGGCCTTTAACACCCAGGTGAGGGAGGTGAGGGAGGTGAGGGAGACAAGCATGGGTATATTCGGTTGCAAGAGGGAGCTGTCGTGAGCCAGTATTCAGATCATGGTTCAGACCAGTGTCAAGTGGGCAGGCATCATGGCCTGCGACAGAGTGAATGACCAAGCACTGAGTTGTGGCTTGTTTCCGGGCCTGGTTGCCTTCATTGGTGGTGGCAGCAGTGCACTCTACCCATAGGCAGTAGTGCATATCGCTCTGTATTGGGATTCGCTCTTGTCCCTGCAGGAGAAGGAGCTAGGCAAGGCAGCACTGCTGGGGGCGGGCGGCCAGGATCTGGGGAGCCAGCAGCAGTGCCTGCCATACGGCCCAGAGGAGCTAGTGGACGCTTGCCACAATGTCTTTGCAACGGTGATGCTGCGCCTTGCCCTGACGCCCCGCTGCACCCCACCTAACCGCCAACCCAGCAAGCTCCATGCTTTGTTACCCCAGGCTTTGTCACCGGCTTTCCTTGGGTTTATGTTTTGCGTGCATGGCATGACTGACATGGTGTTGCAGCCAACTTTGGCCATGGTGGCTACTGTGAGGTTCGGGTTCAAATCCTTTTAAGCTCTGGTTTTTGTCCTACCCACACAATGCCTAACATGTCATGTCAGCAGCCCTGTCATGTCAGCAGCTTGCAGTGGGAGCTTGACGCTGAGGCTGACCTGCTGCGCGCAGTCCAAGGTGGGCGGTCAGTCACGTTGGGCCACGCTGGCCTTGCTGCTGCCGGAGTGGTGCTATGAGGGGCTGAGGTGAGGGACGCTGGGCCACGCTGGGTGGGGCCTGCCCTGCTGGTCTGAGGGTCAGGGCGGGACCTGATAGTCGGAGGGTACGGTGGGGTGGGGCGGGGTGGGCTGCGTTGGGAGGGAAGCAGCTGTGTGTTGGCAACGCAAGGCGGTACATAGGGCAGTGTCAGGGTGTCATGAGGCAGGGGTGCAAGGGGGATAGGATAGGTCATAGGCCTCAAAGGGGGACCTGCCCCTCCCCGACCTGCCCCTGGTACTGTGCAACCCTAACTGTGGCAACCCTAACCCTAACCCTAACCCTAACCCTAACCCTAACCCTAACCCTAACCCTAACCCTAACCCTAACCCTAACCCTAACCCTAACCCTAACCCTAACCCTAACCCTAACCCTAACCCTAACCCTAACCCTAACCCTAACCCTAACCCTAACCCTAACCCTAACCCTAACCCTAACCCTAACCCTAACCCTAACCCTAACCCTAACCCTAACCCTAACCCTAACCCTAACCTTGGCCTAGCCCGCCAGTTGCCACTCTTACAATGCCATGATGATTGTTACCAAGATAGTGCCATGAGGATTGCTTGGAGCCTGATGCCTTGCATGCCTGCCTCTCCTTCCCCAACGCCCATCCCTATCACACCACTGGCTGCTATGGGGGTGAGATCCTGGGGCATGATTTGTATCATGCCTGTGCACATGCCTGGTTGCTTCCCCAGCCCTGATTGTCACCCTAACAGCTTCCACGTTGAGCAGGTGGCTCGCCTGCCGCTTCCCCGACCACCCTCAGCGCATCAGCCTGCACGCCCGCAAGGTCATCGTGGGCACTGCCAAGGTCCTGATCAAAGCCTGGGAGCAAGACCAAGCGGCTGCTGCTGCTGCTGCTGCTGCCTCACACCATCCATCTGATTGTGGTGTCAAGGCTGACAAACAGGACGCAGTCAAAGGCGGCAGTCGAGTACAGTGAGTGGTGCTGCAATAGCACCACTATATTGATGGCGCTGCCTGCCATGGTAAGTGTATGTGTGCACCTGTGGCTCAGTGCATCTGCAGCCAAGCTGAGTTTCATCATGCAGCAGCCTGTCCAATGACCTTTCACAAAACTTATAGACAACCTTATATACAACCCGTGTGCACTGTGCCTATCGAGCATGGCCCACGCCTGCATACTTGCATTAGCAGCACTGGTGTCCCAGAACAACTCCATCAACACCACCTGCAGCGAGTTCCGCTCAAAACTGCTCTACAGGGCGCTTGATGGCCTGCCAACCAGCCTGCCCGCCCGTCCTCCCGGATTAAGTGTCCTACACTGCAATGTTGACTTAACAGCGAGCTGTTCATATTCAACATCGTCTACATCCAAGGCCAAGCTGCCCCATTGAGCCTGGGACCAATGTAGTGCAAGACCCCCCTTGGCCAATGACATGTGATGATCCCTGTGATGTGGAGGTGCGAGAGCTCACTCATGCACCTGATCTCAGCTCTGTTGTGTATCTGGTTGCCCTCCTGGGCTGTGGCTGCAGTGAGAAGAGCTTCCTGGGGCTGCTGCTGAAAGGGCGGGACCTGACCACTGGCACCACCTTGGACCTGCAGCAGGTCATTGCACAGATCCACGTGTTCCTGCTGGCTGGATATGAGACCACCACCACTGCGCTGACCTTCGCCCTGTACCTGCTGGCTGCCAACCCTGAGGCCCAGCGCAAGCTACAGGTCAGGCCAGGGCCAGGGCCAGGGCCAGGGCCAGGGCCAGGGCCAGGGCCAGGGCCAGGGCCAGGGCCAGTAGGTTTGGGCCATACCACCATCCAGCTATGTGACTGCCTGACCACCACCCTCATGCTGCCTGTGTGTCTGACCATCCAGCTCCCGTTCAAGCAGTGCAACACCCCATCGGCCTGTTGCAGCTGCCACCTGGTGTTAGCCCCTCCAACTCATGCCCACCTCACACGCCTAGGTCTAGGCCAACTGTCATGGCCAACTGCTGCAGTGCCGAGCTTGATGCTGTCTGCTTGCCTGAACACCCAGCTTTCCCCCCAGCTTCTCCCAGCGGCCGCTTTCCTGCCCCCTCTCCCCCCCGCTGCCCTGCTGTCCAGGTTGAGGTGGACAGTCAGGGGGAGCTGCTGGCCCTGCCCCCAAACACCCCGGCTTCCACAGCAGCCAAGGGAGTGGACTGTGACCCCGTAGCGCACCAGCAGGCCCATGCCCGCCCTGCTGCCCGCCCTGAGCTGGCTCCTGCAGGTCAGGTGGCTGGGGTGGCTCAGTAGGCCTGGGTCAGCCTGAGGGGCACAAGGCGCTGCATGTCACCAGCACAGCTGAGCCAGGCTGGGGCGGGGCAGTTAGGGCGGGGCGGTTGGGCGGGGCGGTTGGGGCGGGGCGGTTGGGCGCGGCAGTTGGGCGGGGTGGTTGGGGGAGGGCGGTCCGGGAGGAGGGAAGGGGCCAAGTCAGGTCAGGCTGTATCCTGTCCAGGTCATGTAAAGTCAGGCCAGGTCAAGCCTATTCAGCTGTAGCTGCTGCCAACCTGGCCACAGCCTTAGTAGGGGAAGGAGCGGGTGAAACTGGGAGTGGGTTGAGGCGGCATGCGCTTGCTTGCCTGCTTGAAGATCATGGCCACATCGTTAAAGGATACACAGCCCCCGCCGTGGTGCCTTGAAGCTTACTAAAGAGAAAGGAAGGAGGCAAGAAAGAAAGGAATTGAGAGAAAGAAAGAAAGAAATTATTTGTGACGAGCATGCATCGAGGGAGCAAGATGGTATCGGGGTGTCCCCTTGCAGCCCCCTCACACCAGGGAAGCCTGACGCAAAAGAATTGGGTTTCTGGCTCTCACCAAAGGCATGGCCTGCTCTTTCTCCTAACCGGTGGTGCAGACAGCTGTGAGCCAGTGGCTGCATTGGTCCCTGGCAAGCTCACAGCCCCAGGGAAGGAAGGAGACCCTCAGGGAGTGTGGTGAGGGGGAGAGGGCAGGGGCAGGGGCAGGAAGGTACCAAGTTTTATACCTGCAACTGCTCCTGCTGCCTGAATGGAGCCCCTTCAGGGGCAGCTGATGGGGCAGCAGAGGGGAGTGGCAGCGCATGGGGATGTGGGCTGGCAAGTGGAACATTGTGTTATGTGCGCCCAGCCTGTTTACTGCCTGCGCCCCTTCCATCAGGTGCGGGGCTGACGGCAGAGGAGGTGGCCGCCTCCTTCCCCTACGCTTGTGCCGTGTTGGACGAGGCCATGCGATTGTACCCGCCCGCAGCCACCGCCCTGCGCTCCCCACCCGAGGACATTGAGGTCGCGGGCCACAGGTGCACATGCCGCTACACTACCACCCACAGCTGGTGCCACCTGCAACAACACTCATGCACCAAGCATGGGGCCTGGGGTGGCTGCAATGCCTCCAGAAGCAGTGTGTTGGGATGGCCAGGAGGCCCTGGAACAAATGTGATATGTTGCAGGATCCCCGCTCATACGTTTCTGTACATGCCCATCTACTCCTACCACCATGACGCGGACGTTTGGCCGGACGTTGCTGAATTCAAGCCGGAGCGCCACTTGGTCGGCCACCCCGACGCCATGGACGCAGCCGCCAAGGCCAGCTTTATGCCCTTTGGCCATGGGGCAAGGTAGGTGCGCCAGGAATGCCGTCGCTTGTGTAGGCATTGGTCGGTGCGACCTACAGCTCCTCGTGTGGCGTCTTGCGGCCGGGGAGGCGGTGCCGCGACATCGTTGCAGGTTGCGCCGCACAATGTTGACTTGCACAACAGCTGTGTCCTGAGCTGTGGTCTGATGCGGGTCATTGAACGCAGGAGTTGTCCAGGAGCCCGATTCGCGATGCAGGAAGCGCGAGTGGCGCTGGTCCGGATGGTTCGCCAGTTCAGCTTCGAGCTGGCGCCGATGCAGGAGCACCCAGTGCGCACATGGACCGGGCTGACGACAACCCCTGTGGGGGGCATGTGGCTGCGTGTTTACAACCGCACCTGCGCATGAACTCATCCCTTGGATCCCTTGGATATGTTGGATGGTCAGGCGCTTGTGCGTGTGTCGGTCTTGTCGATGTCATTTAATGTTGTTCATTTCTGTATCCCAGCATGTAGCTGTAAGGATGTTTGCTAAGGAATTCACTGGTTAGGGATCATGTTGGTTAAGCACCCGTGAGGGAGTGTTGTGTAGAACCCGTCGAGCCATAAGGATCCTAATCAATGTGATTTGGCTGGTGCACCGTGTTTGCTCATTTGTGGTGTATTGCGTCCGGGTTTATAAGCAGGCTTGTGAATCTTCAGTTTTTCTTGTTTTCAGACTTGCACTTTTTCCCCTGAAAATGCACACCCCAGATAACTAGCAGATACTCCTCCACTGTCAAGTGCAGGCCTCATGCAAGTGTCTGCCATGCCATGTCAAACCTGTCACATGTCATTCTTCATTACCATACCCCCACTCCCATCCACCACCCACTCCCACCCCACTATCCAGCACCCTATACTAGCAATGTCATACAATGTCCGATGCCGACACTAGGCCACTGAAGCCCCTACAGGCTGGCTAGCCATCCAGCTCCTCCTCTGCAGCTGTGGGAGCAAAGGGTTGCTCATCACGCTCCAGCGCCCGCGTGTTGAAGTATACATACGCCATGGCCCACATGCGCCCCATGAGCAAGCGGCTGCGATTGCCGCTCCAAATCAGTTTAAAAACACTGAAGTGACGCTCACTGAGCTGACACACACTGAGCTGACGTGGCTGGGGTGCAAAACATCCGCTGTGCCACCTCCAGTAGCATTGGGGTAGTAGTAGATGTTACACTAAGAAGGCAGGGCTGGGGTAATACAAGGGCGGGTCGGGTCGGGGCGGGTCGGGTCGGGGCGGGTCGGGTCGGGGCGGGGCGGGGCGGGGCGGGGCGGGGCGGGGCGGGGCGGGGCGGGGCGGGGCGGGGCGGGGCGGGGCGGGGCGGGGCGGGGCGGGGCGGGGCGGGGCGGGGCGGGGCGGGGCGGGGCGGGGCGGGGCGGGACGGGGCGGGGCGGGGCGGGGCGGGGCGGGGCGGGGCGGGGCGGGGCGGGGCGGGGCGGGGCGGGGCGGGGCGGGGCGGGGCGGGGCGGGGCGGGGCGGGGCGGGGCGGGGCGGGGCGGGGCGGGGCGGGGCGGGGCGGGGCGGGGCGGGGCGGGGCGGGGCGGGGCGGGGCGGGGCGGGGCGGGGCGGGGCGGGGCGGGGCGGGGCGGGGCGGGGCGGGGCGGGGCGGGGCGGGGCGGGGCGGGGCGGGGCGGGGCGGGGCGGGGCGGGGCGGGGCGGGGCGGGGCGGGGCGGGGCGGGGCGGGGCGGGGCGGGGCGGGGCGGGGCGGGGCGGGGCGGGGCGGGGCGGGGCGGGGCGGGGCGGGGCGGGGCGGGGCGGGGCGGGGCGGGGCGGGGCGGGGCGGGGCGGGGCGGGGCGGGGGGTTAGTACCAAACAATGCGATGCGCGAAAAAACGGGGGCTTTTGGTGAAGAAACGAGAGAACACGAGAAACGGGGTGGCCGGATTTAGGCAAGTTACTGTGTATGATCGTTTGTAACACCGTCTTAGAGAAGCTTAACCTAGTAAGTAGCATGGTGTAAGTTTAAATGGTCGAGCTGTGGCATTGCCCTTTATGTATGGGAGGGTGGTGAGCTCATTGCCACACCTTTTACGCCAGTTGTGGCCTGCAGCTAGTATAAGCGGGCACGCCCTAGTCGCAGCCTATGCTCTTGTGGAAAACACCCACTGTCTTTTGTGATAACTCATAACTATTGCTTAGTTTGGGCACAGCAAGAGGGTTGTAGTATGCAGGAACTGCTTCACCGTCTTTTACGAACCGTCGCTTTTGAGGAGGGGGGGGGGGGGGGAGCATGGACTCAAAAAAAGGTGTTGGACAAGTCACTCGTGTGCTGATCTAAACTAATAGTTTTTCGGCTTCTGCTAAGGTGAGACTAGGCTGCTAGGTCAAGACCAGGACATGACCAGGAAGAAGAAGAAGAAGAAGACTACTCCGGTATTCACCGGCGTGCATTAAGGGAGGAGCTACCGCCTGGGGCGCGGCCTGCTCCCACCATCAAGCCAAAGAAGAGGCATTCCCCCTACCCTCCCCCCCCTCTGGTAGCCCTGAGTCTGTAGCTTGTCTTTGCAATAGAGTGGGCTGCCTCCATGGCGTGTCTAGTTAACTTGTTGAGCAGCTTGGTAGTGTTGGCTTGTGTGATCCCGAGGGCCAAGAGGTGTTGCCGTGTGTGCGCTTCGTAGGTTATGCCCCCTATGCCTAGTAGGATTGGTATGATAGCGACCATATGGTCTTCCTTGCGTGTGGTCTCGGCTAAGTGGGTGTGTTGAGTGAGTGCCTTGTTTAATTGGTCCGTCCACCGTGAGTCCGAGCAGTATCCGATTACTATGATACAGACCCGCTTGGTGTCTTTGCCGTCCTTGCTTGCCTTCTTATGAGGGGTCACCATGAGGATATCCGGCCTGGTGGTGTGTTTAGTATCTTCTGGTTTCAGTCCGAGTGTTTGGAGTGTTGTGTGTAGCGTGTCGCTAGGGAGGTCCAGGCTTTCCTTTGCGCCCATCTCCCAGCTGCCGGTGTCCGCAAAGCTGATGTACCCGCCTAGGGTTCCCTTGCTGATAGCTTTAGCGATGAGGCGGCCCGCCCCGTTGTGCCTTTCTTGCACCATCGGTAGTGTCTCGCTGCAGCCCGAGAGGAGGTGAGTGGCACTATCCGCATCCCCGCAGAGCGGGCATCGGTCATCCGTCGCCCGTTTCCAGCGCATAGCTAGTTTCTGGTTGTATAGCCCTCCGGTACGGTAGAGTAGGGCAGTGCGTTGCGCGTGGGTGGAGATGTTCGTGTCGATCATCACTCTTTCGCCTGCTCCTTTCGCCGCGGCTTTGGTGATCTCCTGAGTCATCTGGTAGTAGATACTGTCTTGATTGGCAAGGCCCAACTTGTGTTTGCGGTGCATGTGTGCCCGCACGCTGTGGCGGCAGTCCGGCAATGGGGCGGGGGAGTCGCCGTCGGCTGCGTTGCTGAGCCAGTTCTTCGTCTCATTCCGTGTGGTCGGGCTGTAGGCCGGGGTGTTGGCGAGCTCTGGGTGTAGCGCCGCATACTTGGCGAGGGCATCGCCTTCGTTGCCGATGATGCCCGAGTGGGCCCTGACTTTGTAGAAGTGGATCGTGGCGGGGCTGTCGATGGTGAGGGTGGCGATAGCGGTCAAGATGTCGTTGTGTCTGTGGGTGATGAGCGACATCGGGTTAGCGAGGGCTCTGCGGATCTGGTAGAGGGAGCAAAGGCTATCGGTGGCGATACGTTTGGCCCCCGCTTTGAGTGCCGCGTGTATCGCCGTGAGTTCCGCCCTGTTAATGGTTTTGCTTTCTGGGTCGTTCAGGGCGGCTGTGATGAGGACGTTGTTCTCCGGGATATAGACCCCCGCCCCGACGCTCTCCGGAGCTGCTCCCGAGGTCTTAATGCAGCTGCCGTCCGTGTACGCGATCGTGGCCCATTCGGTGATGGCCATCCGTGGCTGCGTCGTGGAATGGTGCGTGAGTTGTTGGTGGCCGCGCTGGTGCCCCGAGGTGGGGAGGTCCTTGTCCAACGGCAGGCGCATGTGTTGTTTGTGGCCGCTGGGGGGTGTGGCTGGCTGGCTTTGATTCATTGGTCTGTTGCGGATTGGGTGTGTGTCTCGTTGTGGGTGGAGGGCAGTGGCAGTGCTAGCCAGCCATCCTTGGGGGTTGCCTTTGGTGACGAGTTGATGTCCTGCTGCATTCCAAATGACGTAGATGTGGAGGTTGGCGTGCTTGCCTGGCTTGGAGCAGGTGGTCTTGGTGGGGGGTATCCTAGCCAGGTGCTGGCAGTACTCAGGGTAGCGCCGCAGGGTGTCAATGTGTTTAGGGTAGGAGATGCCCTTTCTCCCCGGGATCAGCATGATGGTTGCCATGGCCTCCTCCTGTGTAGCTGAGTGTATAGCATGGTTGACGCATTTCAGTGCCACTGCATCGTCTGCCGGTACATTCCATGTGGATAAGCCAGTGTGGCGTACCAGTAGGCAGTTGTGGTGTGCCCCAAAGGCCGTGTCGTTGATGTCGGGGCTCCAATAGGTGGTGGTTTCTGGTCTAACTGTGAGTGGATCAGCCCATCTTTGGACGGTGCTTGGAAAGCTTCGTGTGGCGTGTAGGGTGTTCAGGGCTTTGTCTTGTGCCCCTCTCATGGGGTGATGGCTGCTCTGTGCGTCCTGTCTCCTTAGGAGGGCCACTACCTCTGTGGCCAGGTTGCGTGTGTGTGGTGTGTGTTGTAACCAAGCGTGTAGATGTTGGTGTTGGTCTTTTGTCAGGAGGCCAACTGTGCGACCCGACTCGTCGTGGACCGTTACGTGTTGCATTAAGTCGTGCCGTGGCATAATGGGCTCCCCCGTGCTGAGGCTCATCGCGGGGGCGGTCAGGACATGACCAGGACATGTCCAAGAACATGACCAGGAACATTTCACAGTTTAAGACCTCATAGTGTCCAAATATCCCAGCAAACCAGAAGCATTGCCTATCTTCCGCTTCCGGGCCAATGCGCTTCCCCGCCCACCTGCCGCCACTCCTGCATGAAGTTGTTTGTCCCTGAGTGTGGGCGGCAGTTTAGCTGCCACACAGCCAGCCTTCTCCTTCCAAGCCCCCGCACGCCCCACCCAGCTTCCCCGCCTAGCCAAAACTCCATCAGAACAGGCACCTCGTTAGGCTGTCGCGTAGGGTGACCCAATCATGCCGGATGAGAGGAAACAGGGGGAGAGGCAAAGGGGAGGGTCCTGGTGGGGCGCTGACGGTCAAGGTTGTGGCGTTGACGTCAATGACAAGCGAGCATGTGGCTACTGTGCCGCTCCAGGGCTGGCTAAAGTCACTCAGGCAAATTAGTAAAAGCATTTTTGAGATTCAGAGCCTCGGACTTGGTACATAGTCAAATGAAGGCATTGTAAGATTGGGGGTTGAAACTAAAATTCGTGATTTTGCGCGGTTGGTGAGATACGGCCATGCTACAGTACTGAAGGTGTCTACAGTACTGTCGGGGTACCTCGAGAGAGACCACTTACAGTACTGTAGGTACCTACAGTACTGTAGACACCTACAGTACTGTAGACACCTACAGTACTGTAGACATCTACAGTACTGTAGGTACCTCGTGGTACCTCGAGAGACCACTTACAGTACTGTAGGTACCTTGAGGTACCTCGAGAGACCACCTACAGTAATGTAGGTACCTACAGTACTGTAGACATCTACAGTACTGTAGACACCTACAGTACTGTAGACATCTACAGTACTGTAGACACCTACAGTACTGTAGGTACCTCGAGGTACCTCGAGAGACCACTTACAGTACTGTAGCCGGCACTTCGAAGCACTTCGAAGATTTCGCGGCTTGCCTTGCACGGAATGACCACCTCACTTGCATTCAAGGCATCCGTGCAACACCCGTGCCTTAGTCGCATCATCGTGTAGCCGGTATTGCAGCGATGGCATCGCACGAGGGTACCCATACTCGCAGCCACATCTAGCCCATACTCGCAGCCACATACTCGCAGCCACATACTCGGCAGCCACATCTAGCCCATACCTCGCGGCCACACAGCTGGTCCAGCAGCGCAGAAGCATACCTGCGAGGCAGCTCGGTGCGAGGATCTCACCTCGCAGCCAGCCTCGCAGCCATTTTCCTCGCAGCCAGCCTCGCAGCCAGTTTCGCAGCCAGCCTCGCAGCCAGCCTCGCAGCCAGCATCGCAGCTAGCCTCGCGGCCAGTTTCCTAGCCTCGCGGCCAGTTTCCTCGCAACGATTCTCCGCAATGAATCGCAAGCATTGATGCACCAACGCAAGGCAGGTGCAACGTGTTGTGAGCAGCCAAGAGGCCAGAAGGACCATGGTAAGAGCTTAGGATCAAGGTAAGAGCTTAGAAGGAGCTAGCATTGCGCAGCATAGCCCTTAGTATCCAGCCTAACCGCTACCACACCTGGTTGCTGCAGGTCTTACAATCACGCCTAGTACCCCCCTGTTCACCACCCCCTCCCAGTCCCCCTCACCACCACCACCACCACCACCACCACCACCACCACCACCACCACCACCACCACCACCACCACCACCACCACCACCACCACCACCACCACCATTTCATCACCTCCCACAACGTTCCCACTATTGCCTCCCTTGTGTTGCAGCCCAGCCCAGCCCAGCCCAGCCCAGCCCAGCCCAGCCCAGCCCAGCCCAGCCCAGCCCAGCCCAGCCCAGCCCAGCCCAGCCCAGCCCAGCCCAGCCCAGCCCAGCCCAGCCCAGCCCAGCCCAGCCCAGCCCAGCCCAGCCCAGCCCAGCCCAGCCCAGCCCAGCCCAGCCCAGCCCAGCCCAGCCCAGCCCAGCCCAGCCCAGCCCAGCCCAGCCCAGCCCAGCCCAGCCCAGCCCAGCCCAGCCCAGCCCAGCCCAGCCCAGCCCAGCCCAGCCCAGCCCAGCCCAGCCCAGCCCAGCCCAGCCCAGCCCAGCCCAGCCCAGCCCAGCCCAGCCCAGCCCAGCCCAGCCCAGCCCAGCCCAGCCCAGCCCAGCCCAGCCCAGCCCAGCCCAGCCCAGCCCAGCCCAGCCCAGCCCAGCCCAGCCCAGCCCAGCCCAGCCCAGCCCAGCCCAGCCCAGCCCAGCCCAGCCCAGCCCAGCCCAGCCCAGCCCAGCCCAGCCCAGCCCAGCCCAGCCCAGCCCAGCCCAGCCCAGCCCAGCCCAGCCCAGCCCAGCCCAGCCCAGCCCAGCCCAGCCCAGCCCAGCCCAGCCCAGCCCAGCCCAGCCCAGCCCAGCCCAGCCCAGCCCAGCCCAGCCCAGCCCAGCCCAGCCCAGCCCAGCCCAGCCCAGCCCAGCCCAGCCCAGCCCAGCCCAGCCCAGCCCAGCCCAGCCCAGCCCAGCCCAGCCCAGCCCAGCCCAGCCCAGCCCAGCCCAGCCCAGCCCAGCCCAGCCCAGCCCAGCCCAGCCCAGCCCAGCCCAGCCCAGCCCAGCCCAGCCCAGCCCAGCCCAGCCCAGCCCAGCCCAGCCCAGCCCAGCCCAGCCCAGCCCAGCCCAGCCCAGCCCAGCCCAGCCCAGCCCAGCCCAGCCCAGCCCAGCCCAGCCCAGCCCAGCCCAGCCCAGCCCAGCCCAGCCCAGCCCAGCCCAGCCCAGCCCAGCCCAGCCCAGCCCAGCCCAGCCCAGCCCAGCCCAGCCCAGCCCAGCCCAGCCCAGCCCAGCCCAGCCCAGCCCAGCCCAGCCCAGCCCAGCCCAGCCCAGCCCAGCCCAGCCCAGCCCAGCCCAGCCCAGCCCAGCCCAGCCCAGCCCAGCCCAGCCCAGCCCAGCCCAGCCCAGCCCAGCCCAGCCCAGCCCAGCCCAGCCCAGCCCAGCCCAGCCCAGCCCAGCCCAGCCCAGCCCAGCCCAGCCCAGCCCAGCCCAGCCCAGCCCAGCCCAGCCCAGCCCAGCCCAGCCCAGCCCAGCCCAGCCCAGCCCAGCCCAGCCCAGCCCAGCCCAGCCCAGCCCAGCCCAGCCCAGCCCAGCCCAGCCCAGCCCAGCCCAGCCCAGCCCAGCCCAGCCCAGCCCAGCCCAGCCCTACTCTCCCACCCTGCACTTCCTACTGAGGTGAGGACAAAGGAAGGTGGGTTGTAATGGAGTGCTGCTACACCTGCCCCTCCATCTGCCAGCTCTACATCTCCCTACTCTATTGGTGAGTGCATCCAGTACCCATGTCCAATGTTTGCTTCCGTTGACAAATCGTCACACCATTGCCGCAGGTCTTGTGCGCCTACACCTGGGACTATCAATGCCCTCCCCACTTCTCTCGCCCTCCCCATGGACCTCCCCTTCCCTTCCCTCCCCTTCCTCCCCTTCCTCCCACACACATATACACCACACCCCAGCAAAAGGTGAGTGCAGGTATGTGGCACCCTGTACCCACCTTAACCGCTGGCATGCCCCTTGTCCCGCTGCAGGATTGATCGTCACACCCTTCCCCATCCCCTTTTCCTCCCCTTTCCCACGCCCACCACCAACGCCCAGCTTGTCGTCCCTCCACTTCCACCTCTACCCACCCCCCACTTCCCCCCTCCCCGTCACCTCTCCCCTGACATCCCAGCAGCCAGGAGAAAGCCCACCCCACCCACCCTCTTCCCACCCCTCCCTTCCCCCTCTCCCTCCCTCTCCCCTCCCATACTTGTCAAGCCTCCTCTTCCCCTCTCCCACCCTTCGATTGACGTGGCATCGCAACCCCCACCTCACCCCACCTTCCCTTCCCTACACCCTACACTCCCCACCGCAGTCCCACCCCACTGGCGCATGGGATATGTTGCCTGGTGTGAGCAGGTAGGAGGCCAGGAGGACCACAAAGGTAAGGCCACGGTGATAGCTAACACAGTGCCCAGCCTGGTCACCCTACCGCACGTGCACGCCCCTTGGTTGCAGGTCTAGTGGGCACCTCCCTTCCACTTCCCTTTCCCCTACACAACCACCCCCTCCCAATTCATCCTCCCCCGCCCCCGCCCCCGCCCCCGCCCCCGCCCCCGCCCCCGCCCCCGCCCCCGCTCCCTCCCCCGCCCCCATCCCCACCCATGCCCCCACCCACCCCAACCCATGCCTCCAACCCATGCCCCCACCCACCCCAACCCATGCCCCCAACCCAACCCACCCCCGCCCAGCCCAACCCGGTTGAGCCTCCCGCCTCCCCACCTCCCGCCTCCCTGCCTCCCGCCTCCCCGTCTCCCGCCTCCCTGCCTCCCACCTCCCGCCTTCCACATCTACCCCCCCTCCCCGCCTTCACTCTTCCACTCCCCCCCCCTTCACTCAGCAGCCAAAAGGTAGGTAGGTGCTACAGTGCCCCTACTATATCTGCTGCTGCTGCTGCCCCCCTACTGCTGCTGCTGCTGCCCCCCTACTGCTGCTGCTGCTGCCCCCCTACTGCTGCTGCTGCTGCCCCCCCGCTGCTGCTGCTGCTGCCCCCCTACTGCTGCTGCTGCTGCCCCCCTGCTGCTGCTGTTGCTGCTGCGCCCCTGCTGCTGCTGCTGCTGCTGCCCCCCTACTGCTGCTGCTGCTGCCCCCCTATTGCTCCTGCTGCTGCCCCCCTACTGCTGCTGTTGCTGCCCCCCTGCTGCTGCTGCCCCCCTGCTGCTGCTGCTGCTGCGCCCCTGCTGCTGCTGCTGCCCCCCTGCTGCTGCTGCTGCTGCCCCCCTACTGCTGCTGCTGCTGCCCCCCTATTGCTACTGTTGCTGCCCCCCTGCTGCTGCTGCTGCTGCTGCCCCCCTGCTGCTGCTGCTGCTGCGCCCCTGCTGCTGCTGCTGCTGCCCCCCTACTGCTGCTGCTGCTGCCCCCCTACTGCTGCTGCTGCTGCCCCCCTGCTGCTGCTGCTGCTGCTGCCCCCCTGCTGCTGCTGCTGCTGCGCCCCTGCTGCTGCTGCTGCTGCCCCCCTACTGTTGCTGCTGCTGCCCCCCTACTGCTGCTGCTGCCCCCCCCCCTGCTGCTGCTGCCACCCATGCTGCTGCTGCCTACAGTACTGTAGGTGTCTACAGTACTGTAGGGGTCTACAGTACTGTAGGTGTCTACAGTACTGTAGGTGTCTACAGTACTGTAGGTGTCTACAGTACTGTAGGTGTCTACAGTACTGTAGGGGTCTACAGTACTGTAGGGGTCTACAGTACTGTAGGGGTCTACAGTACTGTAGGGGTCTACAGTACTGTAGGGGTCTACAGTACTGTAGGTGTCTACAGTACTGTAGGGGTCTACAGTACTGTAGGGGTCTACAGTACCTTGTAGGGTCTACAGTACTGTAGGGGTGTGGGGTCTACAGTACTGTAGCTGCCTTCCCCCCATGCATCCTTAACCCCCATGCCCCCTTCACCCCCATGCAGGAACAACTCAATGTAGCCCAAGCTCGTTTGCTATCCCGACAGTGCTATGCAAATGCGCTGACAACAAAGCGTCACTCGTAGAAAAGATCGCATTATAAGTGCCACCTAAGGGTACTTTTTTTTCTGATGGAAGTCTTCAGTTTCCCATTGGCAAGCCAACGCACTTGGAAAAAAAAATCAACTCCAAGTGGCTGGCGAGATTTGAGCGTTGGCCTGTCGTGCCGTTTTGAGAGGCAACCAGTACTGGTTCAGGTCCAGTACTGGTTGCTAACCAGTACTGGACCTCAACCAGTACTGGTTGGCATCCAGTACTGGTTGTCAGCTTTGGCAGAGTTAGGGCATGGAGATATCAAAGTTTCCGCGTATCCCCATGTAATACTTGCATCGCTGGTCTTAGCGCTTCGCTGTAAGCTCCCCACCGGCTGCCTACGTCCGATGTGCGATGTGCGATGTCCGGTCGATGTGCGCTAAAATGTGCACTTGTAATTGGTTAACATTTCTCCATACTGCCAAGTCTTTCTGATGTGCGATGTCTAGTCGATGTGCGCTACAATGTGCGCTTGCGATGGGTTAACATCTCTCCATACTGCCAAGTCTTTCTGATGTGCGATGTCTAGTCGATGTGCGCTACAATGTGCGCTTGCGATGGGTTAACAACTCTCCATACTGCCAAGTCTTTCTGATGTGCGATGTCCAGTCGATGTGCGCTACAATGTGCGCTTGCAATGGGTTAACAACTCTCCATACTGCCAAGTCCTATTGATGAAGCGCATAAGGAGCCTAGGTTAGGTACAGTATAGGCACCGATTACAACAAGAGGACAACACGCTATAACACACTACATGTGCTATCACTCACTGCAATGTCGTTGCGTGTACTATGTACATGTGTTTGTTATCACTACCACTAACATTACATAGTACACTGCTTCGCTATGTAGCATCAACCAAGACACTCCATCCGTCCTTTATCTCATTCCCTTACAATGTAAGGCGACCTCAATGTGAAGAAGGTAGTCGTCCAAGCTCCAGCCCCTGCACAGTGACAGAGAGACATTTTACATACAATGCTCTACTATACCCAATAAATGCAATGCATGACACACATTACTGTAAGGCATCTAGCACTGGGATGTAACCAGCACTGGCTGTGACCAGTGCTGGCTGGCTAAGACCAGTACTGGCTGGCTGTGACCAGTACTGGCTGGCTGTGACCAGTACTGGCTGGCTGTGACCAGTACTGGCTGGCTGTGACCAGTGCTGGCTGGTGTGGCTCCCACCATCCTCCTCCCACACCACAGAGGGGCGGTGGCATGGAGCAGCAACCCTCCCCAGCCAGGCAGCAAGTGCGAAAGGCGAAAGGCGAGTAGTTAGCAGCGTGCAGGCAGTAGGTCTCTCCACTCTGCTGCCGTCACCACTCAGTAGCGTGCTCATGCTGCTTGCCACTGATGCTGCTAATGTGCTTGCTGATCCAAACCAAGCTCTTGCCTGCTTTCAGTGAGAGTGCTGGTTGCCAGCCAGTGCTGGTTGCAGACCAGTGCTGGTTGCCAGCCAGTGCCGGTTGCCAGCCAGTGCTGGTTGCAAACCACACTCACACAAATTAGCAGCGTCACCTGCGCAGTATCCATGGTCACCTGCTCAGTAGCTAGTGTCACCTGCGCAGTATCCATAAGGATACTGCTCTGTAGGCATGTGGATACTGCTACGTATGCATGTGGATACTGCTCTGTAGTTTATGGATACTGCTCTGTATGTATGTGAATCAGGGTTCGACCCCCCGTACGGGGCCCGTACTTTTGACCCATTTTGGCGAGGGCCCCCGTAACTGGGCCGAAGGCCCAGTACGGGGGCCCGTGGTTTTCAAAATTTGGGTTACGGGGGGGAGTTCACGGGCTATCTACGGGCGCCTGTTATTCTTAGTTGCGCCCGTACATATCTCAAACCTAACTCACGGCTGCGTTATCAGATAGCCAGGGGAAAGCCAGGCAAGAAAGTAAGGCAGACTCCGTCGGACCAGCGACAGATGACATTTCAGATGGCGCTTGGTGGGTACCATTGTCGCATCGTTGACATCTTCGACGTTGACATCTCCGCGTTCACATGTGAACTCATGTTAACTTCTTATACCGCGCAGACCACGCAGCCCGCAATCCCGCCTTTCCCGATGAAAATGGCCTTGTCAGCCCAATGCGCCCAATGCGGGGAGGATTAAACTGGTTTGGGGTATAATATGTCTGATATTTATCATTTAGCATTCTTTATAAGTGCTGCAGCAGGTCCTGCACGTCAGCAGCAGCAGGGCCAAAATGCTGCCATGCTGCTGCTAAAGTGCTGCACCATCGGCAGCAGCAGCGGCAGTGAAGCTACAGCAGGGCAGCAGCGGCAGCAGCAGGGCTGCAGCAGCAGCTGCCGCAGCAGGGCAGCTGCAGCATGGCAGCAGCAGCATGGCAACAGCAGCAGTAGGGCATCACAGCATCAGGGGAGCAGCAGCAGGGCAGCAGCTACAGCGGCAGGGCAGCAGCAGCAGGGCAGCGGTATCAGGGGCAGCGGCAGCAGCAGCAGCAGCAGCAGGGTAGAAGCGGCAGGGCAGCAGCAGCAGCAGCAGGGTAGAAGCGGCAGGGCAGCAGCAGCAGCAGCAGCAGCAGCGGCAGGGCAGCTACAGCAGGGCAGCAACGTCATCAGCAGCAGGGCAGCATCACGGTAGCAGCAGCAGGGCAGCTACAGCAGGGCAGCAACGTCATCAGCAGCAGGGCAGCCTTAGCCCAGACGATCCTATTCTCATTGACCAAGAGCCAGCACCTTCCAGCATCCGCAGAGGCCACAAGAGTGCAATCGTGAGGCTAAGCAGAAGGAGTTGCAAGCAAAGTACCCATGGTGCAGGTTCAGTGGCGGATGCAACGAGAGAGGCACCCCCCAAGCCCACTGCTCCACTTGCTTGGAGCACAAGCCCAACTCATCTCTATTCGCAAAGGCGAGTGGTGGTGGTGGGGCTGTGACGTGTGAGGCGGAGCTGGCCCAACACGCCAAGAGCAAGGCCCATTCAGAAGCCATCGGCATGGCACAGCGTGCTGGGGGGGGTGCCAGCTCCATCAAAGCAGCTGTGAAGGCTGCAACAACAACAGTGGTCCAAGGCACCTACCGCCGCATGGTGTTGGCAGCCCTCTTCATGGTGTTGTGGGGCCACTCAGCCATGTCCTTTGCAGCCCACCTCCAGTTTGCCACTCATAGTGGGGCACCAGCTATGCCGCATGACTTCAGTGCCACCCGTTACTTCAATGCCGCCCATTACTCTATTAGCCAAACCCTCCTCACTCAACAGCTAGCAGCTGTACGAGCCAGCCCCTATTCAGCTTGTTAGCTGACAGCAGCACGGACGTGGGAACTGAGGACCATTTGCTCCTCTACGTGCGCTATCTGGAGCCATCGTCCTTCATCTACCACACCTCTTTCTTATGCGCTATCAAAGTGGTGGGGGCCACATCTGAGCACATCACAGCTGTCATACTGTGTGTGATTGACACCCTCAGCCTAGATGTGGCTTTCTGCTTGTGGCTTTCTGCTCTGTTGGTGCCAACACCTTCATGGGGGCTCACAATGGGGTCATGGGGGCTCACAATGGGGGGAAGAGAGCGCGCAAGAAGAGCATGAGTGAGAGCATGAGTCAAGTGATGAAGTGGATGAGGCCTTGTTTGGCACGGAGGCAGGTGGAGTCCCAAAGGACACCTTTGAAGCCTTCTTGTTAGCTGCTGTAAGGTAACATGCCTCTTCCAAGCCGGCCGCAGGCCGGCAAAATTTTTTGGGGTATGAACAGTGTAGTGTGGTCCCCGTAGTTTACCCTGACATCAGTTAAGGGCGCCCTTAGACCAGATATCACCAACTGTCGAACCCTGATGTGAATACTGCTCTGTAGTCATTGCATACTGCTCTGTAGTCATGTGAATACTGCTCTGTAGCCATTGCATACTGCGCAGTAGGCATGTGGATACCGCTCTGTAATTATGTGAATACTGCTCTGTATTAATATAGATACTGCTCTGTAGCTATTGAATACTGCTCTGTAATCATGTGAATACTGCTCTGTAGTCATTAGATACTGCTCTGTAGTCATGTGGATACTGCTCTGTAGCCATGTGGACACTGTGCAGTAGTCATGTGGATACTGCTCTGTAGTCATTGTATACTGCTCTGTAGCCATGTGATACTGCTCTGTAGTCATATGTATACTGCTCTGTAGTCATGTGGATACTGCTCTGTAGTCATGTGGATACTGCTCTGTAGGCATATGGATACTGCTCTGTAGGCATGTGGATACTGCTCTGTAGTCATTGTATACTGCTCTGTAGCCATGTGATACTGCTCTGTAGTCATATGTATACTGCTCTGTAGTCATGTGGATACCGCTCTGTAGTCATATGGATACTGCTCTGTAGTCATGTGGATACTGCTCTGTAGGCATGTGGATACTGCTCTGTAGTCATGTGGATACTGCTCTGTAGGCATATGGATACTGCTCTGTAGTTATGTGGATACTGCTATGTATGCATGTGGATACTGCTATGTATGCATGTGGATACTACTCTGTAGGCATATGGATACTGCTCTGTAGTCATGTGGATACTGCTCTGTATGCATGTGGATACTACTCTGTAGGCATATGGATACTGCTCTGTAGTCATGTGGATACTGCGCAGTAGGCATGTGGATACTGCTCTGTAGTCATGTGGATACTGCTCTGTAGGCATATGGATACTGCTCTGTAGTCATGTGTACACTGCTCTGTAGTCATGTGGATACTGCTCTGTGGTCATGTGGCTACAACGCAGGTACCATGTGGCACCTGCTCTCTTACAATTACAACGTTTGTACTACTGTTTATCTTAAGCTGACAACATCATGCTTTACAAAATATAGCTGACAACTTAGTACTTTTAGTTTCGTGCTTTTCAAACCATCTTGGACTTTGGCTTGACTTGTGCTGCGGCAATGCTCAATTCAAGCCAGGAGAGCAGCTAGGAGGCATGTGGTGCAAGGCATAAGTTGTCAGGAGCTAGCTGCCATATGGCAGGTGGTGCAGAGCCAATACAAGGAGCCAGCAAGGCGCATTGCGCAGCACGGAGCACCAAGGCGTAAGCGGTGAGTGGTTTGCCCTTGCCTTACAATGTCCACTGTTATCCAGCCTAACCAATAGCGTGCACTGTGTTTGCTGCAGGTCCGATGGTAACTCTCAGTACCTCACCTTTCCCCCTCTCCCTTCCCTTCCCCCCATCCCCCACCCCACCACACCACACCCTCCTCCTATCCTATTTCCCCCTTCAGGCTGCAGACGTGTAAGATTGCCATATTGAGTTGACCATACACATGATGCAGGTGATGACCGGCACCATGTGCTGTGGCATTTGCAGGCGGTATTGGCGCGCCATCGACTTGGCGCACATTAACATGGCGTCCCAACGACGGATTTGGCTCAAACCTTACTTGGAGGTGACCGTACAGGTGAGGAATTGGGGCGCTAGGTGTTGCTGGCAGTGCATGTAGGCTCTCTGGTTCCGCCACTGACAGGCTGTTGTTGCATGCTCGCAGAGGATGATAGAAGAGCAAGGTATGTGTTGAGCAAGGTATGTGCACATTCAATCATGCTTTTAGATGACAACTAATGTAAGACATGTGCCCATGCAGAAATTGACTTCATTACACCAGGTGCCGTCCCTGCCCAAGCCAGCAACGCTGATGACATGGAGCCAACGGTGGTAGAGGGGGCTGGAACGGATGCCCCACAGGATGTGGTGGCGGCGGAGCAGTGAGTGCACACCCACTAACTCAAGAGCAAGGCAGTAACCAGTCATAGGTCTGATGTGTGATACCCCCTTTCGCTCCAACCAGGCACATGTGTAAGCGTAGCTGTGAGCCTCATGATGATGTTGGTGGTAATCCTCTGTGTTGGTTGCAGCCCAATCAGCGAAGGGGGGAACCCCCCTGCAGAGACGCCTCATGCTGGGGCAGCCCTAGCGGCCAGCTCAAGTGCCTCTCCGCCAAAGGGAGCTGCCGAGGTGGCAGGCACAGCGGGACAGGCAAAGGCGTCTTCAGGTGAGTTGGTGTCTTGGGTACAGGCAGGTCAAGAAGCTGTAGGGGCGCTAGTACAATGAGCAACATTGTGCAGGCTGGCCCCATAGGGCTCACGGGATGTGGTGGGTGTTGCGGGGCCAACCAATCAAGCGCATCACAGGTAAGCACGGCAGCATATGAATCAATCCAAGGTGCAAACACGTCGGCCGGTGATGTCGCTGATGATCCCTTGCTCGGTGCCCTTGTGTATACAGAGCCAGATGTTGCAGTGACGGCGAAACATGCCTCACCGTCACGCGCTGGTGGCAGAAGTGACAAGGCTGCAGAGCAGGTGCTGCCAAGCCAGATCACCATATCATATCACCATAAACATAAGCATGGCTACAGAGCAGTGTCCTTATAACTACTGAGCAGTATCTACTTGCATACTGCGCAGTAACTAATGGATACAGAGCAGTATCCACATAACTACAGAGCAGTATCCATATGCCTACAGAGCAGTATCCACATGACTACAGAGCAGTATCCACATGCCTACTGCGCAGTATCCACATGACTACAGAGCAGTATCCACATGACTACAGAGCAGTATCCACATGACTACAGAGCAGTATCCACATGCCTACTGCGCAGTATCCACATGACTACAGAGCAGTATACACATGACTACATAGCAGTATCCACATGCCTACTGCGCAGTATCCACATGACTACAGAGCAGTATACACATGACTACATAGCAGTATCCACATGCATACACAGCAGTATCCACATGCATACATAGCAGTATCCACATAACTACAGAGCAGTATCCACATGCCTACAGAGCAGTATCCACATGACTACATAGCAGTATCCACATGACTACAGAGCAGTATCCACATGACTACAGAGCAGTATCCACATGCCTACTGCGCAGTATCCACATGACTACAGAGCAGTATCCATATGCCTACAGAGTAGTATCCACATGCATACATAGCAGTATCCACATGCATACATAGCAGTATCCACATAACTACAGAGCAGTATCCATATGCCTACAGAGCAGTATCCACATGACTACAGAGCAATACATATGACCACAGAGCAGTATCCACATGACTACAGAGCAGTATACACATGACTACAGAGCAGTATTCACATGGCTACAGAGCAGTATCCATATGCCTACAGAGCAGTATCCACATGCCTACTGCGCAGTATCCACATGACTACAGAGCAGTATCCATATGCCTACAGAGCGGTATCCACATGCATACATAGCAGTATCCACATGCCTACAGAGCAGTATCCATATGCCTACAGAGCAGTATCCACATGACTACAGAGCAGTGTACACATGACTACAGAGCAGTATCCATATGCCTACAGAGCAGTATACACATGACTACAGAGCAGTATTCACATGGCTACAGAGCAGTATCCATATGCCTACAAAGAAAACAATGACTACAGACAAAGGTGAAATGGGCAGTTATCGAATGGCAAGTTATATACCCCGCTGAAATCGTTGCATGGCAAGCACATGTAATGTGGTGTTGTTGTGCAGAGCCAAGGTGTCGAAGGTGCCGGAGCAGCTGCTGGTGGCCTTCTCGGTGACACAGCAGGTGAGGCAGGAGGCCAGGTATAGCAGTGGTGAATAGAGGTGCCACCAATACCAGCCCAATCTAGCTCAGACATGACTGTAAAGACTGTGATGCAATGTGTGTGCAGATATCCCGGAAGTCCTGATTCTCGGTCTTTGAGGCCAGGGCTGCTAAGGCAGCCAAAGCTGCAGCAAAGGTGGCCCAGGGGGGGGCTGCCACGGCGGTACCAGCAGCAGCGGTCCAGGGTGGTCTAGCTGCGGGAGAGGAGAAGGGTGGGGCCAAGCAGGTGGACAAGCCAGCTGCAAGCAGGGGTGGAAGCCAGGGCAGGAAGGGGGGCAGAGGCAGGGGCAGGGGCACTGGCAGCGGCAGTGGCGGTGGCAGGGGCAGAGGCGGGGCCAGGGGCGGAAGCTGGGGCAACGGGCAGAAGGGTGCTGGGGAAGGGGGTGGGGGGGAGGCTCCACCGGCTAAGCGCCACAAGGGACAGTAGTAAGGGGTTGTGTATGGCGCCAGCAGATCAATAGCCATTACACATCATCACACCCCGACCACAAGGTACACATGGGGCCAATGCAGGTGTGCGTCAGGCTGTTGTTGCTGCTCAAGTTGCATTGATGTTGGTGTGGTGGTGAAAGGGCAGCTGGTCATGATGTCGTTGCCTCTCATATGTTGTCGTTGTCAATGTTAGTGATGCTGGTAAATGAGCCTGATGACGTGTGTAAGGTCCACACAGTGTAAGAGCCCAGCCCACAGTAATAGTAAGTATCCCATCATCTGGACCCAGGCAACATGGGTTAAGGTTTACACGGACTTAATCAAGGGCAGGAATAGGCTTGCGGCATCAACAGGAGGTTAACCATCATCATCAGCAATAACCGCTGTCACACCAACCCACACAACACACAGTAGAGAAAAGAAGGAAGTTGTGCAACAGAGTTGCGCCAGAGCATGGTACACACGCGCATAACCACAATGGCGTTGCAGGGACACAATAGCAAATGATGTCGTCACCTGAGCAGTATCCTTAGTCGACAACGAGGTATCCATAGACGACAGCGCAGTATCTATGGGTGACTGAGCAGTATCCATGGTTGACTGAGCAGTATCCATGGTTGACTGCGCAGTACTTATGGTTGACTGAGCAGTATCCATGGTTGACTGAGCAGTATCCATGGTTGACTGAGCAGTATTTATGGTTGACTGAGCAGTATCCATGGTTGACTGAGCAGTATCCATGGTTGACTGAGCAGTATCCATGGTTGACTGAGCAGTATTTATGGTTGACTGAGCAGTATCCATGGTTGACTGAGCAGTATCCATGGTTGACTGAGCAGTATTTATGGTTGACTGAGCAGTATCAATGGTTGACTGAGCAGTATCCATGGTTGACTGAGCAGTATCCATGGTTGACTGAGCAGTATCTATGGTTGACTGAGCAGTATCCATGGTTGACTGAGCAGTATCCATAGTTGACTGAGCAGTATCCATGGTTGACTGAGCAGTATCCATAATTGACTGAGCAGTATCTATGGTTGACTGCGCAGTATCCATGATAAGCAGCGCAGTATCCATGATAAGCAGCGCAGTATCATGAATAACAGAGCAGTTACCATGGATACTGCGCAGTTATCGCTGCTAATTCCTGTGAGTGCAGTGCTGGTTGTAAACCAATGCTGGTCACAGCCAGTGCTGGTTACATCCCAGTGCAGGATGCCTCATAGTAATGTGTGTCATGCATAGTAGTCATTGGGTCCAGTAGAGCATTGTATGTAAGATTAATCTGTGTTACTTCGCTTAGGGGCTGGAGCGTGGACGAGTACCTTCATTACCTCAAGGTCGTTGGACCCTATTAAGAAGAGGGCGTTGACTTAGGTCAACCAGCACATGAGATTGTGGAGGGTGTTAGTTGGCGCTACATAGCTTGATGATTGTATGGCGTTGTGTGCTATCAGTGCGTTTCCAATAGGCTGCATGGGAGGTGGGAGCTGGGAGCGGAGCCGCATGGGCCCATGCACCGAAATGGTGTTTCCATCGCGCAAAAACTGGGAGCTTGGAGCTGCATGGACCCTTTTGGCTGCATTTTTACAAGTTTTGCAACACGACTCTTGGTGGGCTGGTGCTTTGCAAGGCTATGATCGCCGCCTATTGCAGGTTGTGGTGCAGGTGGCTGCAGTTTGCAGGACTACAGGTTTGGTGACAACAAGTTCGCTCTTCTGCCGTTAGCTGGGGTGGTGGCGAGGATGAAGCAGAGTAGCAAGTAGTGTAGCAAGTAGCAAGCAGCGTAGCAACCAGAGTAGCAAGTAGTAGATGTGCACGGCAAGCCAAGCTAATCTCCGCGTTAGCGGGGCTGTACAAGCCGACTAGCTAAACTAGCTAAACATCCTCCGCAAAGCGGGGAAAGCAAGTTAAAGCACAGCAGGTGCAGGCAAGCAGCAACTTTGCAGGCACTAAAGCACAGCAGGCGGTCAGCTAAGCTGAAGAAGCTGAAGGTTGCTCCGCAATGTTGAGGTTGCGATAGAACTGCGGAGGAGGGCCTTGTGCCGATGTCTACTCAGCGATGTTGCCAGTGGACCGATGCGGGGCACACGCGCGCAGAGCAGAGCAGAGCTCGCAAGAAGATTAAAATTTGAAATGCAGCTCCCAAGCGCCCCATGTCCTCCGCGCCTGGCTCCATTGGGCTCCCAGCATGGGATCCATTGGAGCCAGGAGGCCCTTTTGGGAGAACATGCGCAGGACATGGGGGCTGCATGCCTAGCTCCCATCTCCAAGCATTGGAAACGGGAGCGCGGAGGAGCCGCATGGAGACCGCATGCAACGTTTTTGGCTCGAGCTCCCAACTCCCAGCTCCCGCTCCCACGCCTCCATGCAAAAAAGTGCCATGCTGCTCCCATCTCCCAACTCCCACGCATTGGAAACGCACTGTATGTGATAACCAGGAGTGGGTCATGGCATATGCATGTTGTCCTCATGGTGATATGTACTCTGTATACCTTGCAACATCAGTAGCTCAATGTCACGTGTAAGTACATCCAATGGCTCTAGCCTAACGTATAATAATCTCCAACTTGGTGAATGTTTCTAAGCAAGCCCCCTCCTTCAGCCCTTCACCCAGCCCTTCAGCACTTGAGGGGTCACACAGTAATGGATGAGGGTCACACTGTACTAGATAGTGTGTGTTGTCGCTGCCCTCCTAGTTGGGTGTCAGCCAGTACAAGTTGGGGGTCAGCCAATACTGGTTGGGTGTCAGCCAATACTGGTTGGAGGTTAGCCAGTACTGGCTGGGGTGAACCAGTACTGGTTAAGATTTTGTAATTTTTTTAATTTGGGGGGGGGGTGTGAACCAGTACTGGTTTGGTGTGAACCAGTACTGGCTGATCACCAACCAGTACTGGTTCGGTGTGAACCAGTACTGGTTGGGGGTGAAACAGTACTGGCTAGGGTGAACCAGTACTTGTTAAATTTTTGTAGCCTTGTCACTTCTGCCACCAGCGCGTGACGGTGAGGCATGTTTCGCCGTCACTGCAACATCTGGCTCTGTATACACAAGGGCACCGAGCAAGGGATCATCAGCGACATCACCGGCCGACGTGTTTGCACCTTGGATTGATTCATATGCTGCCGTGCTTACCTGTGATGCGCTTGATTGGTTGGCCCCGCAACACCCACCACATCCCGTGAGCCCTATGGGGCCAGCCTGCACAATGTTGCTCATTGTACTAGCGCCCCTACAGCTTCTTGACCTGCCTGTACCCAAGACACCAACTCACCTGAAGACGCCTTTGCCTGTCCCGCTGTGCCTGCCACCTCGGCAGCTCCCTTTGGCGGAGAGGCACTTGAGCTGGCCGCTAGGGCTGCCCCAGCATGAGGCGTCTCTGCAGGGGGGTTCCCCCCTTCGCTGATTGGGCTGCAACCAACACAGAGGATTACCACCAACATCATCATGAGGCTCACAGCTACGCTTACACATGTGCCTGGTTGGAGCGAAAGGGGGTATCACACATCAGACCTATGACTGGTTACTGCCTTGCTCTTGAGTTAGTGGGTGTGCACTCACTGCTCCGCCGCCACCACATCCTGTGGGGCATCCGTTCCAGCCCCCTCTACCACCGTTGGCTCCATGTCATCAGCGTTGCTGGCTTGGGCAGGGACGGCACCTGGTGTAATGAAGTCAATTTCTGCATGGGCACATGTCTTACATTAGTTGTCATCTAAAAGCATGATTGAATGTGCACATACCTTGCTCAACACATACCTTGCTCTTCTATCATCCTCTGCGAGCATGCAACAACAGCCTGTCAGTGGCGGAACCAGAGAGCCTACATGCATTGCCAGCAACACCTAGCGCCCCAATTCCTCACCTGTACGGTCACCTCCAAGTAAGGTTTGAGCCAAATCCGTCGTTGGGACGCCATGTTAATGTGCGCCAAGTCGATGGCGCGCCAATACCGCCTGCAAATGCCACAGCACATGGTGCCGGTCATCACCTGCATCATGTGTATGGTCAACTCAATATGGCAATCTTACACGTCTGCAGCCTGAAGGGGGAAATAGGATAGGAGGAGGGTGTGGTGTGGTGGGGTGGGGGATGGGGGGAAGGGAAGGGAGAGGGGGAAAGGTGAGGTACTGAGAGTTACCATCGGACCTGCAGCAAACACAGTGCACGCTATTGGTTAGGCTGGATAACAGTGGACATTGTAAGGCAAGGGCAAACCACTCACCGCTTACGCCTTGGTGCTCCGTGCTGCGCAATGCGCCTTGCTGGCTCCTTGTATTGGCTCTGCACCACCTGCCATATGGCAGCTAGCTACTGACAACTTATGCCTTGCACCACATGCCTCCTAGCTGCTCTCCTGGCTTGAATTGAGCATTGCCGCAGCACAAGTCAAGCCAAAGTCCAAGATGGTTTGAAAAGCACGAAACTAAAAGTACTAAGTTGTCAGCTATATTTTGTAAAGCATGATGTTGTCAGCTTAAGATAAACAGTAGTACAAACGTTGTAATTGTAAGAGAGCAGGTGCCACATGCCTACTGCGCAGTATCCACATGACCACAGAGCAGTATCCACATGACTACAGAGCAGTATCCACATGACTACAGAGCAGTATCCACATGCCTACTGCGCAGTATCCACATGACTACAGAGCAGTATACACATGACTACATAGCAGTATCCACATGCATACACAGCAGTATCCACATGCATACAGAGCAGTATCCACATGACTACAGAGCAGTATCCACATGCCTACAGAGCAGTATCCACATGACTACATAGCAGTATCCACATGACTACAGAGCAGTATCCACATGACTACATAGCAGTATCCACATGCCTACTGCGCAGTATCCACATGACTACAGAGCAGTATCCATATGCCTACAGAGTAGTATCCACATGCATACATAGCAGTATCCACATGCATACATAGCAGTATCCACATAACTACAGAGCAGTATCCATATGCCTACAGAGCAGTATCCACATGACTACAGAGCAATACATATGACCACAGAGCAGTATCCACATGACTACAGAGCAGTATACACATGACTACAGAGCAGTATTCACATGGCTACAGAGCAGTATCCATATGCCTACAGAGCAGTATCCACATGCCTACTGCGCAGTATCCACATGACTACAGAGCAGTATCCATATGCCTACAGAGCGGTATCCACATGCATACATAGCAGTATCCACATGCCTACAGAGCAGTATCCATATGCCTACAGAGCAGTATCCACATGACTACAGAGCAGTGTACACATGACTACAGAGCAGTATCCATATGCCTACAGAGCAGTATACACATGACTACAGAGCAGTATTCACATGGCTACAGAGCAGTATCCATATGCCTACAAAGAAAACAATGACTACAGACAAAGGTGAAATGGGCAGTTATCGAATGGCAAGTTATATACCCCGCTGAAATCGTTGCATGGCAAGCACATGTAATGTGGTGTTGTTGTGCAGAGCCAAGGTGTCGAAGGTGCCGGAGCAGCTGCTGGTGGCCTTCTCGGTGACACAGCAGGTGAGGCAGGAGGCCAGGTATAGCAGTGGTGAATAGAGGTGCCACCAATACCAGCCCAATCTAGCTCAGACATGACTGTAAAGACTGTGATGCAATGTGTGTGC
The DNA here is from genome assembly GCA_030144725.1 of Haematococcus lacustris. Taxonomy (NCBI): domain Eukaryota; kingdom Viridiplantae; phylum Chlorophyta; class Chlorophyceae; order Chlamydomonadales; family Haematococcaceae; genus Haematococcus; species Haematococcus lacustris. The sequence continues at coordinate 6,571,018 of JASKMD010000014.1, read as the reverse complement.
AGATATCCCGGAAGTCCTGATTCTCGGTCTTTGAGGCCAGGGCTGCTAAGGCAGCCAAAGCTGCAGCAAAGGTGGCCCAGGGGGGGGCTGCCACGGCGGTACCAGCAGCAGCGGTCCAGGGTGGTCTAGCTGCGGGAGAGGAGAAGGGTGGGGCCAAGCAGGTGGACAAGCCAGCTGCAAGCAGGGGTGGAAGCCAGGGCAGGAAGGGGGGCAGAGGCAGGGGCAGGGGCACTGGCAGCGGCAGTGGCGGTGGCAGGGGCAGAGGCGGGGCCAGGGGCGGAAGCTGGGGCAACGGGCAGAAGGGTGCTGGGGAAGGGGGTGGGGGGGAGGCTCCACCGGCTAAGCGCCACAAGGGACAGTAGTAAGGGGTTGTGTATGGCGCCAGCAGATCAATAGCCATTACACATCATCACACCCCGACCACAAGGTACACATGGGGCCAATGCAGGTGTGCGTCAGGCTGTTGTTGCTGCTCAAGTTGCATTGATGTTGGTGTGGTGGTGAAAGGGCAGCTGGTCATGATGTCGTTGCCTCTCATATGTTGTCGTTGTCAATGTTAGTGATGCTGGTAAATGAGCCTGATGACGTGTGTAAGGTCCACACAGTGTAAGAGCCCAGCCCACAGTAATAGTAAGTATCCCATCATCTGGACCCAGGCAACATGGGTTAAGGTTTACACGGACTTAATCAAGGGCAGGAATAGGCTTGCGGCATCAACAGGAGGTTAACCATCATCATCAGCAATAACCGCTGTCACACCAACCCACACAACACACAGTAGAGAAAAGAAGGAAGTTGTGCAACAGAGTTGCGCCAGAGCATGGTACACACGCGCATAACCACAATGGCGTTGCAGGGACACAATAGCAAATGATGTCGTCACCTGAGCAGTATCCTTAGTCGACAACGAGGTATCCATAGACGACAGCGCAGTATCTATGGGTGACTGAGCAGTATCCATGGTTGACTGAGCAGTATCCATGGTTGACTGCGCAGTACTTATGGTTGACTGAGCAGTATCCATGGTTGACTGAGCAGTATCCATGGTTGACTGAGCAGTATTTATGGTTGACTGAGCAGTATCCATGGTTGACTGAGCAGTATCCATGGTTGACTGAGCAGTATCCATGGTTGACTGAGCAGTATTTATGGTTGACTGAGCAGTATCAATGGTTGACTGAGCAGTATCCATGGTTGACTGAGCAGTATCCATGGTTGACTGAGCAGTATCCATGGTTGACTGAGCAGTATCTATGGTTGACTGAGCAGTATCCATGGTTGACTGAGCAGTATCCATAGTTGACTGAGCAGTATCCATGGTTGACTGAGCAGTATCCATAATTGACTGAGCAGTATCTATGGTTGACTGCGCAGTATCCATGGTTGACAGCGCAGTATCCATGGTTGACTGAGCAGTATCCATGGTTGACTGCGCAGTATCCATGGTTGACTGAGCAGTATCTATGGATTACAGCGCAGTATCCATGATAAGCAGCGCAGTATCCATGATAAGCAGCGCAGTATCATGAATAACAGAGCAGTTACCATGGATACCGCGCAGTTATCGCTGCTAATTCCTGTGAGTGCAGTGCTGGTTGTAAACCAATGCTGGTCACAGCCAGTGCTGGTTACATCCCAGTGCAGGATGCCTCATAGTAATGTGTGTCATGCATAGTAGTCATTGGGTCCAGTAGAGCATTGTATGTAAGATTAATCTGTGTTACTTCGCTTAGGGGCTGGAGCGTGGACGAGTACCTTCATTACCTCAAGGTCGTTGGACCCTATTAAGAAGAGGGCGTTGACTTAGGTCAACCAGCACATGAGATTGTGGAGGGTGTTAGTTGGCGCTACATAGCTTGATGATTGTATGGCGTTGTGTGCTATCAGTGCGTTTCCAATAGGCTGCATGGGAGGTGGGAGCTGGGAGCGGAGCCGCATGGGCCCATGCACCGAAATGGTGTTTCCATCGCGCAAAAACTGGGAGCTTGGAGCTGCATGGACCCTTTTGGCTGCATTTTTACAAGTTTTGCAACACGACTCTTGGTGGGCTGGTGCTTTGCAAGGCTATGATCGCCGCCTATTGCAGGTTGTGGTGCAGGTGGCTGCAGTTTGCAGGACTACAGGTTTGGTGACAACAAGTTCGCTCTTCTGCCGTTAGCTGGGGTGGTGGCGAGGATGAAGCAGAGTAGCAAGTAGTGTAGCAAGTAGCAAGCAGCGTAGCAACCAGAGTAGCAAGTAGTAGATGTGCACGGCAAGCCAAGCTAATCTCCGCGTTAGCGGGGCTGTACAAGCCGACTAGCTAAACTAGCTAAACATTCTCCGCAAAGCGGGGAAAGCAAGTTAAAGCACAGCAGGTGCAGGCAAGCAGCAACTTTGCAGGCACTAAAGCACAGCAGGCGGTCAGCTAAGCTGAAGAAGCTGAAGGTTGCTCCGCAATGTTGAGGTTGCGATAGAACTGCGGAGGAGGGCCTTGTGCCGATGTCTACTCAGCGATGTTGCCAGTGGACCGATGCGGGGCACACGCGCGCAGAGCAGAGCAGAGCTCGCAAGAAGATTAAAATTTGAAATGCAGCTCCCAAGCGCCCCATGTCCTCCGCGCCTGGCTCCATTGGGCTCCCAGCATGGGATCCATTGGAGCCAGGAGGCCCTTTTGGGAGAACATGCGCAGGACATGGGGGCTGCATGCCTAGCTCCCATCTCCAAGCATTGGAAACGGGAGCGCGGAGGAGCCGCATGGAGACCGCATGCAACGTTTTTGGCTCGAGCTCCCAACTCCCAGCTCCCGCTCCCACGCCTCCATGCAAAAAAGTGCCATGCTGCTCCCATCTCCCAACTCCCACGCATTGGAAACGCACTGTATGTGATAACCAGGAGTGGGTCATGGCATATGCATGTTGTCCTCATGGTGATATGTACTCTGTATACCTTGCAACATCAGTAGCTCAATGTCACGTGTAAGTACATCCAATGGCTCTAGCCTAACGTATAATAATCTCCAACTTGGTGAATGTTTCTAAGCAAGCCCCCTCCTTCAGCCCTTCACCCAGCCCTTCAGCACTTGAGGGGTCACACAGTAATGGATGAGGGTCACACTGTACTAGATAGTGTGTGTTGTCGCTGCCCTCCTAGTTGGGTGTCAGCCAGTACAAGTTGGGGGTCAGCCAATACTGGTTGGGTGTCAGCCAATACTGGTTGGAGGTTAGCCAGTACTGGCTGGGGTGAACCAGTACTGGTTAAGATTTTGTAATTTTTTTAATTTGGGGGGGGGGTGGTGAACCAGTACTGGTTTGGTGTGAACCAGTACTGGCTGATCACCAACCAGTACTGGTTCGGTGTGAACCAGTACTGGTTGGGGGTGAAACAGTACTGGCTAGGGTGAACCAGTACTTGTTAAATTTTTGTAATTTTTTTAATTTGGGGGGGGGGGGGGTGAACCAGTACTGGTTTGGTGTGAACCAGTACTGGCTGATCACCAACCAGTACTGGTTTGGTGTGAACCAGTACTGGTTGGGGGTGAAACAGTACTGGCTAGGGTGAACCAGTACTGGTTAAATTTTTGTAAATTTTTTAAATTTTGGGGGGGGGGTGTGAACCAGTACTGGTTTGGTGTGAACCAGTACTGGTTGGGAATAAACCAGTACTGGTTGGGAATAAACCAGTACTGATTAGGAATAATCCAGTACTGGTTGGGAATAAACCAGTACTGGTTGGGAATAAACCAGTACTGGTTGGGAATAAACCAGTACTGGTTAGGAATAAACCAGTACTGGTTGGGAATAAACCAGTACTGGTTGGGAATATACCAGTACTGGTTGGGGTTAAACCAGTACTGGTTGGGAATAAACCAGTACTGGTTGGGAATAAACCAGTACTGGTTAGGAATAAACCAGTACTGGTTGGGAATAAACCAGTACTGGTTGGGAATAAACCAGTACTGGTTGGGAATATACCAGTACTGGTTGGGGGTAAACCAGTACTGGTTGGGAATAAACCAGTACTGGTTGGGAATAAACCAGTACTGGTTGGGAATAAACCAGTACTGGTTGGGGGTAAACCAGCAACGGTTGGGAGGCAACCAGTACTGGTTGGGGGTGGACCAGTACTGGTTTTCTCGTATCTCCTCAGCCCGATTTTTCCTCGATTTTAGGTTTACACCCCCATTCTTAGAACCGCTAAAAAATACAATCAAGCCACTTTGTCAAAAAATTCAACTTTTCTCATGAACTTTTCTGCGAGTGGTGCCTATGTTGCCGAGCCCAGCATTATTCAGCCTCTAGGATTCGGTATCGACCCTGAGACCAGCCATTGCAAGAGTCAGAGCCCTTGCCCATACCATGCATGCAGTGATTGGCAGGAGCACAAGTGCACTCCGGCAAATTAAGGCCTGGCTGGCTTGGAAAACCTGAGAGTTCAGGTCTGAAACTTGGTATGTAGGCTGCTGTGACCTAAGGGATGACAAGACTCTCTTGGGCCAAAGTGTAATTCTCAGTCCTTGGGGAGTTGCTGGACCAGGTGTGGGGCTGTGACCCTGACTTTGGCTAAGGGAGTTGGCACCGAGTGACCAAAGTGACTTTTCATGAAATGTGAGTATGAGCGATTGTAGAGGATGGTTACAGCTGCCCAACCTAGTAGGTGTCATGCCAAAAGTCCCAGCCAGTGATGAGCTATGGCCCCTTGTAGGTGACCCTGCGGAGGGTCAAGTACCCCTCTTGGCCGAAGTGGAGGTGACTTGACCCTCCGCAGGGTCAGGCGTGACCCTCCGCAGGGTTTTGTGGCCCTCCGCAGGGTCAGACGTGACCCTCCGCAGGGTCACGTACTCCTCTTGCCCCAAGGGCGGGTGACTTGACCCTGCGGAGGGTCAGACGTGACCCTCCGCTCGTTTTTGTGACCCTCCGCAGGGTCACAGCCGGTTCACTTTCCTAGGCATTCCTGACCCTCCGGAGGGTCACAACTGGCCCCCTTTCCTAGGCATTCCTGACCCTCCGGAGGGTCACAGCCGGTTCACTTTCCTAGGCATTCCTGACCCTCCGGAGGGTCACAACTGGCCCCCTTTCCTAGGCATTCCTGACCCTGCGGAGGGTCACAGCCGGCTCATTTCCTAGGCATTCCTGACCCTCCGGAGGGTCACAACCGGTTCACTTTCCTAGGCATTCCTGACCCTCCGGAGGGTCACAAATGGCCCCCTTTCCTAGGCATTCCTGACCCTGCGGAGGGTCACAGCCGGCTCATTTCCTAGGCATTCCTGACCCTCCGGAGGGTCACGACTGGCCCCTTTTCCTAGGCTTTCCTGACCCTGCGGAGGGTCACAGCTAGCTCATTGTCCTAGGCACTCCTGACCAGGCTAACACACTAGGCAATCCCCTGCACACAATGTCACTGAGATTCACAACCAAGGCAGTCCTGAGGTACATCATGGCCCGTCAGTCATGAGATGGATTGCATGCGTCCATGGCTGGGGTTAACATTAGATGCGCTCACATGGCTGATACTGCTGCGTGGCATAAACATACTTGCCCGCCTTTCCTCGCCTGTTCCACTCCCCCATCTTTTGGTCATCTGGCTCATCCTGTGTAGGCTGGTACAGGCCGTGCATGACTGGACCCATCATGGACGTGTTGACGGTAGTGTTGTCAGCCACTGTGTTAGGCCTGCTAAACCCATACAGGCGTGCGCTGCACGAGTCAGGCCTGCCCAAATACCCTGCATGCACCGTGTTGCCACGGAACAGCACCAGCTCGCCTGCTGTGACATGCACCAAGGTGCCCTCCTGCAGTACGGCGTGTTTGGCAATATGAGCCAGGCGTGGCAGGTCCTTGTTGACTCTCCCTCTGGGTGCCGGCAGGTAGAAGGGTGCTGCCTCCTCTGACAGGGTGTGGCTGCCCATGTAGGCAACCAAGTCGAAGTCCTGCCACGCAAGTAGGAAGATCAAGCCATCGTCGTCGCCAGGACCCACCGGATAGAAGTCTGTGTGAGGGGCCTGGGCTGGGCACTGCTGCTGGGCTGCTTCCTCCATCATGGATTTACCAACCATGCGCCGCTGGGTGGTTGGGTCGGTGATGATGATGGCCAGCAAGTTCACAGGACGCCCAAGGAGCTGCTTGAGGAATGGCTGTAAGTCGGTCAGGTATTTCTTCACGACTTTGAGAGCATCCTCGACCTGTAAGCAACATGCGCATAGAAATAGATTATATCCCTATTGTAGGAGTGTATGGTTATGGGGTGATGTGTAACAAGTAGCAGATGTATGACCTTGTATGTGGCAAGATTCATGTATCATGTGCTTTGTGTCTCACCTCTTTCCTCTGTGGAGCCTCCAGGTGCTTGGTTGCCTTCTTGTTCTTGTCCAGTGCCAGGTGCGCCAGGCTTGTATCCAGGTCCCCAGTCTCCGTATCAGGGTCTTTCGCTACCACCACCTGCACTCTATGTCCAGTGCCAAAGTCTGACACGCCCTCCATGTCCGTCTTGTTGAACAAAACCCAGGCGTAGGTCCTTCCCAGGGTGATGCTTGCTTTCTTCACCTCAACCGTTGGCTTATTCTCATCAGGCAGCTCGCATTTTGTGAGCCCTGAAACCAGAGCTGCCTCCCTGCATTGCTGGAGCTGGTCTGGCCGGAAGAGCTCGCCCTTATATGACAGCCATGGTCCTGGCTGGTACCTCATGCCCATACATCATCATAGCACAGATAGCAAGTTACATAAGCTGAGATAGCCATATGTCACGACATGGAACATGATGCATAATACAGGACATGTGTTTCACAACATGATGCACCATCCATCACAAGATTGGATTTATTGATGAGATAGAATAGCCTGAGTGAATAGTGCGATGAAGTATTGCATGGGTTGTCAAGCATGATTAAGATGTGCACGAGGCTTTGTGACCCTCCGCAGGGTCAGGAATGCCTAGGACAGTGAGCCATCGGTGACCCTCCGCAGGGTCAGAAATGCCTAGGAAATGAGCCAGCTGTGACCCTCCGCAGGGTCAGAAATGCCCAGGAAATGAGCCATCGGTGACCCTCCGCAGGGTCAGAAATGCCCAAGAAATGAGCCATCGGTGACCCTCCGCAGGGTCAGAAATGCCTAGGAAATGAGCCAGCGGTGACCCTCCGCAGGGTCAGAAATGCCTAGGAAATGAGCCAGCAGTGACCCTCCGCAGGGTCAGAAATGCCTAGGAAATGAGCCAGCGGTGACCCTCCGCAGGGTCAGAGTTGCCTAGGAAGCGAGCCTAGCGGTGACCCTCCGCAGGGCAATCAGGTCATTGTAACCGCGGAGAATATGTGACCAGGTCATTGTAACCGCGATTACAGCTCAACCACTTCGAGTTAGACGGAGTTATTGACGGCGATGGGTCCCCCTTGCGATGGGCTATCCGCGGTATACCTCAGCGGAAACTGCCGTCTCGGCCTTAATTACCCGGAGTGTGGCAGTTTGATGTAATGATGTAGGCTAAGAGTCATGATGTAATGATGTGAGGTTAGATGTAATGATGGATGGTTGAGGGCCAACCGCAAACAGTTTTTAGGGCAATCTCTGCCGCACTCGATATTAGATAGTAGGGTGCGGTGCAGGAGGTTGTTGTAATTGCGAGGCATCATCAACATCCACAACTGTGCGGGGGGTTGCAAGCCGAGCTACCCAGTACAACCGGCAGAACAGACCTAGCTTGCGATAGAGACGGGCCCCGGCCTTTAGACCTTACACATATGTACGTAGCTCCCTATGGCGACCTTATTGCGTGGACACAACTTTCGGCACAAACACCCATATTGAGCTTGCGGGACTGCGCTTCGACGCCACTCACTAGCTTGCACGCAGAAGCTGACGGTGCAATCGCGGTAGTTATTTACAGAGAGCTTGTCAAATCTGACCTACAGTACTGTAGGCACCTACAGTATTGTATGGTGGTTTGAATGTGGAGAACAGCATGGTACCCTATTTACAAGAGACCTTGTCAAATCTGACCTACAGTACTGTAGGTGTCTACAGTACTGTAGGTGTCTACAGTACTGTAGGTGTCTACAGTACTATAGACATCTACAGTACTGTAGACATCTACAGTACTGTAGGTGGCTACACTCCAACTGCTCAAACACTCAGAGTTTGAGTACAGTACAGTAGTTTGAGTACAGTACTGTAGACATCTACAGTACTGTAGACATCTACAGTACTGTAGGCAGGCCTGTGCGATACGGGGTTACGGGTTACGGATACGCTTACATTACTTACCGTAGCTCAGTAAGCACACGCGTAAGTTCCGCCTAACCGATCTGTAAGTTCCGCCGTAAGGGGGTCCATGCAAACATGCGGGCCATCTTTTTCGCTTCTCCCCTTCCGCCTTCCCTGCTTCCTCCAACCCTGCTTCACCTGTTTCCTCCAACTTTGTTCACTCATCGAGCCTATCTGCTTCCGAGTGTTTAGTACTTAGCACGTTACGCCCTACCAACGTCTCCCTCAACGTCTCTCTCAACCACGTGCGGAAGTTGCACTTGCGCCTGTCGCTATCGCAGCCTTCGCCATTTGCGCCGAAGTGCCTGTGATACCAGACCATGTCGCCATTTGCGCCGAAGTGCCTGTGATACCAGACCATGTGATAATGTTGGGCTGGTCGGTCCGGCTGCGCTTTCTGAGCGGCCCGGAGACGCCGGGGATCTGCCGCACATCCTCTGCAGTGGCCATGGATGACTGGCGCAAAAGTGTCTGCATCTACAGACGCTGAGTGGCGCGTGGTGACCCTAACTCCATCGCAATGGATGTGCGCTCGTCGCCTGAAGGTCACAGGGGGCTTCACACATACGGGAAGCGGTTGGTTCCGGACTTACCCCGTATCGCTTACGGACATACTTACTTACGGGTTACCAGCCGGATATCAGTAACTTACCCCGTATAGTCACAGCCCTGACTGTAGGTGGCTACACTCCAACTGCTCAAACACTCAGAGTTTCAACAAGCGCCAAGTGGCGTTGGAGTCGCAAGGACAATCCGAGGCGAACCGCATCATAAAACTACCCCCCTAGGATGACGAATATCCGCACTAATTTGCCTGTGTGGTCTGGCTGGATGGCCACATAATGCTTACAGAACAGGCCGTCGAGGTTGAAGACTACGCGCCCAACGTTCACATTCCCGCAGTCTTTGTGCTGCATAGCACAAGATAGCACAAGATAAGGTCACCCCGGTCATTGGCCCCGCCAATCCGTGACAGGCCTGCGCATCGCACCACGCGCTAGTGAAGGGGTGCTGAGGCTATCGCGGTAAGTCACGCGCGCTGAAACTCGCGTTTTGACCTGAAGCCTCCCAGATCACTCCGCCCGCCAGTACCGCGGACTGTGAACATGGTCGCTCGCTGCAGCCAGGGGCTCAGCAGGGTGCGACCGTACGTGGGTGTCAGGTCGAAGCGCAAGATTCCCTGGGTTGGGTCGGGACCCCTCATGGCCCGGGCCCTTCCTGACACCTGGCGCGAGACCTGCCTGACCCTGCCCTCCAAGCTTGCAGAGCATCTCACTGAGGTGTCAGCACCACCGTGCGTGGACTTTGTTTCGCTACCGTGCACTCTGCTGAAGCTTTGACCCCATCATTCCGGGGCTTCTGTCAAGATCTTTTACCTTTCGGTCAGTGGTCCTTTCCGCGTGCTTCCACCTGTGTCGGATAGCTGGGCGGGTCTATATTCCGGGTTGTGCTCCAGGCATACTCCATCACCTTGTGTGGTACACACAATGACAAAATGTGGCCGAGGGTGAATGTGGCATGGGGCGATCTCATCACAGGGGGCGATTGGCGGCGTCCTTGAGCACATCCCCGATGGGTTAGACCCTGTGCTGCCGCTGGGCGCCCTCATCGTTGCAGTTCTCGCACTGTGTCCTGTGAAATTTGCGATGGGCCGTCATGGACCCCGACGCCGCGCTGCCCTGGCACGCGAAAATGCGATACGTGCCAAGCTGGTAAGCGGTGGCTGTGGCAGTGGCGGGAACCTCCATTGTGGCAACATCCATTGTGGCAACATCCATCCTTCACCCTGCAGAGCCCTACCGAGCTGTCAGCCCTTGAAACAGCCCTTGCAACACCACAACAATTAAGCGGGGATGCCAGCACATGTTGGGGCCATAAGCGCCCACGCACTTGCCTTGGCCGCAGCGCCCAGCAGCAGCTGGCTCTGGACCAGCACAAGCTGGCTCTGGACCAGGAGCAGTTGCAGCATGCCCAGCACAAGCTGGCTCTGGACCAGCAGCAGCTGCAGCATGCCCAGCACAAGCTGGCTCTGGACCAGGAGCAGCTGCAGCATGCCCAGCACAAGCTGGCTCTGGACCAGCAGCTGCTGCAGCATGCCCAGGACCAGCTGGCTTCGGCCCTTGAACATCAGCACATGGACGCATGGATGAGGTGCGACCTTGACCTCTTTACAGCCTACCAACACTGTGACCTGATGTGACCTGCTGTGACCCATGTGCTATTGACCTGCTGTGACCTGCTATGACCCATGTGCAGGGCACCCACCACCGAGCTCATGAGCCATGCAGCCATGCAACCTGTGCCGCAGCGCATTTGTTACATGCGCAATTGTGTCCGCAGCGAAGCAGCTCAAGCTGCTTTCTCTCTAGCCTCGAGTCTCCCACCCTTGAGGCTACATAACAGCTTCAGCATTCTGTCATCCCCCTGCCCTGGACATGTTAACAGCCCTCTTGCCCCGGTCACACCGACACCCGTAGCACGGCGGGCAGCCCGTCAGAAGGAGAGGAGAAGGCTTGCTTGCCTCCGACAGCTTCACAGGGCGCAAGAGCGCAGGCAACAGCGACAGCAGCAGCAGCAGCAAGCAGACACAGGTGGCAACAGCCTGGGGGGGCAGGAGGGGCAGGAGGGGCAGGAGGGGCAGGAGGGGCGGGAGGGGCAGGAGGGGCAGGAGGGGCAGGAGGGGCAGGAGGGGCAGGAGGGGCAGGAGGGGCGGGAGGGGCAGGAGGGGCAGGAGGGGCAGGAGGGGCAGGAGGGGCAGCAGCAGCCTTCAGTGCCTCGCCGTCACGTGAGGGTTGCTGCTAGAGTAGTGGCAAAGCAGTTTGCAGCCTTCCGCAGAAATGCTGGTGCTACTCAGGAGCTTTGCATCAGGTTCCTGCGGCCCTGATGCACCCCACCAAGCACGTTGCTGTCACCGCACGTGTTCTGACTGCAAGGACAAGTGCATGGAGCTCAAGCCAGGTGTGGATGGGTCTATCATGCTCACTGTCAAGCAGTATGCACCAGTCAAGCAGAAGGAGGGGCCAGCTAGGATTGAGTTGCAGCAGTTCAAGCTGAGCTTGCGTGAGGTAGTGGACAAGCTAAACGAGCAGATGCCCAACTACATTTGGCACCATTTTGTGGCTCATCATCAGCTAGCTGTGTTCCGGCGGCAGCAGCAGGCAGTGCAAGAGAAGGGTGATCATGGGAGGGTGGTCATCTCATGCGATTGGTCTGAGCGCTTGACAGTAGAGCGGCCCACAGAGATCTAGTCTGATCACTGGCACCATCACAATGTGGGCATATTTGTAGCATGTGCATACTTCAGGAATGACAAAGGTGAATACCGGGAGGAAACTGTGTATGTCTTGACGGATGGGAAGGATCAGTCAGCAGCTGTGACACAGGCAGCTTTGCATCAGGTGCTTAATTATCTACAGGGTGAGCGGTGCATGGTCATGAAGCAGCTGTGCATGTGGTCAGATGGGTGCGCAACACAGTTCAAGGGCACACCGGCACTGCAGCTGCATCGGCGCATGGCCATGAAGTACAAGGTGCCAGTGTGGTGGTCGTATGGGGCCACATCTCATTTCAAGGGCCGCCATGACTCTGAGGGTGGGGTATTTAAGCACAGCATGGCAGCCAGAGTTTTGGCTGATCACCCAGATCTCAGTGCTGAGTGCAAGGCTCAGCAACTGGTAGGTGTGCATAATGTAGAGTGTGTGGTGCCTGCTGCACAGCTGGCTGCCAGTGTTGCGCATCAGACTAGGGGGAGCGTGCAGCGGCGGTGGTGTTTGGTGCTGAAGGATGAGGAGGTTGAGCAGTGTGCTGAGCCTGACCCTGATGCCCACAGGCTGCTGCGCACCATCTCTGGGTCACGGGCCATGCATGCAATGTTCTTCCCTGCAGATGGGGTTGCGCCCATGTGGTCTGAGACTGCATGTGCATGTGAGAGGCTCATGGGCAACAAGCCACAACAGTGCATGTGTCATGGAGCATCTACCCTGAGCAGCATCCCAATGTTTGGACGTGTGACACTGGCAAGTGATAAGGAGGAAGATGTTCAGTGCTTGAAGCTTCTGCATGCACGGGCACCACACATTGCAAGCTCCTACATGACCTTGACTGTGCATCTGCTGAAGGAGTATGCACGGGGGTGCTTGGGCTGGAAGGGCAAGAGGTTGACGCAGAACAAGCCATTGCTTAGGGCTGACGTACTAGAACATCTGAGGTGGGAGCAAGAGATGGAGGAGGATCAGTTGGCTGAAGTGGGGATTGACGAGGCAGAAGACATGTAAGGCCAAGCACCTTCGCTTAAAACCAGCAGCAGCAACTGATCAGTATAGCACAAACTGAGCCGGTAGAGAAATTGAGCCAATAGAGGAAGTGAGCCAATAGAGCCAAAAAAGTTAACAGTGCCATGCACCCGACTTGCACCGACCTCAGCGAAGCGAGGCGTGACTCAGTCTCGTGGTGTAATGACATGGCTCGGTAGCACGGCGCACTGCGATGGCCTACTGCGCAGTACTGCGAGGCTGCCTCTTTAGTGCGAACTTTGCTACGGACGCCACGGAGCGCCTAGCCACCCTGCTCTTGTAGGTGGGTCGCTGCTTGTTTGCGCTATCTCAAGTTTCGACCTGGTGGCGGGCGGTGATCTGGTACAAGGCTTCAGGTCAAAACGCGAGTTTTAGCGCGCGTGACTTACCGCGATAGCCTCAGCACCCCTTCACTAGCGCGTGGTGCGATGCGCAGGCCTGTCACGGATTGGCGGGGCCAATGACCGGGGTGACCATAAGTATTCCACCTCGGCGTCTATGAACCCCAAAGCGGCCACCCACCCATTTCAATTGCTGGTCGCTTAGGTTGAAGGCCACGAATGCGCTGACCACATCGACACCTAGTCGCTTGCACCAGTCGACGACTAGTCCACAGTACGGACCCCACGTTTCCCAGCCCGGACGCAGACCTAACTGCCCTGTTATATGGACACCGAGGTGTCTTGCCACGCCCGCTGTGACCATTTCGCTTAGAAGATGCTCGGCTACGTCTAGTGGGAGCCACGATAAACACGATGCAAGCAGTTCGAACTGCCTCGCAACAGCCTCGTGCATCGCGGCGGGCGGGAATTTATGAATGACTATCTCCGCCACACTGGGTGGGAAATGTGAGCTTGGGTCGTGTCCTCCATGTCCATTCTAAAATCGCCTTCAACGAGACGGGGCGGGGCGGGGCGGGGCGGGGCGGGGCGGGGCGGGGCGGGGCGGGGCGGGGCGGGGCGGGGCGGGGCGGGGCGGGGCGGGGCGGGGCGGGGCGGGGCGGGGCGGGGCGGGGCGGGGCGGGGCGGGGCGGGGCGGGGCGGGGCGGGGCGGGGCGGGGCGGGGCGGGGCGGGGCGGGGCGGGGCGGGGCGGGGCGGGGTTGAGTGTTGTTACGTGCAAAGAATTCAGCCCAACACGGCAAGCGCTACCGCGGGCAGCCGCACATTTGACACAGCGCGGTGACTGCACCATCTTTGTTACCTACCAAGGTATCTAGGAGCGTTGAGGAAGCTTCCTGAAACGCTCCTGGTAGTCGCGGCCAGGCCTTAACTCCGGATGGGGTCCCGGCAGTGGTGAGATCTCGCCTCCCAGCTTAAAACCGGCGGTCCCGGCAGTGGTGAGATCTCGCCTCCGAGTTAGAAACCGGCGGTCCCGGCAGTGGTGAGATCTCGCCTCCCACCACGCGCAAACATGACGCAACCCGACAACCACCCTAGCAACTACCAAACAATGCGATGCGCGAAAAGAAAGGGGGGCTTTCGGTGAAGACACAAGAGAACACGAGAAACGGGGTGTCCGGATTTCGGCAAGTTACTGTGTATGAGCGTTTGCAACGCTGTCTCAGAGAAGCTTGACCTAGTAAGTAGCATGCTTCGAGTTTAAATGGTCGAGCTGTGGCATTGCCCTCTAGGTTTAAGAGGTAGGTGGGCTCATTGCCACACCTTTTCCGCCAGTTTTGGCCTGCAGCTAGTATAAACAGGCACGCCCTAGTCGCAGCCTGTGCACTCGTGAAAAAAACCCACTGTCTTGTGATAAGTCATAACTATTGCTTAGTTTGAGCATAGCAAGAGGGTTGTAGGATGCAGAATCTGATTCACCGTCTTCTACGAACCGTTGCTTTTGAGGAGGGGGGGAGCATGGACTCAAAAAAAGGTGCTGGACGAGTCACTCATGTGCTGATGCGATAGACGAGAATCCACCGCCGTTCGTAAGAGAGCTACACAACAAAGCAGCTCGCTGCGTGTCGCGTAATGATGGCGACCTGTGGCGGGCTGCCTACCTCGGCCGTTGAGTTTTCTATCAGGTTCTGACGGCGTCTGACGGCGCCTCAGCATAAAGAGGAGTCTGAAGCGAGGTCAAGGACCCCATCAACAAGGAGGGGGCCCAGATGGGCTGCTTCACATCGAAGACGAAGGTCTCCGCCTCAGCGCTTGGGATGCAGGTTTGGCAATGGTGCTGTCGAGCGATGCCTGCCAGCGGGCGATGGCGTGTTGCGGCCCTCACCTGCGCGGTTGCCTGTCGCACTGCAGTGTCGTTTGGGCTGCGCGAGGATAAAGCAGGCGCACACCCGTCGCGTTCGCAACGTACGCCCCGAGTTGGGCAGTGGCGGTTGCAATTGGCCCCTGGGATAGCTCCCTTACCCTGATGCGCCTGCACACCTGCCTTACACCACAGATTAAGAAGCTGCGCAGAGAAGTAGCAGATCTGCTGCGAGAGGGGGACACAGACATGGCCTGGAGACGGGTGGAGAGTGTGGTGAGGGAGGAGATGATGGACATGGTGAGGAGGAGTGGCAGGAGCCCGTGGGCCAGGTGGCAGCTGGGGTGAGGTGGTGGAGGCGGTGGGTGTGGTGGCCTGAGGTGGTTGTGGAGGCTGCCGGGTGATGATGGTGGGAGGCATGCGGGAGCGCCCCTGCACTGAGCACAATCAGCCCTCTGCTGAGAACGGGTGCCTGTAGGGGCGAGGCAGAGGGGGCGACTGACTGCTTGTGCAGCCCTTCAAGTGCAGGGGGCTAGCGACAGTCCTGGGGACCTGAACCCTACTTGGTGTCATGTATGGCCCGTCAGTGTGATATAGAGTGATGGTGTGGGTGGGTGTGCGGTACCCATGTGCATGTACCCATGTGTGAGACATGATGATTCACAGTGGCTGGTGTAAGATCACGGATCGTGGGGATCTGCACCATCACAGCATGAGCTGTGGCAGAGCGGGTGAGGGGGAGGGGGAGGAGGGGGAGGAGGAGGGGGAGGAGGGTGGAGGGGGTGATGGGGGTGAGGGGGAGGAGGAGGGGGAGGAGGGGGAGGAGGGGGAAGAGGGGGAGGAGGGTGATGTCGTTGGGGGGGTGGAGGGGGAGGGGGAGGGGGGAGGAGGGGGAGGAGGAGGGGGAGGGTGACCATAACCATGACCTCTAAACTTAAACCCTAACTTCTTCACCACCACAGGATAAGCTGTGGCTGGGTGTGGCCAATAGAGGGTGGACGGGATGTGGATGGGGGGGCATGCCATCGCTGGCTGAATGTCTTTCAGGGTGGTAATGCCTGATGCCTGGTGCCTGATTGGAGCTACTTGAGAGTGGGGATGGCATGCAACTATGTGCTGATGTACGGCTGTTGGCTCCAGGCTGTTGTACACTGTGCATAGGCTAGGGACCTTACTTGCTGCCAACTTCTCCTCCACCAGCTATCAGCTCTTTTTTAGCCATGGGAAGGCTGTCATGGGCTGCTGCCTGTCTGTCAGCTCTCTTGGCTGCTGGGTCTTGTAGCCAAGTGGCCATCATGGGCTGCCAGGCAGGAGCTGCTGCTTGGCAGTGCCCAGACACCCTGAGGTTGACGTCTGTCTGCTGCTGCCAGGCTGCTGACTACCGGCAGAGGTCAGTGCGCCACAGCTTGGCATCCACCAGCTGTCGGCAATCTTGATGTGCCTTCCGGAGTGAGAGGGGATGGGGTCTGCCATGCCTGCTTTCAGGCTTGGGACCGGCTTGAGCTGTACTTGAAAGCGGTGGAGGGGCGGGCACACCAACTGGTGAAGGAGGCTGTGGTGCCCAGCGACATCATGGCCGCCGTCAGCTCCATCATCTTCGCTGCCCATGTGAGGGAGGTCACGTGACGTGGAGTGACTCAGACAGCCTCTCAAACCCACCATCACGGACCCACCTGGCTGGCTGCCAGGCCCCTCAGACCGCCACTCCCTGCTGCTTGCCTGCTGCACACTGGCTGGCCTCCTGGCTGCCAAGGTTGTCAAGGCCACACCCACCCACCCACCCACCACCCTACCCACCCCCATCCCCTGCTAGGGGGGGTGGCAAGGCTTAGCTGTGCTCAGATCCAGCAGCACTGCCAGCAGGGTCAGCACCCAGTGCAGCAGCAGCAGCAGCAGCAGCAGCAGCCGCAGCAGGGGGCAGCAGCAGGGGCAGCAGCAGGGGCAGCAGCAGCAGCAGCAGGGGCAGCGTTGGTGGCAGTACCAGGGGCAGGTTTGGAGAGGATAGGCATTGGCAACACTGCATTTTGAAGTGATGGTGTGACCTGGTGTGGTGTGGTGTGATGTGCAGTGTGATGTTGTGTGATGCAAGGGCTATGGTGTGTGGTGGGGTGAGGTGCTTGCACGCAGAGGTTGCCTGACTTTGAGGAGCTGCAGAAGCTGCAGGCGCTGTTCAGCAAGCAGTACAAACAGGGGTTTGTGGAGCAAGTCATCAACCCTGAGACACACGAAGCGTGGGAGGTCAGCAGGGATATGATCAGATGGCTGCGGGTGAGTGGAGGGCGGAGGGAGGGGGGCCTGCGTGCGGGGGGGGGGGTCGAGGGGAAGGGGCAGGGGGGAAGGTCAGGGGGGGAGGACAGGAGTGGGATGTCAGGTGGGTGGGTGGTAGTCAATGGGAAGGTGGTTAGGGGGTGGGGGGTGGGGGTGGGGGGTGGGGGTGGGGGTGGGGGGTGGGGGTGGGGGTGGGGGTGGGACAGTGAGGCAGTCAGGTGGGCAGGTGGTATGAGGGTGGTGCAACCAGGCATTGCTAGGGGTTGAAGTTGGCAGAGGTTTGGGGGTGAAGGTGATACACCATCCGAAGCCATGACCGAAGCCACCACCGAAGCCATGACCCCCTCACCCCCCTACTGCTTCCTCTCACTACCCTGCCCTTCCCTACCCTGCCCGCCCCTTGACTGCCTCCCCCTGCCCTCCTCCCCCCCCTGCCCTGGGATGTGCTCACCAGCTGGAAGGCCCTGACTACAGCGACAAGCAGGCAGCACTGGCCAGCATAGCCCACGAAGCTGGCCTGGCCTGGGACCCCTCCACGCTGGCCCACGCGCTATCCCCGGCCACAGCCCCCCTCTCCCCTCATCAACCTTGGGTCGTGGCCATGGAGCAGGGGAGGGGCTCGGGGTCAGGGCAGCCCGCCCCTGGTCCCCCTCATGCCCACGCACCCTCTGGAGGTGTGACCTTCCAGCCCCCAGGAGTGACCCAGACGGGGCAACATGGCCTGGAGGGCTGGCCTGAGGGCGGGGGGCTGGGGCTGGGGCCGGGGCCCCAGGGGGGCGCCCAGCCTGGCAGTGAGCAGCAGCTGGCACAGGTGGGTGCGGCTTGTGGCGTCCCTAAGTTTCATACGACCAGTCCGGGGCAGGATGTGTGATGGGGGTGGGGTGGGGTGCATGGAGGTTAAGGGTTGCAATGGCACCAGAGTTACACTGTGTGTCACACTGTGCGGCTGTCAGAGGATGTGGTGAAGCTCAGATGAAGCGCTGCTGCTCCTGACCCTGCCCTGAGAGTTACCCACCTGGGTCTTTTCTGGTGTGCCCTGGCTCTTGTCTCCCCCCTGCCTGCACCTGGCTGCCCCCCTCCTCCCCACGCTGCAGGCGTGGCTAGCCACCCAACAGCAGCAACACCAGCAGCAGCAGCACCAGCTCTTACAGCAGCAGCAGCAGCAGCTGCTCTTACAGCAGCAGCTGCAGCGCCTGGCTTGGCAGCAGCAGGCGGCAGGGAGCAACCCAGGTGGGGGGAGCATTGATCAGGATCAGGCTCTGTCCAGCAGACTGGAGCACCAACAGCAGGTGAGGCGGCGAGACTAGGGCCTGGCACGCGGAGTGTCCAGGGTGGCGGGAGGGCGTGGTGAGAGGGAAGGCAGGCAGGCATGACCCCGGGGGAGGGAAGCAGACTGGCATTGCGTGGGTCAGGGTAAGGGGGAGGGGCGCCCAGCTCCTTGTTGAGCTCCGTGGCTGACCCTGAACATGGGTCATGGTAAGGGGCGGTGACAGCGTGGTGCCTGGGCGGGGTGGGGATGGGACGAGGTGGGGCGGAGCGGGGCCCCTGACCCCCTGACCCCTGACCCCTGACCCCTGACCCCTGACCCCTGACCCCTGACCCCTGACCCCTGACCCCTGACCCCTGACCCCTGACCCCAGGGGCGTGCAGGATCAGGACCCCCTGAGGGCGCAGCCGGCACCTTAGTACCTCGCAAGATCACTGGCCCTGCCCTGCCACCCTTCTCAGCCAGCGTCAGTGTGCAAGCGCATGGCAATAGATCGCCCTGATGCTTCACACCAGCTCCCCTACCTGCATCACAAGGCATTCTCGACAACAGCGAGATCGGCACAAGGGGCAGCATGGGCAGGGGCAGCAGCAGGAGCGGGTGCAGCAGGAGTAGGAGTGGCAGCAGGAGCGGCAGCGGTGGCAGCCGTGGACCCACACCCTAGCTGGTGGAGTCAACCTTATGGTGATTCCACAACGAGTGGAAGGTCACGGGTTCGACCCCACCTGCCGACATGAGAAAACTACTGTGGCGGGTTGGTTTGAAGGTGACCGCCCATCGGCGAGGGTGTAATCACCAAGGGCATGCAGGGTGGTGTACTGCCTGGGATCAGCAGGCAGTACCTGAGGCTGGACCCCCACCTCAGTGAGCGCCAAAGCAAGCGCCAAGCAAGGCAGTGCAATGCGCCGTTGGGTTGCCTGGCGATGGGTTAGGGAGGGGGACACGCTGGTGTTGGGTTAGGGTGGAGTTAGGGTCAGCGTTAGGGTCAGGGTTAGGTGGGTGGAGGTGGAGGTGGAGGCACATGCTGTACATATGGTTATGGAGCGCTAGGTGGGGTCAGTCAGGAATCACACCTTGCCTGGTGGTGGGGGGTTTGGTGGGAGGCAGATGCCGTACATGGAGCATGGTGATGCCAGAGCGCCACCTGATCGCGTTAACTTAGCACATGGTGCCATTGTGGTGCCTTGCCTTGCCTTGCCTTGCCTTCCCTGCCCTGGTCACCCCTTGATGCGCAAATGCTGCAAGTCAGTGTAGATGCAACTTCCATTGGTTTTTCTTCCCTCAACTTCGTGCATCTTGTATCATACAGCTTTGTCTTCCCTAGCGCTTGAAGCAGCTTAAACTGGCAATTGTAGATGCATTCCATGCTAATGAAACTAATATGCTGATGAGCTGGGTGCGCCCGGTAGCCTGGCCCCCATCCAACCCCCTACCTGCCCCTGTTGGGAGGGTAGCAAGGACATTCACCGAGGCTACTCTCCTCCCTTACTGCACGCCAAACGGCGAGGGGCATAGTCTTTCTATCTTAGTGATGAGCTCGGCCTTGTGTTTGCGGTCGAACTGTTGTTGCTCACATAACATTCATCACAAGGACCAGCTTTGACGACAGGCGACGCAACCAACCCGCGTCGCACAACACTCAACTTCGCATCAGCAATGCAGCAGTATGAACACATTTCAACCCCCGGGTGGACCGAGGCACACGCGCTCATGCGCGCTCCCTCACTCTCAAAGACATGCCGTTCAGCGGCGCCATGGTCGGGCTGGTGCGACATCGCACCGGGTGTTCCTGCGTTGGCGCTAGCTCAAAGGCGAAGCGGCTCGCCAAGCTGGCCAGCGCCAGTCGCGCCTCTTGCAGCGCGAAGCGCGATCCAGGGCATCCCCTGCGCGGGAACGCACCCGCCCGGTCGTGGATAGAGCATGCTGGGTCGCACGAGCTGACATTGACAGACGACAGCGATCACATCCTGCCCACCTTGGCCCGAGGCCGAAGGGCATGAAACTCGTCTTGGCGGTCGCATCCATCGCGTCGGGGTGGCCGGCCAAGTGGCGCTCCGGTCTGAACTCGGCAGCGTCTGGCCAGACGTTCGCGTCGTGGTGGAAGGAGTAGATAGGCAGGAACACAAACGCTTCCGCCGGGACCCTGCAGAATGCGCCGAAGCACCAGGAAGCGGGGAGCACCTGCAGGAGTAGGCTTTTGCGGCACGGACCCCTTCGCGCCCACTACTCGTCAGCTATGCAACCCCTTGCAGCCATTTGTATGCAGCCTCACGTGTAACCCAGCAACTCTGTTGCTTCAGGCGGTGCGCGAATGGCACCAGCCCCCGGGGGGTACAGCCGCAGCGCCTCGTCCACCACAGCGCAGGTGTAGGGGAAGGAGCGGGCCAGCTCCTCAGCCGTCAGGGCACCACCTGGCATGGTATGCGACTTGCCGACATTTGAAGCCGCAACCAGTGAGTGCAAGTGCAGGTGCCATGAGGGGTGCCATGAGGATGATGCGGCAGGGCAAGCCGCACCTGACATGGCCCTGGCTTCCAGGTGCACTCCATTGCCCTGGCCAGCTCCGTTGGCCAGCTTGATGCCATTGCCCCGCTTGTGGTCGCCGCCATTCAGCTCTTGGGCAGCAGGGGGGCCCTTGGGGGGCGCCAGCAGGTGGGCCTGGCCGTCCACCTCAGCCTGCAGTGCAGCAGCAGGGGGGGTGCAGCAGGTGAGGGGGGGTGGAGGGGGCCAGCCTTGCCTGCTGGGCTGTCCCGCCGTGCTGTTCTCATGCTGCTGATGGCGTTCATGGTGCTATTGCTGAGGTGTGAGGAGGAGGGTCGGCCCCTGACCTGTAGTTTGCGCTGGGCCTCAGGGTTGGCAGCCAGCAGGTACAGGGCAAAGGTCAGGGTGGCTGCTGTTGTCTCGAAGCCAGCCATGAGGAAGACAAAGACCTGTGGCCGGGTTGGCAAAAGCTAGGGTTGAGCTTGGGAAAGGTACGTGTGAACCAGTGTTTTGTTTCTCGCACTATACATCGCATTCGCTATGAAATGCCATATTCCAGGGGTCGTTTTGCGCTATGAAATGGTCGCTTTGCGAGCTGACCTACTACGCACTGCGCTATAAAATAGGTGCTTCTATCTGTGTTTTTGCGTATTTTAGCGCAGTTTTTTGCTTAACCGTTTACCTGAGCGATGTTTTGAAGTAAGGTCGAGCTATGAAATCAAGGGTATGAACCTATGCCATGTCACTAACAAAAAAAGCCACTGGTGTGAACCAGGCAGCGCATGGACTAGCCTGGGATGAGGGCAGTGTGGCAGGCCAGGGCAGGGGGAGGGTGAAGGCCAGGGCGGGGTTGTGTGGGCAGGGTGATGCAGGCTGTGGAGCTGGTCAGGGTGCACCCATATGTAGTACAGGGCCAGGAAGCACTTATCAATGAGGTCTGGGCAGGGCAGGGTGGAGGGGGGCATTGCAGGGCAGGGTGGAGTGGTTGGCCTGGAATGAGGCAGGGTGGCCAGGGGTAAGGGGCAGGGCAGGGGCAGAGCCCATGAGGTGGGCACCAGTTTTTTTTCGCCTTATATATATCGACCGCAGTAAAAAGCGACATTTCAGGGGTCCTACTGCGCTATGAAATGGTCGCTTTTCAAGCTTCACTACCTCTCACTGCGCTATGAAAACTGCGGTTTACCCTGTAGTTTTGCGTATTTTGGCGTAGTTAAATTTTCTACCTGAGCGATGTTTTGAAGTAAGGTCGAGCTATAATATCAGGGGTATGAACCTATGCCATGTCACTTTGAGCTATAGATCATGCATTCGGGCGAAACGAAAAAATAACACTGGTGGGCACCCGGGTAAAGCTACGACCATGCATGTCCTCTGCATGCCCCTAACAGCACACACAATACGGTGGGGCACCCGGGTAGAGCTACGACCTTAACAGCACACACAATACGGTGACGTAACCCAGGATTGGGTCGGATTACCTTTGTTGTTAACTAAGATCCAATGCACATGCAATGCACTTAACAGGGCTATGTTCAGATGTTTGGGCCATGTCCTTGAAACAATGCTGTGCAACATGTGATGACACAGAACGGCAACGAGTTTCAAATTCAGGACTACCTTTCTTGTTATCCGAGCTCACAGTCACATTGTAGGGCCATGTGCAGATATTTGGGACTGAGTGACTGACAAATGCTGTACGTCACTTGCATGACTGTTTCCCTAGCAATGCTTCAGCCTGTGTACCTGGGCGATGATCTGGTACACGTCGAGGGGTGGTTGCCTGGTGGTCATGTCCTGACCCTCAAGCAGCTGGCCCAGGAAAACTCTTGGTCCTGCAGGCAGTGCAAGAAGACATGGCCAGGGTCAGGGCCAGGGCCAGGGCCAGGGCCAGGGCCAGGGCCAGGGCCAGGGGCCAGGGCCAGGGCCAGGGGCCAGGGCCAGGGCCAGGGCCAGGGCCAGGGCCAGGGCCAGGGCCAGGGCCAGGGCCAGGGCCAGGGCCAGGGCCAGGGCCAGGGGCCAGGGCCAGGGCCAGGGCCAGGGCCCAGGGCCAGGGCCAAGAAGCTCTTGGTCTGGTGGCCACTGCCAGAAGACAGCTCAGCCGCCTGCAGCCATCACCCTCCTGCCCCCATGCCACTTACAGCCATTCTTTGCTGCGCTTGGTGCCATTGGCGAGGTCAGCCTCCGCCCCATCCAGACCTTCAGCTGTGGTGGGTTTGGCCTCTTGGTGCGCCTGGATCAGTGCCTTGCAGGTGTCAATGATGATCTGACGGGTGTGCAGCGTGTTCAGGTAGCGAGCATCGGGGAAGTGGCGAGCCAGCCACCTGCACTCAAGCCCACATGTGATGAGTGAGGC
This sequence comes from Haematococcus lacustris, assembly GCA_030144725.1. NCBI lineage: Eukaryota > Viridiplantae > Chlorophyta > Chlorophyceae > Chlamydomonadales > Haematococcaceae > Haematococcus > Haematococcus lacustris. The sequence goes on along the minus strand of JASKMD010000014.1, from coordinate 6,547,929 downwards.
AGCCAGCCAGTGGACAGGGTGAGTAGTAGTAAGGGAGTAAGGGAGTAGGGGAGGCCCCAGGTGCTGCAGCATGTCGGACCTGATGGCAGGGGCCGTCCAGGCTGGTGATACTATGGTGGCCACAGCCCACTTTGACGCGCGCTCCAGCCGGCTCTGCATATGCAGGCTTGCCCTGGGGAGGGGGAGGGGGAGGGGGGAGGGGGAGGGGGAGGGGGAGGGGGAGGGGGAGGGGGAGGGGGAGGGGGAGGGGGAGGGGGAGGGGGAGGGGGAGGGGGAGGGGGAGGGGAGGGGGAGGGGGGAGGGGGAGGGGGAGGGGGAGGGGGAGGGGGAGGGGGAGGGGGAGGGGGGAGGGGAGGGGGAGGGGGAGGGGGAGGGGGAGGGGGAGGGGGAGGGGAGGGGGAGGGGGAGGGGGGAGGGGGAGGGGGAGGGGGAGGGGGAGGGGGAGGGGGAGGGGGAGGGGGGAGGGGGAGGGGGAGGGGGAGGGGGAGGGGGAGGGGGAGGGGGAGGGGGGAGGGGGAGGGGGAGGGGAGGGGGAGGGGGAGGGGGAGGGGGAGGGGGAGGGGGAGGGGGAGGGGGGAGGGGGAGGGGGAGGGGGAGGGGGAGGGGGAGGGGGAGGGGGAGGGGGAGGGGGGAGGGGGAGGGGGAGGGGGAGGGGGAGGGGGAGGGGGAGGGGGAGGGGGAGGGGGAGGGGGAGGGGGAGGGGGGAGGGGGAGGGGGAGGGGGAGGGGGAGGGGGAGGGGGAGGGGGAGGGGGAGGGGGAGGGAGAGGGAGCATATTTACCGAAACTAGCAATACTTTCCTTTGTTACAGTGGTTTCCGACCATGTGACCTACTGGTGATAATGGGCTCCCACCCGGGTTCGAGTCTTGGCCTGTGTAAAGTGTGATATGGTCCCAAATGATGTGGGTGGCCGTGACAAGCTAAAAGCGACGGTGTCCGACTGAACTATCCAAAGTGGTGCTCTCAGAGACGTTCGTAGCTAAAGGGGGAGCTATGTTACGAAGTATACCGAAGTAGGTACTACTTGTGACACCTTCCCCACCCACCGCATCAAACATATCACGACAGGCATGCACAAAGTCCTTTGTGGGATGGGGCAGGTGAAAGTGGTCGGCGTTATCTGGTTGCCTCCCTTGCAGCAAGTCTTGCTCCTGCAAAGCCAGGATGGCACTCAGCAGCGCTTTGTACATCAGCAACCATCATCCGCATGCCCTCCCTCCCCCCGACCTGGGTGTTGAAGGCCACACCAAACGCACAGCTGCCCACCACATCCATGGTGAGGTCGCTCATGAGGGGAGCCACGTCCACAATGGCACCGTCTCCTCCGCCTGCAGCTGTGATGCGAGCCAACCGGGCCAGCAGCCGGGCCACACACTGCGGGCAACAGGGCAGCAGCAGGTTAGGTAGGCGGCGGCCCAGGCCCCATGCAACCCGACCTGGACCCTGGACCCTGGCCCCTGACCCCTGGCCCCTGACCCCTGACCCCTGACCCCTGACCCCTGACCCCTGACCCCTGACCCCTGACCCCTGACCCCTGCCCCCTGACCCCCTGACCTGCTCCATGACCTCCAGGTGCAGGGCCAGCGCGTCCTTGTGCATCAGCGCCGCCTCGAAAGCCTTGCGGGCAACACGCCAGGCTGGACCCCTGGAGTTGAACAACAAGAAAGACAGCCATGAAGCCAAACTACTCTGCCCTCCCCCCCCAGGTGCCCTCCCCCCCAGGAGCTCTTTTCCCGGCCTCCCTCCCCCACGCCCCGCTCCGAGGCCTCCTCTAGCTCTGACTCAGCCCCCTCAATGCTCTCCCCACCTGGGTGCCCTTCCCCCCAGGAGCTCTCCCCCCTGCGTGGGCCCACCTCATGCCGATCAGGCTGTGCTTCGTGACCTTGCCCTGCTCCTCGTTAGACAACAGCGGGTTGCGCATGTCAGGCCTTGCCAGCCATCGGCACATGAGGCGGCGCGCCAGATCTGGCTCAGCCACCACCACCATGGCCTGGGGCCCGCTCCAGAACTGCAGCCCTCACAGCCACCAGGGCAGGGACAGGCATGAGGTGAAAGCGGGCAGGGCAGCAGAGGGCGGTGCAGGGCACACCTGTAGGCACAGCTGTTCACAGCTGCACAGCGCCAGCCAGACAGACTGACAGGCAACAGCAGGAGGCGCAAGGCGCTCAGGGTGGGCACCAGGAAGGGTTCAGCAAGCATGCAGCGACAGTGAAACATGAGGGGCTGTGGACGGGGTCGGCCGCAGTGTGGTCGTGCGTCGTGCAGGGCGCAGCAGCACTGAACAGCAGGTCTGTGTGTGAAGGTCCTCTGTGTCACCCAGTAGGCCACCAGGACTGATGGGTCAGTGCCCTGGAGCGGCAGCGGCAGCGGCAGTGGCGGTGGTGGTGGCAGCAGCGATGAGTGATTGAGTGTTCTGTGGCAGGTGATGCAGAGGCGGGTGTTCTGTAGCTTGCCTTGAACACCTTGCCGTACTTGGCTTGCATGGCTTGCACGTATGTCAGCAGGCTCTTGCCATCGCCCGTGAAGGACAGAAGGTTGCCGGCCAGAGGCAGGCCAGTAGGCCCGGGGATCCTGCGGTACCTCCAGCGGGCAGCAGGGTAGAGGGCAACGTAGGTGGCCTGCGGGGGCAGGCAAGCACAACAGGTCGAGACACGGCATCAATCATGCACCCTTCATGCACCCAACATACTTTTCACAAACAGATCATTTGGAGCAGTAGTAAGTGCAGTCGCTGCTGCGCAGCCTCCGTAATCCGCGCACAGTATGAAAAGCGTGTGTGCGCAGTATGGGGGGTTGAGCGGCAGTCGGAGAACAACCCTAGTGCCACGAGCGTGGGCGTGAAGTTTTGTACGACAGCCCGTACCGCCAGCAGCCCCAGCCCAGCAGTGGCAACAGCGGCGACGCCCACTGATTGTACGAGGACCCGAGCCATGTTCGTGATGGCGAACATGAAGACGTGAGTGGCTACTCAGACGAGCAGCAGGCACACTGTGTAAGCACGACTCCTGATGCTCACCCGCATCCAAGGCGGGAACTGCGGTAGTTAATCCAGTTAAGCATGCTGGGCAGCCGCGGCATCTCAACAGCAGGATTCCTCCGTGCGCGTGTCAAACAGCAACCCCGCTCTTGCTGTTGTGGGTCTGGCTAAGGCTACCTGCAGTCCTTGAATGATGTGTGACATCCACGGACTTACGCTATGTCCTGTTGTATTGTGCTATCTAGTTCGATAGGTCCACGAACTACTATAACTGGCACGGCTGTGCCCTGTCGCACTTGCCCCGTATCGCACAGGCCTGCCTTCGGGTTTGTATTCTTCATTCAACATTATCTCGACATGAGCACCAATTGCTCGCGCGCTTGTGACGTGGAGGGCGATGCAAGTGTGCGAGTCATTTGGCTATCGGCGCGTTGATCCTAGAGCTCATAGCAATGCCGGGGCAGCGACTGCGGACAGACCGTAGCTGCTCGCTACGGCTGTTGTGTGTTATGACAGTAAGCCCCATCTAGCCAGGCATGGAAGCAGGCCTGCCAAAGCCAGAACTGCAACTTTGCAGGCAGGATATGGCAGTTGCTTCGCTGCTGGCTGCACACTCTTTCACCGCCCAAGTGCTCCGCAGCAGGGAGACCCTCTGCGGCTGACTCTGCCTGGCTGGGCTAGGACTGGGAGCCTTGAACCTCTTGCAATGCTGCCAGCTCTGCTCATCATGCCTTCAATGAAGTCAACTGTCGACTGTAAAAATAGTCGAGTAGGGGATGAGCAAGAGCTCGTTGCACTCAGGTAATCTTGCCCTGGAGGCCACCCTGTGGTACAGCTGCAGGTAAGCAGTCCCGACCTGCAGGGCGCGGGTCCACCTACCCCCGCCCGCTGCTGCCCCGTCAGAACTGTGGCTGCTGATGGACAAGGCAGTGCTGCCGGCCTCTTGCAAGGTGGTGGGGACAGGGTTGCAGCAGCTCCAGGTCAGGTCAGCGCAGCTCAGCATTGCAAGGTGGTAGGCAGTCACTACGACAACAAGACAGCAAGAGCAAAGAGTGGGGCCGGAGCAGGTGGAGCAGGGGTTTGGTGGCAGCAAGGGAAGCAGCAGAGGGCAGGCTGGTGGAGGGATTCGGTGGCTCGTAAAGCGCGTCGATGCACACTTGTGCCATACACAGAGTGCCCCATACACAGCTGGATTGGGCTCTTAAGCAAGCCACAGTTCCAACGGGCATGCAGCTGTTTGGGCCACAAGCTGTCAACGCCCATCTTCCATCAGCACAGGCGTGGTGTGGCTATAGCATGCTAGTTCAACCGTTGCAACAGGCAAGTGCGGCAATGGGCTACACAGTAAGGAAGGTAAATAAGGTAATAAGGTAGATAAGTGAGGATTAAATCCCGGCCTCAAGGGCCCATTACTTGATTCCGGTACTATTATGACAGCCAAGCACATAGACGTGCAACCTTGCATAAGTTCTCTTCACTGTGCCCTTGTTCGTGTCCTTACGTACATTGCTTTGTAGGGCTAAGGGCCATGCCTGGTCTTGCATGTCTGCCCTAGCTTTGTCTGCCCTCGCGCTTGAGGCAGCTTAGATTGGCATTTGTAGATGCATTACATGCTGCTGGGAGGGTAGCCCCTGCTGGGAGGGTACCTGCCCCTGCTGGGAGGGTAGTTCCCGAGGCTACTCTCCTCCCTTCCTGCACGCTCAGCGGCGAGGGCGTAGTCTTTCCTTCTTAGTAATGAGCTCGGCCATGTGTTTGCGGACGGTTTGTTGTCGCTCACATAACATCCATCACGAGGACCAGCTTTGACGACAGGCGGAGCAACCAATCCACATCGCACAACACTCAACTTCGCACCAGCAATGCAGCATTAGGAACACATTTCAACCTCCTGGTGGACCGAGGCACAGGCGCTCATGCGCGCTCCCTCACTCTCAACGACATGCCGTTTAGCGGCGCCATGGTCGGGCTGGTGCGGCATCGCACCGGGTGTTCCTGCGTTGGCGCTAGCTCAAAGGCGAAGCGGCTCGCCAAGCTGGCCAGCGCCAGTCGCGCCTCTTGCAGCGCGAAGCGCGATCCCGGGCAACCCCTGCGCGGGAATGCACCCGCCCGGTCGTGGATAGAGCATGCTGGGTCGCACGAGCTGACATTGACAGACGACAGCGATCACATCCTGCCCACCTTGGCCCCAGGCCGAAGGGCATGAAACTCGTCTTGGCGGTCGCGTCCATCGCGTCAGGGTGGCCTGCCAAGTGGCGTTCCGGTCTGAACTCGGCAGCGTCTGGCCAGACGTTCGCGTCGTGGTGGAAGGAGTAGATAGGCAGGAACACAAACGCTTCCGCCGGCACCCTGCAGAATTGCGCCGCAGCATCAAGAACTGTACCGACCCCACTAATCCGGCTTTCGTGACACGGACCCCTTCGCGCCCACTACGCCCCAGCTATGCAACCCCTTGCTACCATTTGCGTGCAGCTCACGTGTAACCCAGTAACTCTGTTGCTTCAGGCGGTGCGCGAATGGCACCAGCCCCCGGGGGATACAGCCGCAGCGCCTCGTCCACCACAGCGCAGGTGTAGGGGAAGGAGCGGGCCAGCTCCTCAGCCGTCAGGGCACCACCTGGCATGGTACGCGACTTGGCGACATTTGACGCCGCAATCAGCGAGTGCGAGTGCAGGTGCCATGAGGGGTGCCATGAGGATGATGAGGCAGGACAGGGCGCACCTGACATGGCCCTGGCTTCCAGGTGCACTCCGTTGCCCCGGCCAGCTCCGTTGGCCACCTTGATGCCATTGCCCTGCTTATGGTCGCCGCCATTCAGCTGTTGGGCAGCAGAGGGGCCCTTGGGGGGCGCCAGCAGGTGGGCCTGTCCGTCCACCTCAGCCTGCAGTGCAGCAGCAGGGGGGTGCAGCAGGTGAGGGGGGGTGGAGGGGGCCAGCCTTGCCTGCTGGGCTGTCCTGCCGTGCTGTTCTCATGCCGCTGATGGCGTTCGTGGTGCTATAATCATGTGTGCTGAGGTTCAGCCCCTGACCTGCAGTTTGCGCTGGGCCTCAGGGTTGGCAGCCAGCAGGTACAGGGCGAAGGTCAGGGTGGCTGCAGTGGTCTCATAGCCAGCCAGAATAAACACAAACACCTGGGGCAGGGCAGAGCAGGGCAGGGCAGGGCAGGGCAGGGCAGGGCAGGGCAGGGCAGGGCAGAGCAGGGCAGGGCAGGGCAGTTGGATCAGGACCGGGCTGGGCGGGGCTGGTGGGTTCACGATAGACAGGCAGGTGGTCAGGCAGACACCATGGACATGGACATGGACTGCCTGGATGAGACAGGACTGCCTGGATGAGCTTACAAGGATGGCGTTTAGGAGCCACGAGGCAGCGCTCCTCTCCATGCCCTGTCTGTGCTCTCCCATGAAGATATATACTGATGATATATACTGATAATAGATATAAATATGTGACGACACAGAACGGCAACACAGAACATGTCCAAATATTTGGGACAGAAAAGTGATCGACAAATGCTGTACTTCACTAGCGCGAGTGTGTCCCTAGCAATGCTTCAGCCTGCGTACCTGGGCGATGATCTGGTACAAGTCCAGGGTGGTGCCGGTGGTCATGTCCTGGCCCTGAAGCAGCTGGCCCAGGAAACTCTTGGTCCTGCAGGCAGTGCAAGAAGACATGGCCATGGCCAGGGCCAGGGCCAGGGCCAGGGCCGGGGCTGTCCAACATGTACACCTCACGCATCATGGCAATGTCATTACTAGCCTGGCCCTGAGGTTGTGGCTCACACTTGGAGCCCTCTCCTGCTAGCACACCAGCAGGCTGCTCAATGTGCGGCTCAACAGCAGAGCAGCTCAACAGGTAGCTTGACGTGCTCAGCACACCAACCCGGCCCTGCCAGGCTGTATCTAGGCTGCCTAACTCTCAACAAGCAGGACCTGAACTCAGCACCTGCCCTGCCACGACGATACACAATGCCAGCTGCCTGGCACCTGCCTGACCCTATCCCTCACATGGGGCCACCAGCCTGATGCCTTCGTGACGCCTTGCTTTTCCACCTCGACACCATGACCTGTTGGCCGGGACCACACCCTACCTTAGCCTAGCCATCAGGAACAGGAGGGACGTGCACGGCACCGCAAGCCTGCAGCCACAACCCTCCAACCCCATGCCACTCACATATGCTCCTTGCCATTCTTGGTGCCATAGGCGAGGTCAGCCTTGCCCCCATTTAGACCTTCAGCTGTGGTGGGTTTGGCCTCTTGGTGCGCCTGGATCAGTGCCTTGCAGGTGTCGATGATGATCTGACGGGTGTGCAGCGTGTTCAGGTAGCGAGCATCGGGGAAGTGGCGAGCCAGCCACCTGCACTCAAGCCCACATGTGATGAGTGAGGCAGCCAGCCAGTGGACAGGGGCAGATCCTGGTTATAGTCGGTCGGTCGGTCGGTTGGTCAGTCGGTCGGGCGGCTATGGTGTCCCTCGCTGTAGTGCTCCTGCAGCATGTTGTGGTGTCCCACGCAACAGCTGACGCGGCCATGCCATACACCCCTTTACCCCACCTGTACCTTCCTATTCCCGTGCAGCAGCACGGCCTACCTGATGATAGGCTTGGTCCAGGTTGGGGCCACAACGGCAACCATGGCCCACTTTGACGCACGCTCCAGCCGACTCTGAATGAGCAGGCTAGCCATAGGGCGGGTGCGGGTGAGGGTGCGCGTGCAGGGGCAGGGCGGATGAGGGTGAGGGTGAGGGTGCGCGTGCAGGGGCGTGGGGGAGTGGGGACGGGCGCGCCCATGGCAATGGATGCGCGGCAATTCTGAGGCATAGGAGCACGGACAGGGACAGAGTGCAGCAGGCCGTTGAAGGGCCCTGTTAATGCAGTGTGCTGTCTAGCCTGTAAGCACGACCGAGTTGGCTAAAGACACTGTGGTGTGGTGGGGTGTTGCGGTTGTGGTGCGTCAGGGCATGAGGGCTAGCCATGGTGTGCTATGAGTAGGGTTGCCCAGATCCGTATGTGGCGGCTAGAACAACAGTATATAATGGCTATGAGCTCGGCTAGCAGTTCTACGGGCGTCTTCTTCCCGGAGGGGCCTGGCTGCAGTATCCGTTCGCCACATCTCTCGTATGCATCAGCCATCGCAATGAATGCCATCGAGTATCGCAGCGACTTATATTTGACCCGCGGTTACGGTCACACCCGCGGTTACGGTGACTTGTGCGTACTGCGTCCTTTGCAATCTCGCTATGTGGACGTCGCGTGTACGGTTCAAGCGTGCTCACCACGGTCAAAACTACGGTATTGTACGGTCAACCGACGTACCTACAGATGCCTACGGATACACGTTGGTCGGGGTACGCTACGTATATACCAATGATTTTTTGCGTAATACGTAACGATCGGAACCAAAAGCTTGTTTTCTAGGCCTGGATTTCGTTACCAGTCGGGACCAACTGCGTAACCAGCCATGTGATGGTCCTGGACCCTTCGTGGACCCTGTTTTGAAAAATAATCACTGGTATATACTGTATATACCTACCTACGTATATACGCCGCGACGGTTCTGGCCAACCCTAGCTATGAGCCATGAGGCTGGCAGCCTGGGATGGTGGGCATGTGGTGGTATGGTGGGATGTGGGATGGTGGGCATGTGGTGGGATGGTGGGATGTGGGATGGTGGGCAGAGCCAGTAAGGCTGCTGCAGGGGCGGCATTGCTAATCAGCATGCCCTCAGGCCCTGGTCATGGATGCATCACTGGGGAAGGGAGGACTACCTTGACCCAACACACTGCCTTACTCACCGTGTCAAACATGTTTTGACAGGCATGCACAAAGTCCTTTGTAGGATGAGGCAGGTGAAAGTGGTCGGCGTCTTCTGGATGCCTCCCTTGCAGCAAGTCTTGCTCCTGCAAAGCCAGGATGGCACTCTGTTGCGCTTTGTGCGTCAGCAACCATCATCTGCATGCCCTCCCTCCCCCTGACCTGGGTGTTGAAGGCCACGCCAAACGCACAGCTGCCCACCACATCCATGGTGAGGTCGCTCATGAGGGGCGCCACATTCACAATGGCACCGTCCCCTCCGCCTGCAGCTGTGATGCGAGCCAACCGGGCCAGCAGCCGGGCCACGCACTGCGGGCAGCAGGCAGCAGCAGGTCAGGCAGGCTGAAGCTCAGCCCAGCTCCACTGCAGCCACCCCTGCGCCCTGACCCCTGAGCCCTGCGCCCTTCCGCAGGCAGCAGGGCTGCAGCAGGTCAGGCAGGCAGCAGCCAAACCTCACTGCAAGCAATCCTGACCCCAGGCCCCCTGACCCCCTGACCTGCTCCATGACCTCCATGTGCAGGGCCAGCGCGTCCTTGTGCATCAGCGCCGCCTCGAAAGCCTTGCGCGCAACACGCCAGGTTGGACCCCTGCGACCAAACAGCAAGGAGATCATTAGGGACACCCTCCGACCCTCTTTGATGGTTGGGTAACTACCAGGAAGGTGCGCAAGTGCATGTAAAAATAAATATTTACAGCCAAGGCCACCCACCCCTCACCCTGTTTAAGGCCCCGCTCCGCTCCACTACGACCCGCTCTGCCCCACCCACCCGTACATCCTCAGTGTGGCTGAGGATCTGTGAAGCTCTATCTCTGACTCTAGCTCTGACCTGGCCCCTCCAATGCTCTCCCCACCTGGGTGCCCTCTTTCCCTGGGTGCCCTCCTGCCATTGGTGCACCCTCCGACCCTCCCTGACGGTTGGGTGACTACTAGTAGACGACCTTGTAGTTGAACGAGGAGGAAGACAGCCATGAAGCCAGACTAGCTCTGCCCTCCCCACCCGGGTGCCCCTCTCCCCAGGAGCTCTCCCCCCTGCATGGCCCCACCTCAGGCCAATCAGGCTGTGTTTCATGACCTTGCCCTGCTCATCGTCAGCCAGCTGTGAGGGGCGCATGTCAGGCCGTGCCAGCCATCGGCACATGAGGCGGCGCGCCAGATCTGGCTCAGCCACCACCACCATGGCCTGGGGCCCGCTCCAGAACTGCAGCCCTCACAGCCACCAGGGCAGGGACAGGCTGGGTGAAAGCGGGCAGGGCAGCAGAGGGCGGTGCAGGGCACACCTGTAGGCACAGCTGTTCACAGCCGCACAGTGCCAGTCAGTCAGACTGACAGGCAACAGCAGGAGGCGCAAGGCGCTCAGGGTGGGCACCAGGAAGGATGGGGCCAGCGGACACAGCTGCACAGCACCAGACAAGCGTCCGATGCCGTGGGGCGCAAGGCGCACAAGGAGTGGGTGCCAGGTAGTGGGCAGGTGCCAGTGCCAGGTGCTGGGTAGCTGGGGTCAGTGCGGGCCGACACACAGGGCAGGGTAAGGGCGGAGATGGAGGGGTGCGGCCTCGGTTAGGCTCAGCTGTGCAGGGCTCTGTTGCAGCGTTGGCGGTGACAGCGGGGGTGGCGATGGCAGAAGCAGAGGCTACATGGTGCTCACACTGCCCGCCGACAATCTTGACAATGGTTACTTGACTGGCCATTCTGCGGACACTGTCACAGGAAAAGGAGCAGCGGTGGTGGGTGTTCTGTAGCTTGCCTTGAACACCTTGCCGTACTTGGCTTGCATGGCTTGCACGTATGTCAGCAGGCTCTTGCCATCGCCTGTGAAGGACAGCAGGTTGCCGGCCAGAGGCAGGCCAGTAGGCCCGGGGATCCTGCGGTACCTCCAGCGGGCAGCAGGGTAGAGGGCAACGTAGGTGGCCTGCGGGGGCAGGCAAGCACAACAGGTCGAGGACAGATAACTGGGCAGAAACTCTGCAGACTAGGATAGGATTAGCATGAACAGTTCAGTTGTGTCGTAGTCAAGCAGACCGTGTAACGTTAGGGATCGTGGCTCAAGGAAAGCCAACTCAATGCATGGAGGTGCGATGCCTGCCGATGAACAACCCTAGTGCGATGAGCGCGGGCGTGGAGTTTTGTACGACAGCCCGTACCGCCAGCAGCCCCGTTCCCGCAGCGGCAAGAGCGGCGACACCCAGAGATGGCACGAGGACCCGCGCCGTGTCCGTGCTGGCGACCATGTGGACGTGTCGCTGAGAAGCTGGTGATCGTTGGCGGCACGTAGCTGAAGGTATCACGTAGTGAGATGATTCATTCCTTGTTTCATTTAAACATTACTTTTGTCTCCAAGAACAAAAGAGGAAGAGGGAGGAACGAAGAGCAGAACCGCCGTCTTGGAAGGAAAAGGAACAAGCAAGAGCAACAGAAACGGGGAGGGGGAGGTAGGAAAGGGGCAAGCGACAAAAACGGGAAAGGGGAAAACACCCTTCGGCGGAGGTCAAGTGGTCACCCCCGCCATTGGCCCCGCAAATGTGAGACGGTCTGGGGCGCGAATCTCCGTGTAGCTCGCGACAAAGTTTTGACGCAGTCGGGTGTAACAGGTGTATGCGGCACCCACCGTCCGCAAAACACTAGCTCAGATCGGCGCCCGCCCAAACCTGACCTGTGCTTTCCGCTTCTAAAAGACTCACGCACATCATAAGGTGAGGCTGCCAATCCTTCTACGCACGCCGTAAGCCAAGGGCACAAGTGCAGTACGCCTGCTTGCATGTCAGTGCATGGAGCATAGAATTTGTGAGTATGCGCACAAGTCAGCCAGCTGGCACCCCTTTCCGCACTTACATTGCGGCATGACTCTATGCAAATGTAAGCTGCCTTATGGCAGCGCTACATCATCACTTGTCAATATGTTGTCGGGATGGCTCGGGATGGCTCTGGCTTTCAGTGTTACATGTGCCGTGGTGCCTCAACCTTCTCCCTCAACTTCAGCAGGCACATGTCACGCAAAATCATTACAGCAATACATGCATCGATGCTCAAACGCCTTGCAACACCACTACAGAAGACATGTATCGCTGATGCCAAGCACATGCATTGATGTAAAAAGGTGGCAACACTACACAACACCACCTCCACTCGTACACATCAACACCACCACCTCAACAACACACCACAACACAATGACTCATGCCTCACACACCACCTATGCTATGTGCACAACAGGCAAGGACTGGTTGCACCTCCTTGCTATAGCTAACACTCACCACGGGACTGCTAAGCACTTTGCTTTGCTGCCTATGCCCCATGGTACCAAATCAGGCTGGGCTGGGCTGGGCTGGGCTGGGCTGGGCTGGGCTGGGCTGGGCTGGGCTGGGCTGGGCTGGGCTGGGCTGGGCTGGGCTAGGCTAGGCTGGGGTGGGCTAGGCTAGGCTGGGCTAGGCTGGGCTGGGCTGGGCTGGGGTGGGCTGGGCTGGGCTGGGCTAGGGTGGGCTGGGCTGGGCTGGGCTGGGCTGGGCTGGGCTGGGCTGGGCTGGGCTGGGCTGGGCTGGGCTGGGCTGGGCTGGGCTGGGCTGGGCTGGGCTGGGCTGGGCTGGGCTGGGCTGGGCTGGGCTGGGCTGGGCTGGGCTGGGCTGGGCTGGGCTGGGCTGGGCTGGGCTGGGCTGGGCTGGGCTGGGCTGGGCTGGGCTGGGCTGGGCTGGGCTGGGCTGGGCTGGGCTGGGCTGGGCTGGGCTGGGCTGGGCTGGGCTGGGCTGGGCTGGGCTGGGCTGGGCTGGGCTGGGCTGGGCTGGGCTGGGCTGGGCTGGGCTGGGCTGGGCTGGGCTGGGCTGGGCTGGGCTGGGCTGGGCTGGGCTGGGCTGGGCTGGGCTGGGCTGGGCTAGATTTAAGGGGGGAGGGGGGGGGGTACCCTAACAACAAGGTGACACAACAACACACAACACAACAACAACGTCCAGCTCCATGTCATGCCTTGCTGACTCTTGAGCACATCTTCTAGCATCTGGCTCATCCCTGGCTGTTGGATTGTTGAGATATGGGTGGTAGTATGTCAGCGGCATCGTGCGCATAGAAACACATGAACATGTTTGCTCAACATATTGAGGCATAGCGTCGTTTATAATTAATAATAACAGATGAAAGTCGGGCAGGTGACTGTTGTGTGCTTCCCTCAGCTGCTCATGCCTGGCATGCGTTTCACAAGGGTTCACACGAACATCAAACTGACCTAGACAAGGTGAGGTAGAATACAACCTTACTCACCTCTTGCTCACTGTTTTCAAGAGCTGATTCCTTTGTTGCACTCCTGCTTGGAAGAGCCTTGGGCTGCTGTGGGTTTGATGCTTATCCTCACAACAGCCAAGCACCTGTGGAGGTCAGCAGATTTGGTTGCATGTGTTGACATTGTATGCAAAACGCACTAAGAAACAGCACCCCGTGCTTACCTGAGATGTATTCGCGAGTTGCCCAGTCCAACGGCAGCAAGGCTGCTCGGCACGGAAATGCCTCCGGCCACCAATCCACCTCTCCTGTTGCGACACGCATATAAACAGATGGTGATTGACATTGCGAAGCTAATCAAGTCGTCGAGACAATGCAGTACAATCGACAAAAGAGGGCCTAACCTGCTAGCGACACCGTTGTGAGATGTAGAGCTAAACGGTGGAAGAATTACATGCAACGGATCAAAGACGGTGTCAAAAAGTGAATTGCGGGGCCAATGGCGGGGGTGACCAGCAGCAGGATCAGCAGGAGCGATGACGGCAGGCAAATGAGCATATGTGTCAGGCTGAGCTGGACGACAGCGACTGAGACACCTGCTGAGGTGAGGTAGTACTTTCACAAAGTTAAAATATACACAAGTCTAAATACGCAAACTTTAATACTAAGAATACACAAGTTTAAAGTCGGTTGGTGGTTCAATGCTAGAAGAAGAAGAAGAAGACTACGCCGGTGTTCACCGGCGTGCATTAAGGGAGGAGCAGCCGCCTGGGGCGCGGCCTGCTCCCACCATCAAGCTCGAGAAGTAACCGACCCCCTACCCCCCCCCCTTCCTAGTAGCTCTAAGTCTATAGCTTGTTTTGGCAATGGTGTGGGCTGCTTCTGCTGCATGTCTCGTGAGCTTGTTTAGTAGTTTTGTGGCGTTGGTTTGAGTGACCCCAAGGGCTATGAGGTGTTGACGTGTGTGTGTTTCATAGGTAATACCGCCTATACCCAGTAGGATTGGTCTGATCTCGACCATGTGGCCTATCTTGCGCATGGTGTGTGCCAGTTTTGTGTGTTGGTTCAGGGCCTTGTCCAGTTGCTCCATCCACCTCGAGTCCGCACAGTATTTAATTTCTATGATGGTGATCCGTTTAGTGGCTTTGCCGCGTTTGCCCGTCTTCCTTTGTGGCGCCACCATGATTATGTCCGGTCTGGTAGTGTTTTTGGTCGCTGATTATGGCGGGGGTGACCAAGTGCGTTTACAAGAAACTGTTAGGCCGAGACGAAGTAAGACAGTAAGGTCATGCTGCCCATTCTTAAGAGTGCCGTATGCATGATTGACATTAGAAGTATGTAGCATAAGGTCGAGAAAACTGGCTTGACGAATGTGGGTGCGATGGCCACTGAGTGGCCTTGGTTCGGCCGTGCACAGTATTTGAGGATCAAAAGCAAGTGTGCGCAGCAGAATAGTTGTGCGGAGAGATTGCACAAAATTCCGCGCCTTACGATCGTAACCACAGTGCGACGGACAGCTGGCACGTCGCCGAGCTTACCCGTATTCAGATCACTACTCACGCCGCTAAGTTTACAAAAAACGATTCGGGATAGGGAATCAAAAGGGAGAGTACGGTATTTAAGTGTGCGTATTTAGCCTCGAGTTGCGTGACGAGCCGCGCCTCGACCACTTCGGACGCCACGACCGCTCCCGCCTCTAAACCAGCAGCGCACACCCCCCTCATCACGGTATGCCGTTTGGCTATCTTCGCATGCCATGTGTTCTTGTCGTGTCGGTCCCTGCGCGCTTCACCGCTGGCCTTTTTGTTCTTCTGCGCCTGGCTTGGCTCTGGCTGAGCCTCGAGCTCGCGGTCAACTTCGATGTCCGAGGCATTACGTTTACGTTTACGCTGCCGGTTTCGCTGCATCCTCTACCAAGCTCTACAGCGACACATCAACTGCAGTGTACTTACGACTGTTCTAAGCAGATAACCACCAACCGACTTTAAACTTGTGTATTCCTATATGTAAACTTTGTGCATTGAAGTTTGCGTACCGTACTCTCCCTTTTGATTCGCGAGGCCTCGAATACTATAATTAAATATAGGGTGCGGTTCCTCCGCTTAATATTAACTTAATAGCTTAATTAAATTAAGGCCGGTCGTATTAAGTTCCTTAAGTGTATTAAGTGGCTTCTTTTTGGCCCACACTGCTATGAGTGCCAATCAAGTCTCCCGGTAACTCTTCCACCTGTGAGGTAGAATGAGTAGCCGCTGTCAGGTGGAGGAGCCCAACTGCCAAACCGCTGCCCGCCCAGGTCGTGTTGCTCTATCTAGGGCCAATGTAGCCCGACGTTGTCGAGCTAGTGTTGGGATGGGCAACAGCCACTGTTACATGTTGCGCCAGCAGCTGCACGCTGCGGGCAAGCAGTTGAACACAGTAGCCTCCGATTTTCAGCCTGCTTCTCGACTGCCAAACTGCTGCCCGCCCAGGTTGTTTTGCTCTATCTAGAACCAATGTAGCCCGACGTTGTCGAGCTAGTGTTGGGAGCTATTGCTGGGATGGGCTGTAGTAGTGGCAGCGACAGCCTGCTTCTCGACTGTCGTAGGCGCAGGTCATTGCCAGGGCCCGTCAGCGGGTCCATGCCAGATGAACCCCCTCCTAGAGGTAACGTTGCAGTCAGTCCGTAACCGCAGGCTGTCGTCCTGACGTTGACATTGGCTCTCCTGTGCTACGTAGGGAATGCTGTTGAAGAACAGCCTCATCAGCAGCCAGTCCGCTGAACGGCATGGACAGCCTGGGCCGAAGAGAAGACAGGCAGCAGATGCAGAAGCTGCAAATAGATGCCGTCCAGCCCCACCCCTCGCCGCCGCAGCCCACCCCTGCCCCACCCCATCCCCTCCCTGCCCCCCCCCCTCCCTGCCTTGCGTTGCCCCTTCCCACCCTGCCCTGCCCTGCCCAGCCCTGCCCCACGCCCTCCCAGCCCTGCCCCACGCCATCCCTGCATTGCATTGCCCCTCCCCTCCCTGCCCAGCCCTGCCCCACCCCCTCCCAGCCCCACCCCACCCCCTCCCAGCCCTGCCCCACCCCCTCCCGGCCCAGCCCCACTCCCTCCTAGCCCTGCCTCACCCCCTCCCAGCCCTGCCCCACCCCCTCCCTGCATTGCATTGCCCCTCCCCTCCCTGCCCAGCACTGCCCCACCCCCTCCCAACCTTGCGTTGCCCCTCCCCTCCCTGCCCAGCCCTGCCCAGCCCTGCCCCACCCCCTCCCAGCCTTGCGTTGCCCCTCCGTGCCCTGCCCTGCCCAGACCTGCCCAGACCTGCCCTGCCTGTAGGTGTGTGGCAGAGCAGGCTACAGGTAGCAGCAGGCTGCAGGTGTGCTGCAGTGCATGAGCAGCAGCAGCAGCAGGCTGCAGTGCATGTGTTACAATGCGTGAGCAGCAGCAGCAGGCTGTAGTGCATGAGCAACAGTGCAAGGACAGCAGCAGCAGCAAGCTGTAGGTGTGTAGCAGTGTAGCTAGCAGCAGGTTGCAGGTGTGTTGCAATGCATGAGCAGCTGCAGCAGCATGCTGTAATGCATCAGCAGCAGTGGATGGGCAGCAGCAGTAGTGGGTGGGCAGCAGCAGCAGGCTGTAGGTGTGTGGCAGTGCAGGCTACAGGTAGCAGCAGGCTGTAGGTGTGCTTCAGTGCATGAGCAGCAGCAACATCACCAGGCTTAATTGCATGTGCTGCAGTGCATGAGCAGCCGCAGGAGCAACAGGCTGTAATGCATGACCAGCAGTGCAAGGACAGCAACATGTGCGGTGTGTGTCTGGTTGCATGCAAGCTCGTTTCAAGGCATAGATCTGGCATGGTCTGCGGTGGTCTTGGTAGCTCCATGCAAATAAAGGCATGCAATTGCGGTTGTTGAACCATGCCGTTGCTTGTGTAGTAGGGCGTGTCCGCTAATATTAGCTCCGAGCCAAAAATAGCGTAATAGCTCATATTAGCGCTACTGCGAGCTAATATTAGCCAAAGTGGCGGCCGGGCAGCCGAGGATCGAGAGGTACATTGCTCAATCCCTGCCGGATGCACAGTTTACGCTGTCTTGCGTGTCTATCAAGAGATAGCCCTGCGTGTAACAGAAGAAACTTGTTACCGCAACCTTGCCAGCTGTAAGGGGGCAACCTTGCCAGCTGTAAGAGGTGCTGGGAATGGACAAACACTCCATTGAACTACATGAAAACAAAAAATGCAAAAGGGGTGACCGGTCACTACGGCACTGAGCCACTCCCAGCTGCTCATGTTCAACGCTGTATCATTCATTTGTCATTCCATTTGTCACCCCGTCCAAGTGCGCAGGGCTTTGTTCGCGGTCACATGAGGCAGCTGTGATTTGTTCGCGGTCACATGGGGCAGCCCGCGGGCAAAGACTGGAATGGCTTGCGCTGGTGGTCATATGACGCGCATTGCTTTACAGCTACCAGTGTGATAAACGCTATTGAAAACGATGCAGTATTGAGAGAGTACTGAGAGACTTGCATGGGACTTGTTGGGGCCACATGAGGCCAGGAGGCGGCCTCCGACGGCGCATCATCAACCAGGTGCGCAGGTGTCGCAGCGCCGCCAGACGCAGCCATCGCGCTAGGAAGCGAACGAAGGCGCGACAAGGATCGGGAGCTAATATGAGCTAATGGGGGGGGGAACCGCCCTATTGTGTAGCCGCATATGGACACCACATTGGTTGTGTAAGACAATTCCCCCGGTGATGGGCAATTGCAACTCTATCAAGGTCTACAATAGACCTAGCATACTTGACCGTGCCAGTTGCAGCGTCAATGTAATACCGCATGGTGGCATATGGTTGGATTGGGCGTGGATCACTGCCAGGCCTGCACTTGCTAAGCATGACCGTAATGCATACATGCAAAGGGGGTATGTAGCAGGTGGCTACCGGGTTTGCAGCATTAGCGCATCACCGCGTGGTGGTGTTGTCCATACAAGGGGCATGTGGCGCACCACACCCCTAGCATGTGGCTGGATCTGGTGAGCCTCCACTATAGGTACCATCCGTGGTCCAGCTAGCTGTGACACATTGGGTGCGGATCACTGCCAGGCCTGCACTTGCTAAGCATGACCGTGATGCATACATGCAAAGGGGGTATGTAGCAGGTGGCTACCGGGTTTGCAGCCTTAGCGCATCACCGCGTGGTGGTGTTGTCCATACAAGGGGCATGTGGCGCACCACACCCCTAGCATGTGGCTGGATCTGGTGAGCCTCCACTGTAGGTACCATCCGTAGTCCAGCTGGCTGTGACACATTGGGTGTGGATCACTGCCAGGCCTGCACTTGCTAAGCATGACGCTGATGCATACATGCCAAGGGGGTATGTAGCAGGTGGCTACCACGGTTGCGGCCTTAGCGCATCACCGCGTGGTGGTGTTCTCCATACAAGGGGCGTAGGTATCATTTGAGAGGAGGATACACGGTTACTGACTACCACCGTTTTCTTCATTACATCTTGACCATTCACAGCTTACAAATCACGTTGTGTGGCATGGAACTGAACGGAAGCACAGGATAGCCTTTTGAAAGCTTTTGTACCATGCAACAATCTCCTCAAATGGGCTCAATGTTGTTGCTGATTGCTACTACAAGACTGCACTGCCACACACCTACAGCCTGCTGCTGCTGTCCATGCACTGCTCATGCACTACAGCCTGCTGCTCTTGCTGCTGCTCATGCACCGCAACACACCTACAACCGGCTGCTGCTGCTCATGCAATGCAGCACATGCACTGCATCCTGCTGCTGCCGCTCATGCACTGAAGCACACCTGCAGCCTGCTGCTACCTGCACTGCCACACACCTACAGCTTGCTGCTGCTGCTGCCCATGAACCGCTGCTCATGCACTAAAACACATGCACTGCAGCCTATGCTGCTGCTCATACACTGCAGCACACTTGCAGCCTGCACTGCCACACACCTACAGCCTGCTGCTGCTGCCCATCCACCGCTGCAGCTGTCCTTGCACTGCTGCTCATGCACTACAGCCTGCTGCTGCTGCTCACGCATTGTAACACATGCACTGCTGCCTGCTGCTGCTGCTCATGCACTGCAACACACCTGCAGCCTGCACTGCCACACACCTGCAGGCAGGTCAGGTCAGGTCAGGTCAGGTCAGGTCAGGTCAGGTCAGGTCAGGTCAGGTCAGGTCAGGTCAGGTCAGGTCAGGTCAGGTCAGGTCAGGTCAGGTCAGGTCAGGTCAGGTCAGGTCAGGTCAGGTCAGGTCAGGTCAGGTCAGGTCAGGTCAGGTCAGGTCAGGTCAGGTCAGGTCAGGTCAGGTCAGGTCAGGTCAGGTCAGGTCAGGTCAGGTCAGGTCAGGTCAGGTCAGGTCAGGGCTGGGAGAGGGTGGGGCTGGGCCGGGAGGGGGTGGGTCAGGGCTGGGAGGGGGTGGGTCAGGGCTGGGAGGGGGCAGCAGGGGGCGTGGGGGTTGGGGCAGCAGGGGGGGTGGGGGTTGGGGCAGCAAGGGGGCTGGGGGGTGGGGCAGCAGGGGGGTAGGGCAGCAGAGGGGGTGGGGCAGGGCTGGGCAATCACTTTCCTGCAATCATTAAGTATGCTACACATGTCTTGCTAGCGCTACACACCTGCTGCCTCGAGTCATGCCATGTTGCATCTGCACGCAATCAATATGGCATGGACCTGGACAACCAACATGTCATGGACATGTCATGGAGTTGGGTTGGGCTGCCGCTCCAAGCGCCTCCTAGCGGCTGCTCCTAGCTATTCCTCCTGGCTGCTCCTCCTATTGGTGGCATGCATCTGCGAGTGCAAGATCGCAGCTAGGATGTTTCCGGAAGACGCTACATTTCTGTGCAAAAATGTCGACACGTGCTTGCCATTGCCTGCTGTGTTTGGTTGTGATTTACCGAAATGACCTCACTAGTAGTAAGTACAGTTGATGAATGGTGCGCATAACGATGTGCCTGAGGTAGTACTTTGACCAGTAAAGTACTTAGCACAAGTCTAAAATACGCAAACTTTAATACACAAAGCTTAAATAAAGGAAATCGCGAACGAGTAAACAATGTGGTTTTTGGCTGAATCGCGAAGTGGTCAAACAATTATTTGCCCTGCGTGAATGGTGTTGCGATGGACCGCTTCATGGTCCGTGGTATCAGTGCCGACGACGCAGCCGAAAATCTGCTACGCCAGGTCGACCAACACGAAGATGGCCCTTGCACAGTGGCTGTGACTTGGTGATCGGGTGGCTTGACTTGGTGACCTGTGCAGAAAGTGTCCACGGAGGATTGACATGTCATGCAAGGAATGGCTGTCTTAAAAATTTATAGGCACACCCACGTTGTCAAAGTTGTGTTTTGCTGCAACTTTTGCATCGGGAAAAAGTAAACAATGTTTTTTTGCATCGGGAAAGAGTATTTAACTAGGGAGTGGTTACTTAAGTAGTAGATAGTGGAAGCGCCGGTAGTTTTAGGCGCCCTAAAAACGCGAGGCCGAGGCGCTGGAGCGTAACAGCTCGAGACCGAAGCCAGCAGCCGCGGAGCGTAGCGACGCGGCTGCTGGCTGAGGTCGAGAGCTGTTACGCTCCAGCGCCGAGGCCGAGTGTTTTTGGGGGACTAAAACGCCCCGGGCGCTTCCACTATCTAATTTAGTTCCGTTTTTGTGCGTTCTTAGAGCCCGATGCGCGGCGGAGCCGCGCTCAGCAAACATCACTCTGTCAGTGTGAGAAGTAGGAAATGAATCGTGGTGGGGTGCTCCTGCTCTATATCGCCTTGCCGCAGCTGTCATCACTAGCGTTGTTTCTAGCTGAGGCCTACGAAGAAAAAGACGCGGACGAGGAGGGAGCCGACCACGAAGATGAGCCTTACACGGAGGTGAAGCCTTAGGCATTGTTGTCACCGCTCTTCGCGCTACCCCTAAAGAAGGTACGTCTTACGTACGGCCATGATTCTTCGCTCGACGCCCAATGCTCTGATAAGCCTATTCCCTCCTCACGTTGATGCAATGCAGTTGCCGCGTCTATGCTTGGTGCAATAGGGCACCGGTTATTGTAGGCAGTACCTCGAGCTAAAAACACTGTAGCGTATGTGTTTTGCTTTGCTCTGTGGTACGCATTCCGAAGGTACGTGCGCTAATTCCACTTCTTGTAACATCGTGTTTCTCAAGTGTCGACGAAATTTCTGGGTGCGGTGCCTGGTGGACGCTTGGTGGACGCTTGTCATGGTGGTAAGCAGTTGTGATGAAGGAGGGCCCCAATGGAATTAGACATGCTTCACTTGTATTCCTTGTAGGTACCCACACCACTACACCCTTCCAGTTGCTGCCCCACCCCCTACCCTCTGTTGCCCCACCACTTGCCTGTTGTGTTCCACCGCCTACTTGTTGCTGCCCCACCCCCTGCTCTCTGTTGCCAGACCACCTGCCCGTTGCTGTCACACCCCCTGCCCGTTAGCCCCACCCCATGCGTGCTGTTGCCCCACACCCTGCCTCTTGTTGCCCACCACCTGCCCTTTGTTGCCCCACGCCCCCACCCGCTACAGCCCCACACCCTGCCCGCTGCTGCCCCACACCCTACCTGCTAATGCCTCACACCCTGCCCGTTGCTGCCCCACACCCTGCCCACTCTAGCCCACACCCTGCTCGTTGTTGCTCCATTTCCTGCCCATTGCTGCCCCACCACCTGCCTGCTGCTTCCCCATAGCCCTGTTGCCCAACACTCCTCACACCGCTGCCCCACATCTTGCTTGCTGCTGCCCCACACCAGCGTGGCTTGCGTACGGCCGATCCAATGGCCCAATTGATGACAGGTGTAAATGTTCCTCACTAGATGAAGATCCAAGTGGTGCAGCCGAGCATGTTGCCCAAGAGGGACTAACGAGACACGTTTGGGGTTGATTTGTTAAAATGAGATGTGTTATTGTGTGCGTTGGTGTTTTCATGGACCTTATGGAGTTGCATGTTGCATGTCCTTTTGCATGCGCTTTTCTTAAAAAGGTCCGCGTCCCGGCGTTTTTAGGAGCGTAATAGGGGTTTTTAAGAGCATAATAGGTCTGCGGCGTTGGAACTAAGTCTCTTAAACAGCAGGCTATTAACTATTATAACGCATGAAAACGGAACTAAATAAGTTTAATTAAGCGTCATATTAAGTATTAGGTGGCTTACTGCCACTTAATATTCAGCGCTGGTAACTCTCTTTTTCTAACCCTCTCGCTCTACCCTTCGTGGCTCTACCCCTTGCTTGATGTAACCCCACTGCGGGCCCGCGGCGTGGTCCTGCCTAAAAAGTGCATCGACCCCTTTACTGGGTACGCGATAGCTATTCCTCACTACACGCACAAGCACACAACCATTTAGTGTTTGC
This sequence comes from Haematococcus lacustris, assembly GCA_030144725.1. Classification (NCBI taxonomy): domain Eukaryota; kingdom Viridiplantae; phylum Chlorophyta; class Chlorophyceae; order Chlamydomonadales; family Haematococcaceae; genus Haematococcus; species Haematococcus lacustris. The sequence goes on along the minus strand of JASKMD010000014.1, from coordinate 6,525,603 downwards.
TCGCCGTATTACCATTTGTGCACTACTAGAGAGCAACTTTGCTCAACTCGCATCGTTTGTGCTAAAGAACCACACCATTGGCCTTTGCTGGGTACGCAGATGCAACACCAACCAAATCGCGTCTTCGTGCAACTTGGTCGCGGTCCACTGCGGGGCCGGGTCCCAGCGACCCAGTCATAGCCGTTTTGCTGTAAGCTGTTCCGGAGCCACTACGGCTTGTTGGCATATGTTGCTGCCTGCCCGCGTGCCTGCCGGCTGAAAGTGCCAATGTGAGGCGATTACGTTTGCGACCCGTGCGCTGGGGTCGCACAGCTGCACTCATAGCAGTGTGGGTCAAAAAGAAGCCACTTAATACACTTAAGGGGCTTAACACGACCGGCCTTAATTTAATTAAGCTATTAAGTTAATATTAAGCGGAGGAACCGCACCCTACTCATATGCTCCTTGCATTAGGGTCTGCATGCTTGTTCAGGTTTTTGTTGGCTTGTCAGCATGGACATGGGATGTCGCCGCTGGTGCGAGGAAGCCGAAGACGATGCCGGCTATGACTAACACCCAAGTTCACACATACTATCAGCATGCAGAGGAGGTCTTGAAGTGACCTGGGAATGCAACAACACAGGGTGTTCGGTGTTATGACATGGGGCATCACCAATGAGGCACCACTGGACATTGCCTGACACTGGACATTGCCTGAGGTACCACTGGACATTGCCTGAGGTGCAGGTGTGAGCAAACACTCAAGTCCATACACAATGCCTGCTGCTGCTGCTGCTGCCTACTGCACACAGCTGGCCATCACATGCCTGCAGCAGAAGACAAGACAGTGTCCCCTACATTTGATGGAAGGTAAGTCAGGAGCAATCTCTCTCAAACCCATTTCTTTCTGATCCTCGCCATCCTTCACATATCTAATTGGCGCGTCTACAACCGAGTTGAAGGGAAGTCATGTGGCGCCAAGTGCTGGTGCTGCAGGCTGGGTTTTGGCTCAATTTGCTCGTGCAGGCAACACCCCAGCAGTGAATAAGCAGCCCCATGCTGCCCCACCTGAATGCATATCAAGGATGCCTGCTTGTCAGTTTTGCCAAAGTATGCCAAGGCCTGCATCCCCCTACCCCCTACCCCCCTCCCAGTGCAAGCATGCACCCCTCTGCTCATATGGCAGCCTATGTCTGCATGGCAGCCATGGACTTGAGTTGTGCTTCTAGCTGTATGAAGACTGATAGCCGCTCCTTCAGCACCTCGAATGCCTGCTGTATTTGGGACAGTAGCAGCACGCAACCGGAGCGGCAGCACGACTGACACCGTTCTCTCAGCTTGACACACAGGAAAGCGATAGTCTGCGCCCCAAGGCTAGCGCTGCTGCCTTTGAATTGGTGCACAAGCTGGTCTAGCTCGTTAAAATCAGGCTCCGCGACAGTCGTCAGCATGGCCGCGATCTTGTCAATCTTCGCACTGGAATCCTGCGCGAATGCAGTTGAGCCCGTGGAACGTGTAATATGGCGTGGGATTGGAGCCGTTGCCAAGATACCTCGACGTAAAGTTGCATGCATGCTCGCAACCGTAATCGCCTCACATTGGCACTTTCACAGCGCGATTTCAATGGCGAGGCGAGGCGAGGCGAGGTGCATGGGGTGCTTTTTCGAGGCGAGGCGGCGAGGCGAGGCGGCGAGGTCTCCATGTCCCTCTAACCGCCTTCAACCACCCTACCTCGCCTCGCGCGATTTCAATGGCGAGGCGAGGTCGAGATGCCCATGCCACAAATATTGCGTGCATGGAACCTCGCCGCCTCGCCAAGCCTGCCTCGCCGCCAGGCCCAGCGAGGCGAGGCGAGGTCACAGGCGAGGTGTGACTGTTTTCCAGCTTGGCGAGTATGGGGGTGGCGAGTGGCTGCGCGATGCTCAGCGTGTCTAGGCTGCAAAACGTAGCATCAGCATCGACAAAGCAGCAGCTAGTGGATAAACAGGAAGAAGTCCTGGGCAGGATAGAGGACTGATAGCTGTAACTTCGGCGGCGACTGGGAGGAGAGTGCTCTGCCGTATCGGTCCACAGGCAACAATCCTGAGGAGATAACGGCAGATGTCCCTCATCCGCAGTTTTAACGCAACCTCAACATTGCGGAGCAGCCTTCAGCTTGTGCACCTGCCTGCTGTGCTTTACTTTGCCCGCTTTGACTGCTTTGCCCGCTTTGACCGCTTTGCGCAGAATGTTTAGCTAGTCCCGCTTGACGCGGAGATTAGCTGAGCTTGCCTTGCACATCTACACGTGCGCTGCTTGCCTTCATCCCCGCCACCACCCCAGCTAACGGGAAAATAGCGAACTTGTTGTCACCAAACCTAAGCAGAGTTGCACCACAACCTGCAATAGGCAGAGATCATAGCCTTGCAGAGCACCAGCCTACACCAAAGCCTACACCAGAGCCTACACCAGCCTACACCAAAGCACCAAAGCCTACACCGTGTTGCAACCTTGTGAAAATGAAGCCAACCCTACACATAGAACCTGCTCCTAGCAGAGTCCCAACATAGCATACCCACCGCAGAGCATCATTATCAACACATGTCCAACACCTTGCTAAACACCTTGCTAAAGAATGTTTTGACAGCGACGGCAGCGGCAACAGCATCGTGACTATGCGCAAGGCGCGGGGTGGTCAGCGGTCGCGGGCCGCCAAAAGGGGTCCATGCAGCTTCGCTGTTACCACTGCTGCTGCTGCTGCTGCTGTTGGGCCGACTGTCATCGGACGAGGGATTTATTGCAATGGGCGCACGCAGGGAAATGAGCGGAAATGTTGGTCAAAGTTTGAACACCTCGCCTCGCCTCGCTTGTCTCGCCGCATTGAAATCGCAAAATTCAAAAACGCCACATGCAGCCACATGGAGCCTCGCCTCGCCTCGCCTCGCCCCATTGTAATCGCGGCCTCAGCCGGCAGGCACGCGGGCAGGCAGCAACATATGCCAACAAGCCGTAGTGGCTCCGGAACAGCTTACAGCAAAACGGCTATGACTGGGTCGCTGGGACCCGGCCCCGCAGTGGACCGCGACCAAGTTGCACGAAGACGCGATTTGGTTGGTGTTGCATCTGCGTACCCAGCAAAGGCCAATGGTGTGGTTCTTTAGCACAAACGATGCGAGTTGAGCAAAGTTGCTCTCTAGTAGTGCACAAATGGTAATACGGCGAGCAAACACTAAATGGTTGTGTGCTTGTGCGTGTAGTGAGGAATAGCTATCGCGTACCCAGTAAAGGGGTCGATGCACTTTTTAGGCAGGACCACGCCGCGGGCCCGCAGTGGGGTTACATCAAGCAAGGGGTAGAGCCACGAAGGGTAGAGCGAGAGGGTTAGAAAAAGAGAGTTACCAGCGCTTAATATTAAGTGGCAGTAAGCCACCTAATACTTAATATGACGCTTAATTAAACTTATTTAAGTAACCACTCCCTAATTAAATACTCTTTCCCGATGCAAAAAAACATTGTTTACTTTTTCCCGATGCAAAAGTTGCAGCAAAACACAACTTTGACAACGTGGGTGTGCCTATAAATTTTTAAGACAGCCATTCCTTGCATGACATGTCAATCCTCCGTGGACACTTTCTGCACAAGTCACCAAGTCAAGCCACCCGATCACCAAGTCACAGCCACTGTGCAAGGGCCATCTTCGTGTTGGTCGACCTGGCGTAGCAGATTTTCGGCTGCGTCGTCGGCACTGATACCACGGACCATGAAGCGGTCCATCGCAACACCATTCACGCAGGGCAAATAATTGTTTGACCACTTCGCGATTCAGCCAAAAACCACATTGTTTACTCGTTCGCGATTTCCTTTATTTAAGCTTTGTGTATTAAAGTTTGCGTATTTTAGACTTGTGCTAAGTACTTTACTGGTCAAAGTACTACCTCAGGCACATCGTTATGCGCACCATTCATCAACTGTACTTACTACTAGTGAGGTCATTTCGGTAAATCACAACCAAACACAGCAGGCAATGGCAAGCACGTGTCGACATTTTTGCACAGAAATGTAGCGTCTTCCGGAAACATCCTAGCTGCGATCTTGCACTCGCAGATGCATGCCACCAATCGGCGCAACTGTAATGCCTGTCCGTACGCGCACAGGGTGATCTTGCGTTGGCGCCAGCGTGAAGGTGAAACGGCTCGCCAGCCGGACATGAGTCAAACGTGCCTCTTGCAACGCGAAGCGCGATCCCGGGCACCACCTACGCGCAAGCCGTATTGATGCACTGTTGAGACGGCGCTAGATAGGGGTAAGCAGCGAGTGCACGTGCGCGTACGGGGTCGGGCGCGCATGCGGGTGCGGGGTAGGCCGCGAGTGCACGTGCGCAGTGCCGTACCAAGTATCCTCTGACTGCAAGAACCCTCACCTTGCGCCATGGCCAAAAGGCATGTAGTTGGCCTTAGCGGCTGCGTCCATGGCGTCGGGGTGGCCGGCCAAGTGGCGCTCCGGCTTGAACTCGCGAGCGTCCGGCCAGATATTCGAATCATTTTGAAAGGTGTGAATTGGCAGGTACACGAAGGTATCAGCTGGGATCCTGTGGCGGCACCAGCATGGTGCAGTGAGGGCACCAAGGAGGCTCTCATGTGGACTGGTGGTCTGTAGGGTTAACAAGACCCACAGTGCCCTTAGCTCTCCAACCCCTAAGGCAACATGGCCCAGCCCTAGCCTGACCTGCCTTTCCTGCTTTGCCCTGCTTCCCCATGCACACGGCCACATGCTGCATCTGGTTTCCAGCCCTTCCCCTGCTGCTTGACTTCAGTTTAAGTTCACAAGGCAACAGGCACGCCACTCACTTGTAGCCAAGCACATCAATGGTGTCAGGTGGTAGACGAACAGCACTAGCCCCCGGGGGGTACAGCCGCAGCGCCTCGTCCACCACAGCGCAGGTGTAGGGGAAGGAGCGGGCCAGCTCCTCAGCCGTCAGGGCACCACCTGGCATGGTACGCGACTTGGCAACATCTAACGATGCAATCAGCGAGTGCAAGTGCAGGTGCCATGAGGGGTGCCATGAGGAAGATGAGGACAGGGCGCACCTGACATGGCCCTGGCTTGGATGTGCACTCCGTTGCCCTGGCCAGCTCCGTTGGCCACCATGATGCCATTGCCCTGCTTGTGGTCGCCGCCATTCAGCTCTTGGGCAGCAGGGGGGCCCTTGGGGGGCGCCAGCAGGTGGGCCTGGCTGTCCACCTCAGCCTGCAGTGCAGCAGCAGGGGGGTGCAGCAGGTGAGGGGGGGTGGAGGGGGCCAGCCTTGCCTGCTGGGCTGTCCTGCCGTGTTGTTCTCATGCCACTGATGGCGTTCATGGTGCTATTGCTGAGGTGTGTGACGAGGAGGGTCAGCCCCTGACCTGTAGCTTGCGCTGAGCCTCAGGGTTGGCAGCCAGCAGGTACAGGGCGAAGGTCAGAGCGGTGGCGGTGGTCTCATAGCCGGCCAGCAGAAAGGTGAACACCTGGGGCATGGGAGGGCAGGGAAGGGCAGCAGCAGCAGTGCGGGCAGCAGCAGCAGCGGGGGCAGCACCTGGAAGTAAAGAAGCCAGCACGTGCCGTGTGGGATGTGCAATTAGGGCAGGACGGCAGTTGACAGCAGTCTGCTGCTTTTCACAATGCTGCTTCATGCATGCTCATTGCCTTAGCTGATCACCGCGCTGCTGCACTGTCAGCAAAAACACCGCTGCTGTGCTGAGAATGCTAGAGCATGCCCCGCAGGCCTCATCCTGCAAGCTGCAGTGTCAAGCGCTGCACTACTGGAGCTGGAGAGAATCAGAGCATGCAAAAAGACCAGGCGCCCTACTGTGGTCCCTGACCTGGCCGATGATCTGATCGTGGCTCAGCTTGGTGCCAGTGGTCAAGTCCTCTCCACGGAGCAGTTGCCCCAGGAAACTTTTCTCACTGAGGCCGAGCAACATCAGGGCCAAGCAGGGTCAAGCCCAAGCAAGATCAGGGCACGCCAACTGATCGCTTTGCTTTCCCACCGCCACCTCTCTCACTCTTGGCACAAAATGGTGAGGAATGCGAGAGGAGTGATGCATACAGCATGTGGCATGTGTGACACAGATGAACAACGCATGGGGTAGCACAAGGAGCATTGTGACAATTGCACGAGTTTGGCAGGAGCACAGACGCAGGGTAGGTTCGCAGCACACCATGGCCCCTCCTGAGGGTGGAGGCTGCGGGAGGTGGTGCTGCAAGATCTCCCTGTTCATCTCACTTGATCCTGCTGGCTGGCTTGGGTGCGCTGGCCAGGGCTGCAGCCTCAGTCGCAGACGCCTTCTCCTCATGGTCCTGCTGCCAGGCCTGGATCAGAGTCCGAGCTGTGTCCTGGATGACCTGGCGGGAGTGAAGTGTGACCCGCTGGCCCGCGTCAGGGAAGGTGCAGGCGAGCTTCCTGAAGATGAGGTAAGCCAAGAAGGAATGTGTGATGGGCCTAACCTACAGCCCCAGCCCCAGCCCCAGCCCCAGCCCCAGCCCCAGCCTGTTGTAAGCATGAATGGGATCTGTGCACAGAAAAGGCAGCTGGACAGCTTCTGTCCAGCAGGCAGGAGCGTTCAATCCATGCCAGGTTGTGTGATGAGTGACCAGGACACTGCAACAGGTGACAGCCCCTTCCCCTAACACTGTAGCCAACAACGCCCCCATCCTTGTCCCATACACTAAACTCTTCCTGTTGACCAACTAGCCTCGGTCAACTGTGATGCCAGCAAGTTAGCAGACCATACCGTATGAAGTGATACATCCAGGCCGGAGCCATCGTAGCCAACGGCACCCATTTGGAGGCTGTCGCCAGGTTGGCCTGCGGGGCACAGAACGGCAGGCCCCTCATCAGTAGCTGCCAGGAAGGCTCCGAAGAAACAAGGGGGGCAGCGGGGCGGGGCGGGGCGGGGCGGGCATCACCGCGCTGGCAAGCCCTGCCTGCTGCAGCCCCACCGTGTCAAACACAGCCCGGCAGGCCGCCACCAGCTCCTCCGTGCTGTAGGGGAGGTTCAGATGTGCGGCGCTGCCCTTGTCTTCCTTGCCACCCTCGCCTCCTGCCTGCTGCAGGTCCAGCTCCTGCGAGTAGGGCAGGGCGCGTGCACAGGGTACTAGCCCTGTGGGCCACCTGTCCCTGACCACCACCTGACATTACCATGATAATATGGAGAATACACGACATGATGGAACATGGGCATAATGAAACTGGACGATAAAAAACGATTCAACAAGTGCTGACTGCCACGACTATTTGACCCATCATAACTCTGTGACACCTTGTAATCAAGTCCCCATGTCTGTCGTTGAAGGAAGCCTGGCAGTGATCATTACTGTGGGCCACCTGGTCCCTCATCACAGGGCATGGGGCGCAGCCATGGCAGCTCTTTGGCAGCAGCAGCTCAATACCGCAAGCAGCGCCGACCCTGGCTAATCATTGCCAGGTCTGCTATTAGTGTCATTATCATTACTATTGTTATTACTATTGTTATTAATATTGTTATAACTACTAGTGGCCATGAGCCATTAGCCAACTGCCTCACCATGGCCCGGTCATCAGAGGGGCCTTGTAGGGGCCTGCCCTGGCACCATGCCAGGTTTGCTGGCGGTCTGGTCATGGTGCTTTGTAGGGGGTTCCAACAGCCAAGTCAGAGAACCAAGCTCATTGGGTCATCATCACAGCCCATGCTGAGTCTGTCCACTCTAGGCCGGCCCAATGCACTGCTGTGCAGCTGTAGGGGCATGCATGCATCGGCCCGGCCAGAGGGGAGGTCAGTGCGGCTGAGGCATCAGTGCAGGTTGAGGGCTGATGTGGTGTTAGCGAAACCGAAAACATGTGTAGAACAGGGGCTAGGTTGAGTCTCTGACCTAGTGTAGCACAGCGATGCTTTGCTGCAACATGTTAGCATAACCTACACCCCAGTGATATATCTATGTTCAAGATGATAACAGGTGAAGCGCCGAGGACAGAAACAGGCACTCACAGCATACCCAGTTTTGCCAAGCGCCGGGTACCAAAATTCAGCATGAGATACAGCCTTACTTTTTGCGCATAAGTATTTGTGCAAGAGTATTTTTAGGTTTCTAGTTCTAGGTTTCCAACTCACGAGCCACATTGCCAGCCAACAACATGTGCAGTTGTTTAGTTCAGGCTGGTCAATAGCTGTACAAACGTACCCTGCCTGTCGAGCCTCTGCCCTCACCTGGGTCCCCTTGCCTGCTGTCCGCTGCTACCTCCCTTTACCTGGGTGTTAAGGGTGACCCCAAACACGCAGCTGCCCACCACATCCATAGTCAGGTCACCCATGAGGGGAGCCACGTTCACAATAGCACCGTCTCCTCCGCCTGCAGCCGTGATGCGAGCCAACCGGGCCAGCAGCCGGGCCACACACTGCGGGCAGCAGGCAGCAGCAGGTCAGGCAGCCAAACCTCACTGCAAGCAATCCCGACCCCATGCCCCCTGAGCCCTGACCTGCTCCATGACCTCCAGGTGCAGGGCCAGCGCGTCCTTGTGCATAATGGCAGATTCAAACGCCTTACGGGCTACACGCCAGGCTGGACCCCTGCAGCCAGACAGCGATGACATTATCAGGAACATCCTCCCACCATCCCTGCCCCAGTCTCAAGCTCCTCACGGGCCCGCACCTTGATACATCATTCATGGCTATGGAGCCTACAGCAGTGGCTGAGACGTTCATGCAGCTCTGGCCTCTCTCCCTGGATTGCACGGGCTATGGGAAGCATTACACCCCTCACCCCCTGACTGCTTACCACCTATGCTGGATCCACCATTGTGATGGAGACATGCTGTCCTCGTCCACTCTCATGAGCCTACCACAAAGCTGGCTGCCTGCATGGCCCAGCTGCATGATCATGTATGCTATGAAAGTCTGGAGGTTGCATGCTGTGGAGTTGGGTGAAGGTGCTCTCTCTACGGACGGCAACCACTTCTATCGCTGCCGGTGTCGCACTTGCTGCCGCACTTGCTGTTGCTGCCCCATCAGCACGCTTCCTTGCTTGCTTGTTCTACCCAGCCTTTCACCACCTAACCCCTCCACCCACCCCCACACCGCATCCACACCTACAAACTTACTTCAAGCCCAGCAGCCCATGCTCTGCGATGACCATCTGCTGGTCCCCCAGTAGCGCGATGCCCCTGAGGGAGGGGCGCTGCAGCAGCCTCGACATCAGGCGGCGCGCCTGGTCCGTGTCGCCCACCACCACCCATGGCTTGGACCCAAACCACAGCTTGAACACGGGCCCATACTTGGCCTGGCACTGCTGAGCGTACTGGGTGATGTCTTTCCCTGCTCCCACGCAGCACAGGAGGTTGCCCACCAGGGGAAGGCCAGGCGGGCCAGGGATCTTGCGGTACGCCCAGCGCTCAGACGGGTAAAACGCAATGTAGGCGACCTGGGATCAAAAAGCAAGTGACCCAACCTCTCTACAGTCGACCATCAGGCACTGCTTTTTCACTGCTGCACACACACACACACGCACACATAGACACATTACACAAAGGTTGCATAAGCACTAGCACGCGCGCGGAACACTCTGGATAGAGGCCCTATGCCTATGCTGAAGCTTAGTATGCAGCCTGCTTGAGTTCAATGTCACTCTAAACAAGTGCCCCATGAATGAAACGGTTCTAGTGGAAGAAGGTTTACCCACAGGCCATCACCCTAGCAGGAGTTTTTCCTGGGTGGGGCGGAGTGTCGCTCCTGCTTAAACCAGCATGAACATCATAGGGGACGAGGGAGGCTCCTTTCATGCAAGTTGGCTCTGAGCCTGACCATAACACTGGCACAGTTATGACGTTGTATGGTGTAATGGATTGTTCGGTGTTGTGGGGAACCCCATGGCTCCCCCCCTTCCTTAAGGCTTCCTCCCCTGCTTCTTAAGCGGCTACCAGGTCGAATGTTTGCTTCCTTAGGCTCCCAACGCGCTAGCGGACTGCGCTGCGAGAGGCTGCCGCGGCTGTCGTGTCGGCCCACCGACCAATAACCATGAATTGCAAACCCTGGTTGCGTCCATGCTTCAGGCAGCTTCGAGCAGGGCAGTGGCCTATAGCGTAAGCTGTAGGGTTGTACAGGTCATGCTTATGCTTCCGAGCGAGCCGAGAGAGCTTGCGGCATACGAGTAGGCAGGATGGGGTGATGGGACGGTTGATGAGACTCACCGTAGCAAGGCCCACACCCGCGGTCGCCAGCAGCGGCCAATACGATCGCACGTCCGTCATGACTGCCCTCTCCTGATTGCTTAGACAGCAGCGTAGGCTTTATCGGCCGAGGCTAGAGGCTGAGCCACGTTTCTCATCGCTTGCATTGTTCTTAACTTCTGAGGTCACACGTCCCAGCAGGGCTTTGCGACTTCTTTAAAGCAGGGCTATGCGGCTTGATGTGTGTGCCTGTGATGAAGATGTAGATGCGCAAGACTCATTCCTTCTGTGTCGCAGAACTGTAGTAGGTCACCCCCGCCATTGGCCCCGCAATTCACTTTTTGGCACCGTCTTTGATCCGCTGCATGTAATTCTTCCACCGTTGGGCTCTACATCTCACAACGGTGTCGCTAGCAGGTTAGGCCCTCTTATGTCGATTGTACTGCATTGTCTTGACGACTTGATTAGCTTCGCAATGTGATTCTCCATCTGTTTATATGCGTGTCGCAACAGGAGAGATGAATTGGTGGCCGGAGGCATTTCCTTGCCGAGCAGCCTATGCTGCCGTCGGACTTGCAACTCGCGATTACATCCCAGGTAAGCACGGGGTGCTGTTTGTTAGTGCGTATTGCATACAATGTCAACACATGCAACCAAATCTGGTGACCTCCACAGGTGCTTGGCAGTTGTGAGGATCAGCATCAAACCCACAGCAGCCCAAGGCTCTTCCAATCAGGAGTGCAGCAAGGGAATCATCTCTTGAAAACAGTGAGCAAGAGGTGAGTAAGATTGTAATTTACCTCACCTTGTCTAGGTCAGTTTGATGTTCGTGTGAACACTTGCGCAACGCATGACAGGCATGAACAGCTGAGGGTAACACACAACTGTCATGAGCCTGAGTTTCGAACTTTTTCTACTTTTTTCCAACCATGTTTTGTGGTGTGTGCCCCAAGCGCCCTTGTCTTTTTTATTGTGTGTGCAGGATGCCTGTAAATTACCCCCATCTCAAGAACCCAGCTGCAAGGAATGAGCCCAATGCTAAGCGTTGTGCTTTGTGTGAACTCACATCGCCAGCCAAGAATAAGAATGGGTTTGTGACGGTTGAGAGAGTGGGGGAGGATGCGTGCCACGGCCGCTACCTGGTTGTCTTTGGCCGCGCTAGTGTGCTGAAGAGCAGCGTGCTAGTTGCATGCCAACGTGTGTGGTCACCTAATGTGTCTGGAAAACAGAAACGCGCTATCTTGATGTGTGGGCCGTTTCATGTGTGGGGGGTGATGCTCATATCAGCTCAGTTTCTGCATCATTTTTACTAATTCTAGCTGCGTTTGGCTGCAAAAGAACCACAAACACCGATGTGGAGACCACCTTGACATTGCTGTCACATGTGGACTGAACCCGTGTTGAAGAATGCGGTTTAAAGCGTTGTTGCATGCTGGTTTAAAAATTAGTTTGGATGCGCCGTTCACGCCGCGCTGGGTCCAAGCTGCCTACAGCGGTTGCTAAGAGTGTCTGCGTGGCGCCAAAACACGTCGCGTGTTGGGGGCCAGCCACCCGGCAAACCGTTGGGGCTGGCCGCACTCTAGTCAAGCCATAAGCAGCTCATCGCACGATTCGGCGGCCTCATCCGTGCAAAAATGAGAAAGTTTTTATCTCTTGAGCCACGGGGGTGCAGCCAATGGCGGGGGTGACCAGTTGTCTTGGAGTGACAGGGTTGCCGTCATCAGCCTGCTCCAAGTGCAAGGCATCATTGAGCAATCAACAGTGCTCAGCTCGCACATCTTAGGTGCCATGGTTCTTGGACACCCCTGATATGCCTCAATTTGATACACTGAACAAGGACCTATTGAAAGCATGGTGCAAGCACAAGAACATCAATGGGGTTTCAAGTAAATCAAAGAATGAGTTGCGTGACATGTGCCTGCTGAAGTTGAGGAAGAAGGTTGAGGCACCACGGCACATGTAACACTGAAAGCCAGAGCCATCCCCAGCCATCCCGACAACATATTGCCAATTGATGATGTAGCGCTGTCATGGTGCAGCTTGTATTTGCATAGAGTCATGCCGCAACGTCAGTGAGGTAAGGGGTGCCAGCTGGCTGACTTGTGCGCATATATACGAATTATATGCGCCATGCACTGACATGCAAGCAGGCGTACTGCACTTGTGCCGTTGGCTTACGGCGTGCGTAGAAAGATTGCCAGCATCGTCTTATGATGTGCGTGAGTCTTTTAGGAGCGGAAAACACAGGTCAGGTTTGGGCGGGCGCCGATCTGAGCTAGTGTTTTGCGGCTGCTGGGTGCCGCATACGCCTGTTACACCCGACTGCGTCAAAACTTTGTCGCGAGCTACACGGAGATTCGCGCCCCAGACCGTCTCACATTTGCGGGGCCAATGGCGGGGGTGACCAGTATGTGTGTATGTTAGAGCGCGACTGGTTAAACTAACTTCCTGCTGTTTTGGGCCTTTAACGTGCTTTAACCAAATCTTTAACCATCTTTAACCAGTCCAGCCTAACACCCTGACGACCCGGAGTGCAATTGGGGTTTGGCGATAGTAAGCCGACCAGTTTGGTCACCCCCGATCTTACTGATCTTTAAGAATTTTACAGCGAATCTTGCGCAGAGTGGTGCAGCTCACCAGCGCGAGGCTAGCGAGCTGCTCGGGCTGATGTGCGTTCCGATGCACATGTTGAGACATGCACCGACAAGAGCCGCAGTAGGGGTCGGAGTGTAGCCATTAGCCATCGCGGTTGCTTCGCCTTCCATCACGGCTACGGAGTGCGACCTGGCGGTTGTGTTAAAGATTGGTTAAACTTTTTGGCTTGGTTAAAGATGGTTAAAGATGGTTTAACATTCCGGGTCACGCTCTAGTGTATGTGTGTAGTATCACTGCACGGCGGCAGCCACATACCCCCTATTTAGAAAGGTGATGCTGCTGTCAGCACTAGACGTGCGATGTGAGCTGCTGTCGAAGTCTTTATTTTGGTGTAGCATGAGGGCTGTAGGGTTCAGGAGTTGTCAGCACTACGTCGGAAAGTTTCGGACCTCCTATGACCCGCAACTTAGCACCTTTTCAGAGCGCTGTAATTGTGCGTTGTTTCAGCGGCCGCTGATATGCGGCGAATTAGAGGTGTTTCAGAGCAGTCAGTTCAGTACTGATTAAGCACTGATTCATGGGGCTCTGAATGTGGGGTATTTTAGGGGTCCACCAGGGCTGAAAAAGAGCTTAATCAGAGCGGTTTGAGAGGTTTACAGGGCAATGTTCAAGGCCTGTAAATTAGAGGCCAATATGTAGTGAATCAGAGGCTAGTTAGGACTGAAACATCGCTAATTAGCACAGTATTGTACCATCAGCGCATAACGTCAATAAAAATTGCTAAGTACACCAAGCCGCTCCGTGCCGCGATGGTGTCTCTTTACAGGTATCGCTCAAACTACGTACATACTTGTGGAGTGTTGCGCTGATGCCAGAAGAACGGCCCTAGGACATCTGAGGCGGGCGAACATCATCGTTGTGCGACCCTGCAAATTTCTCTTGTTTTATACAATACTTGCATCAACATTTGACATTTCGCCCTCAGTTTCTGCCTGGCCTGCATGGCCACCTCTCATCGCCACTGATTCGCTGGTATCGATGAGCATCGATGGCGGCGGCGTGCTCGAACTGGGCGCGGCGATACAGGGCCAGGACTGTGGATAGATGTTGACATGTAGAACCACCTGACGTCGCGTCGCATTTCCATCGCGGAGTCACTGACAAGCAGTCCTTTAGCCGCAGTGGCAGCTGTGGGTGCGGCCGGAGTGTTTGTGGATAGATGTTGACATGTGGACACGCTTGAAGTTGCGTCCATTTCCTTCGCGCAGGTCAGGAGTCACTGACAAGCGGCCCTTGGGCCACAACCGTAGCAGTGGCAGCCGGCGGAGTGCAAGTGACCACAGGCGTAGCCAGAGCATAGCCGTGACCGCAGGCGCAGCCGCAGCAATGACCACAGCAGGAGGCAGCAACGCGGCCCCGACATCCACTCAGCCACATTGAAGCCCACTACTGTGGTGAGCATGTGCTCTGACAGTCTGTGGGTCGGTGTTGGGCTACATTGCATTAAAATGTGCAATGTTGTATGTTTGCATTACAATGTTGTATGTTTGCATCATTGCAGGCTGCCATGAAGGAGTGACAAGCTCTGTTGCCATTGTCAAGTATGCATGCTTCAAGGTTGGTTCGTGGAGGAGGAGGAGCAGGGAGGGCACTAGATGGCAGGAGTTGATAGGCAGGTGGACAGATAGGCAGATGGATGCATTGGCAAGTGGGTTGCCTTACCAGTACAAGCGCAGCTAGTAGAGTGCCCGAAGGGTAAGCGGCCAACAAACAGGCAGGTAGGCGGGTGGGTTGGTAGGTGGGTGGGTAAGATGTTTGTGTTTGTGTGTAATCTGTGTGTATGGCCTGTCTGGGCTGAGCGGGCAGGGGAGTTGTTGTGTATCGGGGGCTTCGGTGGGGCCGGGGGGGGGCACGCAGGCAGCAATCTGGTGTGCGGGTGAGTGTATTATTGGATTTCTCCCTTCAGGTTTGAGGAGCCGAACACCCCTGACGCCTGCCCCTGATGGAAGACCAGCTGCTGGCAGCCAGCGTGCAGCCCATCTTTGGCGCAAACCTTAGCCATGACGCAGCCCCGCAGCACAGTGGTGTGCCCCTTCAGTTATGGCGCAGCGCGTGCATAACTTGTTAGGCTTACCACAACTCTCACAATTCACTATTAGCTGGCATGGGAGAAGACTGTGGGAGGAGATGCAATGCCAATGTATATCAGATGCTAGGCTAGAGTACGAGAATATGAACATGGGCATGATGTAGTTGTAAGTAGAGGTTGCAGTTGTAGGTAGAGGTGTGTGCCCTTGTCGAGATCAAGATGCAATGAGTAAGGTGACCCACCAGCTGACCCTTTATAAAAGTGTAAAAAGCACTTGATCATGGATGAGCCACCTCTGATTCGCCAATGACTCATTGATGATTCACAACGGGTCGCCTCTAATTCACCAAACATTCACAGCTGTGCAGCCTCTATGTACCCACTAAGTCACAGTTTAGTCACCTCTAAGTTACAGCAAAACCACAGCTGGGTCACCTATAATTTACCGCTTTTGAGAGGGGATTTAGAGCCCTATGATTCAGCTATGAATCTACACAGATACATAGCTTTCTAGGCTCACATTCAGCACTAAATTAGACCCCTCTAAACTACCTATGAATTAGGCCGTATTTGCCGCAACTTGTCATTCCTTTTGCCATTTCTCGCATATCAGAGCGAACTCCCACCTCACATTCAGAGCACAATTACAAGTCCTGATCAGTCGCGAATGAGAGGTTCGGAAGAGGTCCGAAACTTTCCGACGTAGCTCCTACCTAGCAAAAACTCACCTCACCAACCCAGCGGGCAACAAGCACCAATGCAACCACAGAACCAGGTCCCTTCACTAGGGGTGGTGTCTCGTCTGTATGGAGTTAAGTTCCCATGCACATGACATATGGGATCCTCCCACCTTCACTATTGCCTACACTATAACGGGTTACTGCTGTTGGGCCTTGGGTGGGTGGTTTCACAGCCGCTTGTAGCCCAGGCCTGGGTACTCCCTGCCCTTGGCTGGCAGCCTCGGCTGGCCACCAGCACAGCTCCAGCGGACGCCACTTGCTCTCCCCAATGCGCTGCGTGTGCAATGCTGCAATGCAGTCCATGTCTACCCACCTGCCAGGCTGGGTGCGTGGTGGGTGTGGTTCGCAGTCTTGCCCTTGGTGGTCTGTCTGTGCTTGGCATCATATTCAGCCTTGGTGCGCTTGCTGTGCTTGGCTGGTATGGGAGTGTTGGGCCCAGGCTCGGAGGCTGCTGGCTGTGTAGCTGCCTGACATCATGGTGGCTGTGGCAGGGTGCGTGGGGCCACTACCAAGCACTACATCAGGCCCTGCACTGGCTGGTCACGCTGCTGGCTTCATGCTAGGTGCAGCAGCCATGGAGTACTAGCTCTGATGGGGGCTTCAAGCCTGCAGGCCTGGTGTCCCTGCATTGGTTCAGCCGGCTCTCGCAAGGCTAGGGCTTGTTCACTGCTGAGCTGACTTCGTCGGAAAGTTTCGGACCTCTTCCGAACCTCTCATTCGCGACTGATCAGGACTTCTAATTGTGCACTGAATGTGAGGTTCGGGGTCGCTCTGAAAACCGCAATTTGGCAATTGAAATGACAGGTTGCCCGACCTCCAAATATGGTCTGATTCACAGGTACTTCAGAGGGGTCTAAATAAGTGCTGGAAAGCTATGTTTCTGTGTGGAATCATAGCTGATTGATAGGGCTCGAAATCCCCTCTAAAAAGCGGTATATTAGAGGTAATTCAGCTGTAGTTTAGTGGTAAATCGGAGGTGAACCAGCTGTGCGTTTGTGGTGTTTTAGAGGTGACTTAGTTAGTGACTCGGTGGCGTATTGGAGGTGACTCAGCTGTTAATTAGTGGTGGATCAGAGGTAACTGAGATGTGAATCGTTACTGGTTACTTGCACAAGGAAACTGCAAAGTACAACGCAACACACACACACGTCACCACGCTCAAACACTTCGCAAAACTCCGCAACGGTACTGCAAAGTACATATTTCCACGCACAAACAACTCGCAATACAACTCACTACACCAATACACCTACCTCGCAAACCACCATAAAAGACATGTATCGGCGTTAACCCCTCACTACCCTAACACAACAGTAACACAACAACTAGACAACACACCAACAACACAATGGGGATTGGCTGGGCCGGGCAAGCAGAGCGTGGTTGTATGGCTGCAGTCCCCTGGCTGCACCTCCCCACTATACCTCCCCACTATGGCTGCAGTTTTATTCATGCCTTGCTGCCACTGCCCCATAACACCAAAGTCATGCCTGCTAGCACCACACTGGTTGCTGCTCAATGCTGCGCCTCTTTGCCTCGCGTCTTGGCTGCTCCCCTTGGCCCCTTGGCTGGCTCCTGGGTATGGGAGGGAAAGGTGGGGTAGGCAGTCTCAGGTTGGAGTCTCGACCAGCCTGTCATGGTAAGGGTGGAGGAGGTGAAGGGTTGCCTCTCATCGCTGATGTCAGCTGGCTGTTGTTGGGTGTAGGGGGGAGACATCATGACTGTTAGACCTGCAATGAACAGGGGGTGTGGCAACGGTTTGGCTGAGTAATGGGTGCAACATACTGGTAGTGGGCTAGCCACTCACCACTTGCTGCATTCTACTCCATGCTGTATAATATTGACTCCTTGTTGACTCTTACCTTAGCGGAATGGGAAGTGGGAGAGAGGCTGCGATAGGGAGGGTAGGGGGGAGGGTTAACTTGAAAAGCAGGGAAGGGGAGAGAAAGGAGGGAAGGGGAGGGAAGGGGGGGACGCTGCTCTACTCCGTTGCCGCCATGCTTGCCATCACTGGGCCATGCTACACTGTCATGTTCCAGCTGTCTCCAACTGCAAGCAATCATCAGTCAGCTAAGGCTCAGCAAGCAAACGAACAAGGGCATGCATGACCACAATTGCGCAGGCTGGGCTGACACTACAGCAGTCCTGAAGTCCTGGCTGCTTGCGTCCTCTTGCCCCACCTTGGCTGCGCCTCCTCTCGTGGCAGCTGCTGATTGGTGTACTTAGTAAGATTACATTCACGTCTCCTTCATGGCTTTCGATTGCCTCTCCAAGCTCCTCCACTTCTCCTCATCGCACAGGCTCCAGGCTATACCTCCTGGTTATGCCTTCTAGCTGCACTTCCTGCATTCCTTTGGCTGCATTGCTGCATCGCTGCGTCGCTGCATCGCTGCACCTCCTGCCATTTTCTGTCCCTGCCTCTTGATCCTATCGCATCTTTGCTGTGGCTAGTCCGAACGCAATGGTTGCTGGCTAGCGATGGCTGGCTGGCTCGTAGCTGGCTGGCTGCGATATGCTCCTGGCTGCTCCCGACTGCTACGTACAACAAACCTGTGCGCGGCAGAACGCTACGCTACAACTTTCTTCGTGATTCCTTTGTGAAACCTTCGTGATTCCTTTGTGAAACCTTCATTTGGATGTACACGCAATTGTAGCGGGGCTCGAGAGGACCCTCCAGGGCACTGACCAGCTTGGTGTACTGCTTCTCGCTGCTCCTGGCTGCTCCTGGCTGCCCCCTGCTGTTTATGTGTAACATACCTGTATAGAGTTGCACGCTACGACATTCTTCGTGATTCCTTTGCCGAAGCTTCATGCAAGCATCATTTTCATGCATCTCATGCATGGTGACAGGCTGCCCCACCCTTGGATGTACAGCTAGTCTCAGCGATACTTTAAGGTACAGCACTATGGCACGGAGCGGCTTGGTGTACTTAGTAAGATTAGGCAAAACGCATCATGCGCTCTTGGTAGAATACCGCGCAAATCATCGAGGTAACAAGCCTCTGATTCACTACAAATCGGCCCTCCTGGCCCCCCCGCGGTTCACTACATATTGGCCTCTAATTTACAGGCCACGAATGTTGCCTTGAATGCCTCTAAAGTTGCTCTGACTTAGCTCTTATTCAGACCTGATGGACCTCTAAACCTCCCCACATTCAGAGCCCCATGAATCAGTGCGTAATCAGTACTGAATTGACTGCTATGAAACACCTCTGATTGGCCGCATATCAGCGATCGCCGAAATGCCTCGCAATTACAGCGCTCTAAAATAGTGCTAAGCTGCGGGTCATTAGAGGTACGAAACTTTCCGACGACTTAGCTAGTGCAGTGCTCATCCACAAGCACCACCCTGCCCCCCCGCTGGTCCATACCCCTAAACCATCGTGCAGCAGACTCGCAGTGCCACGTCAGCACCCCAGCCTCCCCGGGTGCCAATGCCAGCTGCGCCAAAGAAGACCACCAGCTGTTCGACACTGGAATGCTTCACACCACCGCCCAATGCACAACCCACCCACCCACCCTCACCCTCGTGAAGAACTTCTTCATCTGGATTGGGCTGGGCTGCGCTCCGTACAGCCTAAGCCACCACCATGCCCACTTGGGGTCAAGGTACACCCCCTTCACCGCATCTCATGTGGCTAGGGTGACGTTGATGTGCTTCAGGTTGGCCACCAAGGAGGTGCCGGCTGAGCTGGCTGCTGCCAAGTGCTGGCAGAGGGATTGGGTTAGTGCTAGCCACTACTCAGTATTGTTCAAACCACTGGTCTGCCGCACCTGGCCTGCCTCTTTGCTCCGACGGAACAGGCTGCCTTTCACCGGGGGTGAGTTTACAGGTGGAGTGCCTAACTAAAAGTAAATATGATATAAAAGGAAAGGAAAGGGAAGGACCCTAGGAGGGATTTATACACCGCTTCAGCCGTTAGCCTTGGCTTGGCTAGGCGGAAAGGAGAACTCGGTGCAGGTGATCTACCTAGTAAGCAGCTGGGACATCCTTGTACTCGCCTGCTCCACCACAACCCATTCCGCTCACCTGCTATAATTAAGCGTCCATACCCTCAACCGCCATCCACATGCTACTTGCGCACTAGCAACAGCCCCGAAGAAACTATACAATTCATTTTGAGCGACACAGGCTGCATTAAAGGGCCCTAGCAGGGGAGCGCTCCAGCGAGCCCCTGCCGCACACTATCCCAGACAGTAGGAGGGGCTCGCTCAGGCTCAGGCTCAAGCTCAGGGAGGGCGCCTGGACCAGGGGGGGCTGCGGCAGCAGCAACACAAGCAGCAGCCCATGCCTCACATGCATACCTGCGGTTGCTGCTGTTTGTGGCTGCCATGCAGTCCATGCAGTCCATGCCTATTCATGTAAGCCGTACCAATAGAAATTATAACCTGGGAAACGCCTGACATCATGCTCACTTACAACACACCATGCATTGCTTCTCCGGATTCATGCTTCATACACAGCTCACCTTATCGAATACAAACACCTGGAACCATGGAATGGAGCCAGGGCCATGGCCACCTTTTATCACCCCATGCGTGCCCTACCATGGCTATTTCCCAGGGGCCCTGGATCTCCCCACCCTACACAGCATCACCCTCTTGCGCCTTTACATCACTATCGCACCCTCACATTAAAACTGCCTGCCTTCAACTGAACACTCGACTGCTGACTGAACACTCGAGGCAGTCACACTTATCAATCAACCTCACACCCATCACCGAACCCTACTGTGGGCGATTTAGGGCCCCTTAGCCCGCCTCTCCTCCCCAAGCTCCTGACCCCAGGCTGCTCACATCACTGCCTTCAAAAGCATCAATCCGTGCCCATTCACCACCTTGCCATGCACATCCTGCCCATGCACCACCTTGCCATGCACATCCTGCCCATGCACCACTTTCCCATGCACATCCTGCCCCATGCACATCCTGCCCATGCACCACCAGCTGCACGTAAGCTACCACTGGCTGCCCGCCCTATCGCTCTCTTGCGACCGCTGCCTGGCCGCCTATGCACTGCAGCTGACACAGGCCTACGTCTGCAGTGCCGGGCCCATGCGCCTCCACCCTGGTGCGTGCCCGCCTGGCCTCAAGCTCCCAGTCCAGGCAGACCACCACCACCACCTGGATGCCGGCCTGCACTGCGCTGGCCAGGGCAAGGGCAGACCAGAAGCCCTGCGTGCAAGCAGACCAATGCTAGGGGTGGCGGCAGGGGCGTGGGGGTGAGGGGGGGGGTGGGGGCGGTGGTGAGGGTGGTGGTGGTGAGGGTGGTAGCAGGGGCTGTGGACCTGGCTCCCAAGCGTCCAGTGCGTGAATTGCCTCACCCCAGCCCTGGCCCCTGAGCCCCCTGGCCCCTGAGCCCCCAGGCCCCTGAGCCCCCAGGCCCCTGAGCCCCCAGGCCCCTGAGCCCCCAGGCCCCTGAGCCCCCAGGCCCCTGAGCCCCCAGGCCCCTGAGCCCCCAGGCCCCTGAGCCCCCCGGCCCCTTGTGACCCACCAGGGTGTCCAGGTGTCGTGTGAAGCCCAGGTAATAGGCCAGGGGGAAGCCCAGGCCCCAGTAGCCCACCAGGTTCAGGGCTGCGCCCCACGCCTGGCGCCCGCTGCCCCGCAACACGCCTGCAGGGGGGAGGGCGGGGGAGGAGGGGGGCGGGGCGGGGGTGGAGGGGGGTGGGCGGAGCAAGGCGGGGTGGGATGGGGCGGTGCGGGGCAGGGGGCGGTGGGAGTGGGGAGAGGTGTAGGTTGCCTAATGGCGGTTCTCCACCTCGCCATTGAATGGCAGTGGGATTAGGAGGCAAATGGGAGGGTGGGAAAAGGGGAACAGGTGAAGAAGATATGGGAGGGTGGGAAAAGGGGAACAGGTGAAGAAGATATGGGAGGGTGGGAAAAGGGGAACAGGTGAAGAAGATATGGGAGGGTGGGAAAAGGGGAACAGGTGAAGAAGATATGGGAGGGTGGGAAAAGGGGAACAGGTGAAAAAGATATGGGAGGGTGGGAAAAGGGGAACAGGTGAAGAAGATATGGGAGGGTGGGAAAAGGGGAACAGGTGAAGAAGATATGGGAGGGTGGGAAAAGGGGAACAGGTGAAGAAGATATGGGAGGGTGGGAAAAGGGGAACAGGTGAAGAAGATATGGGAGGGTGGGAAAAGGGGAACAGGTGAAGAAGATATGGGAGGGTGGGAAAAGGGGAACAGGTGAAGAAGATATGGGAGGGTGGGAAAAGGGGAACAGGTGAAGAAGATATGGGAGGGTGGGAAAAGGGGAACAGGTGAAGAAGATATGGGAGGGTGGGAAAAGGGGAACAGGTGAAGAAGATATGGGAGGGTGGGAAAAGGGGAACAGGTGAAGAAGATATGGGAGGGTGGGAAAAGGGGAACAGGTGAAGAAGATATGGGAGGGTGGGAAAAGGGGAACAGGTGAAGAAGATATGGGAGGGTGGGAAAAGGGGAACAGGTGAAGAAGATATGGGAGGGTGGGAAAAGGGGAACAGGTGATGTACCGGGTGCCAGTGTCGGGGAAAAGGCAACAGCTATGGGGCGGGGGTGGAAACAGGGGCAAGGGCGGGGGCGGGGGTGGGGGCGAGGGCGAGGGTCGAGGGCGGGATGTGGGTGGGTTGTTGATGTCGGTGAGGTCTTGCTCGCCTGAGAGCAGGGCGTTGAGGCCGTCGCCCACCACAGCCGCGCTGACTGCAGGCATGGTGTGAGTGACCAGGCGGACCACCTCAGGCGCCCCTGTGAAGACACGAGGTAGGTGGGCACGCCCCAGGTACAGGCCTCCTCCCAGCAGCAGCTGCGGGGGGCAGGGGCCAGGCGGGGGGGGGGGGGCGGGGTGTGTTTGGAGGTAGGAGTGTGGAGGTGATGTGTTTGGAGGTAGGAGTGTGGAGGTGATGTGTTTGGAGGTAGGAGTGTGGAGGTGTAGGAGTGTGGAGGTGACAAAAGCAAATGCTGAGCAGAGTCTTGCTTTGATGGCTGTGTATATGTGAGCAAGGTGTGGGGGCAACGAGGGGGGAGGGGGAAGGGGGGAAGAGCTGGGGCACTTTGGGTGGTGCAGGAAGTTTTGATGGTTTGATCTGTGAGTGATCAATTGCTACAAGGTCACAGGCTGCATACCAGGGCTCAGCTTGAAAATAGCATATCCCCCATCCTAGCCAATGAAGAAACAAGAGAACATAACAAACGGGGTGGCCTAAATCCAGCAGTTACTGTGTAGGGGTTGGGGTGGGACCACAACACACGGTACAGACATACTTGCCACCCCATAGGTCGCTCGCTTGCTCGCTCGCTCCGTCAGCAACAGCACTCCGTTTTCAGCCAGCAGCCAAATAGCCAAGCCCTATGATGAGCCCCAGCCCCAGCGTTGCTACCAGCTGGCCCCTACTCCCCCACCTGTGTGCAGCACACTGTGCTCAGGCCGATGTTGAAGATGCTGCGGGCTCCGCGGCTGTCCCCTGCTCCCAACTCAGTGCCTGCGCAAACACACACCTCACACAGCCTGCTTGCCGACAGCCTGAGGGTCAAGCACACACATGTGCGGGCGGCAGCAGTAGTGTCTTTGGTAGTCACCTTACCAAATAGGGAGGGGAGGGGGAGGGGGAGGGGGAGGGGAGGGGGAGGGGGAGGGGGAGGGGGAGGGGGAGGGGGAGGGGGAGGGGGAGGGGGAGGGGGAGGGGGAGGGGGAGGGGGAGGGGGAGGGGGAGGGGGAGGGGGAGGGGGAGGGGGAGGGGGAGGGGGAGGGGGAGGGGGAGGGGGAGGGGGAGGGGGAGGGGGAGGGGGAGGGGGAGGGGGAGGGGGAGGGGGAGGGGGAGGGGGAGGGGGAGGGGGAGGGGGAGGGGGAGGGGGAGGGGGAGGGGGAGGGGGGAGGGGGAGGGGGAGGGGGAGGCAGCGCACCAATGAAAGTGCTGACAGCCGTGCCCACACCCATAGGCAGCATGTAGGCGCAAGCGGTCATGTGGAAGCTGATGCCCATGACTGCCACCGCCACGTCAGCATTAGGCAGTGCCCCAGACATCAAAATCACCGCCTCAAACACCCACCTGGGGGCAGGGGTGGCAGTGGCAGTGGCAGGGGTGGCGGTGGCTGCGGTGACAGTGGCAGGGGTGGCAGGGGTGGCAGCAGGGGCATCAGCAGGGGTGGCGGCAAGGGTGGCAGCAGGAGTTGACACCAGTTCCCCTGAGGCATCATCTTGTTGGCAGGGCGGGCACCTAATGTTGTGCCGAGCCTCTTGTCGACAGTGCTGCTGGAGGGGGCGGGGAGGGGGCTGGGCAGCAGCAAGAGGTGGAGCCACTCCCCCTCCCCCTCCTCCGCCTTACCCCCCTCCCGTAGCCCTCCCCCCCCCTCCCCACCATTCGCAGCATATCATGGCAGCGGCTGGCAGCCCGTACTGCAGGTACTGGCCCCAGCCCTGGAAGGCTCCCCTGAGGGACCATCCAGACCAGGTGCGCAGGGGGCTGTGGCGCAGCGCCGCCTCGCGCCACGCCTTGTAGCCCAGCATGAGGCAGGTGTAGGTCAGGTTGGACGCCAGGAAGGCGGCGGCAGCGCCGTCAAGACCTAGACGCAACCTGGGCAGGAGGCATCAGGGAGGGGGCAGGCAGGGGTGGAAGGGGTGCTGCTGCTGCTGCTGCTGCTGCTGCTGCTGCTTGAGCTATAGCCTGTTGGCTTCATCCCAGCTCCTGATCACAATAGGGGGGGGAAGGCAGGGGAGCACCTCTCCCAACACCTTGGCCTGGCTCAGGGCTGAGGGGCGACCTTATCCTGCTGCTGGCCCCACACATGAGCAGCTTGGATGTCTTCAGACCTCATGTCTTGAAAGTGGCCATGATCCTATCTGCCGTCCTGCCCTCCTACCTCCACCCCTTTGTCCTTGCCCCTGGCCCCTGCACGCTGCGGTGCCCCCACTCCAAGCTGCTCTTCCCACTACCCCCCGCCCCTCCCCACGCCCTCACCCACTTGTAGATAAGCAGCCAGTTGTACAGGGGGCACAGCAGCGCAGTGATGGCGGTGCAGATGGTGGAGGGCTGCACCACCTGCTGTGCCAAGAGGTACCTGCGTCAGGGCCAGGGCCAGGGCCAGGGTCAGGGCCAGGGTCAGGGTCAAGGTCAGGGTCAGGGTCAGGGCCAGGGTCAGGGTCAGGGTCAGGGCCAGGGTCAGGGTCAGGGTCAGGGTCAGGGCCAGGGTCAGGGTCCCAAATCCTTACTTAACGTGCCAAGAGGTACCCGCGCACACACGCGCAAGCCCCCACCCCACCCCCATCCTTCTCACCTGGCACTGCCCCTGGCCTCATCCAGACCCAGCCCTGACACAGTCAATATCATGCGCAAAAGGGGAGCCTGTGCCCCCTCCTCCCCTGGCCCCCGTCCCCTTCTCCATTTGCCCCCATCTTCACCCCCCTTCCCCCTCTTCCCCCTCATTCAGACGCAGTCATGACATATGATGGTGACAACCATGTGCAGAGGGTGAGGCTGTGCCCCACTATCCCCTTGCCCCCTTTCCTCCCTTCCTCCGTTTACCCTCCCCACCTTTGAATGTTGCCGGACACGGCTGTGATAAAGAGCGAAGGGGAGGCCAGCAGCAGGTAGCGGGCTGCCCCAGCACTAATCTCAGGGGCCTGGTGCAGGGCCGCCAGCAGTGACCCCGCATGGCACCACAGCACCAGTACCGGCAGGCTGACTGCCCAGCAGATCAGGATGGCACGCTGGAGCACCACCCCCAGCAGCAGGTAGTTGCCTGCTCCAAACGCCTGGGCTGCAAGGGCAAGTGCACGAGCAGGGCAGAATTAGGCCAGGCCAGGCCGGTGATTGTTGTGTGAGCTTGCAGTTCGCCAGTGACATAAACAACAAAGATGCATGGCCAATTCAAACAAGTGTGAGGGTGGGTGGAGGAGTGAGGGCTGGCCCAACCTGAAATGGCATCGCAGCCAGCAGATAGGCCGACCACCAAGGAGTAGCCAGTCACGTTGTAGACACTGCCAGCAAGGACGACTGCTGACAGAACATTGGGGTCGTTCAGCCATCCCACGGCTATGGCGGAGATGATGGAGAGGCTGTAGCCAAAAATGTTCTGGGTTACCAAGGGCACAGCTAGGCTGAAGATCCTGCATGGGCAGCATGGACGGGTCAGCAGGAACATGCAAGGTCAGCAATGCTATGGTATGGGAGGTAAGCATCAAGGTGAGGGACAAGGTGGGCTCCGCTTCAGTATATGCATAGTATGTCGCTGGTGTCTTTTGTGCCAGGAAATACATGCCTGGGGAGTGGCGGCAGCGGCCCAACACGGTACTAAGACACGCAGACGCAGTGCAAAGTGCTGTGTGGCAGGGGGATAACAGCAGCGGCTAGCTCCAAGACTTCTTACACAACTGAGACCTCACCCCGCAAGTCTTGTTTTCAGTGCACCTCCATTTTTTTGGCTGGCTGTGCTCAAGGGCGTGGCCGTGGCAGGCGTTCTACCATAATGCAATAGTGGAGCCTCCTCGTCGTCCACCTCCGGACCGGGAGAAGACATGGCCGCTTAAGCCGGACAGACGGTCCTCGCAACTTTGCCAGCTTGAACCGAGTAATGTTTAAACCTGTGGGCGATGCGCGATGTCCTTGTCGCGGTGTCGTGTGTTGAGCGCGCAAGTGCTGAAAGAGAGTCAGCTAGGAGTAGGGGTGCGATGGCTGGGCTCCTAGAGGACACTGACCTGCCCGCGACGCTGTCTAAAGATATCCAGTGGGAGAGCTACTTGAGTGCCAGGCTCGTCTCCGAAAAGGATGTGCAGCTAATCCGCAGATACGACAAGCGGACGCCCGAGTTGCGGGCTAGCATGCTGGAGGAGGTGCGATGCGAAAGGAAATGTACAATTGTTGGGTTGGGCACATCAGCGCAAACCTCTGCCGCTCGCAGGCTGGGCCAGCTTATGTTCAGGCCCTCTTGTCGGTCCTGCGGGCAGTGACCAAGGACGACACTGTGCAGTATGTCCTAGCATTGCTGCTACAAATGCTGCAAGGTATACGGGTTGGCATGTCGCAGCCATCGCGGCTTGAAGCGCGCTACAGCGCATGCAGCCGGCATCAGGAGCAGTGTTGTCTACTGCGCAGAGAACCCCTTGAGGGCAAAATATTTCCATCAAACCCCGGACCCAGAGTCCGCATCTTCGCTGGACCCTTACACAGTGTTTCTCAGGTACTGTGCGAAGATGCACATACTCTTCACGGTTCGCGACTGGTTCAAGGAGTGGTGCACGCTGATGTAGGCTGCTGCAACGCCAGGAATGGGTCGCACAGGAGAAGGCAGCGAAGCTGCTGACTGCCATCATCGACTCTCGCCCAATGAAGTCCCTGGCATTCAACAACGGCATTCTTTCCTCAGACCCCTCCTCCGCTCTACAGCTTGCCTCATTCGGAGGTCCCGACCCAGCGGAGGCGGTGGGTGCAAGTTTAACCCTACCTGTCTACTCCACAGTCTCCAATGAGGGGCTCCACAGGCTGCATGATGCTGTGCATTGCTGCAGCACATCTCGAGCTTCGTGGACTGGCTCATAGGCCAGATGAAGAGGCCCTCAGCCATGAACAAGAGCGTGCCAATCAGCATCAGCATACTGGCAGTCCTGCTGCGGGAGCGGGGGACTCGCCAGCTGTTCCTGCGAGCGGGGGGTGTGCAGCTGCTCCCCTCGCTGATCAAGAGCTCCAACAGCCCTGCCAACTCGCAGCTGCTCTATGAGCTCTGCCTCTGTGCCTGGCAAATGACGTTCCTTGCAGCTGGTGCTGATGCATTGGGCAAAGCAGGTACCTGGAGAGGACTGCAGCAGCAGCTCAACAGCAGCAGCATCTCTTCTCCAACAGTGTTACCATGAGCAGCACGCTGCACGCCGCGTTTGCTGTGCACAGTGACAATTTGTGCAACGGCGATCCATGCTGCACCTCTGCATGCACATGCTGCCATAGAGAGACACTGAGGGAGCACAGCCAAGCAGTCGATGTGAGCCACAGTTTTGTTGCGTCCTTGGATGTGGGCATGCGCATGCGCACACAGCAGCCCGGGCCCTGTGCACACGCTTGTGTCCCTTCAGGCATCGTGCGGCCACTGGTGGAGGTGACCAGGGTGGCTCAGAAGGAGAAGGTGTTCCGTATCGCAATGAGTGCCCTGCGCAACCTGTTGGACCGGCCAGAGCTGCACGACACCCTGGCGCCTGAGATGGTGGATGCAGGGCTGCAGAAGATCGTCATCACCAAGCAGATGCAGGTGGCCGGGGCCACGCTGCACCAGACACCACAACCCCACAAGGGCAATGCTGCATCACACACAAACAAATCAGCACCATCAGATGACCTGGAGGACAGCTGGCCAGATGTGCATGCTGGAAAAGTCACCTGCAGGGCGCAGTGGCGGGATGCAGTGGCGGGGTCCAGTGGCAGGGCGCGGCAGTGGCTGGCAGAGGGTGCCTGCTGCAGGGCGAATTCTTTAAGCACAGGTCCCTGCTTGTTGCGCTTGGCAATCCATGCGGGCTGCTTGCACATTGCCTCTGCCCCATGCAGGCATGGGGCGATGATGACATCGTGGAGTTACTGAAGTACATGGATGAGCAGCTGAAGCATGGGATTAAGGTACAGTGCCTTGTCTGCCCACTCACTGCAGCCTCTGCCTCCAATAGTTGGTGGCCCTAACTGCCCTCTCACCTGCGATGGTTTTATGTGGCTGGAACTGCCTCCTGCTTCATTGCTGGCGCCAGGTGCTGTCCAACTTTGACAAGTACAAGCGGGAGGTGGCCAGTGGCCAGCTGGACTGGAGCCCCATGCACACCAGCGAGGCTTTTTGGAAGGAGCACGCAGACAAGTTTGAGGAGCGCGACTTCATGGTGCTCCGCGCGCTGCTGAAGCTGCTGGAGACCAGTCGGGAGGTGCGTAGCCCTGGATGCCCTGGAAGTGGGGCCTGGCAGCACTGCATGCCTACGTGCCACACAGCTGCAATCTAGGCAACCTAGGCCCAGCTGGATGACCAGGGTTCTCCCTCGAGGTATGCAAGTTAGTTAACAGCTCCATGGGCTGTGGTGCAGGCCCTCCGTGGGTTGGTGAAATTGTGATGTGGCTGTAGTAAGTGGTGCCAGCATGGTTTGTGGTTGGGTGCTGTGGAGCTGATTAGCAGCCTCTTCCCAGGGCTCAGGGTGGTGTGAAAATTGGCTGTAGCACCTGCCTGCTTGCATTGAACTGCAGTAGTAGGCAGTGCCTACCAGGCACACTTGCTCTTCTTGCCTTTCTCGTCAGCGTGCGGGTGGCTTGCCTGTGTGGCTTGAAGGTAGGTGCATAGTTGCACATCTCATGCTGCTGCCTAGTCTGCTTCTCTACCACCACAGCGGCCATGCCGTCAACAATTGCATGCAGCATGACCCTGGGTTGTCGTTGTCCCACACACACCATGCAATGCCGCGCCCCTCATGTTCATTGCTGTGCAGGTCAAGACACTGGCCGTGGCGTGCTCGGATGTGGGCATGTTCATCGTGCACCACCCACAGGGTCGCTACATTGTGAACGACTTGCGTGGCAAGGAGCTGGTGATGCGGCTTATGGCCCATCCTGACCCTGATGTGCAGAAGCAGGCGCTGCTGACAGTGCAAAAGATCATGATCACCCGGGACAAGCTGGAGTTCTTGACTGGCAGCAGCTCCTAGAGGCTGGGCAGTCAGCTGTGGTCAGCTGTGACACACCCTGAATAAGAGTGCAATCTAGTTAAACGAACCTACAGGCCACATCTAGCGATGACGCCTGGTTCGTTGCAGTCGCCATGTTGCGCTGAATTCGGTTGATCGATGTGCCTGGCCAGAAGGCTGCAATGCTCTCTACGCTGCAACCTTTTTGTTGGGAGAGCGGGCTCGCAGCCATCCGCTAGTGCATCGTGGTACTGCGAGGGAAGATGCCCAAAGCTACGTGTCGCCGAATTGTGTCCCTCCCAAAATTGATGATATAAAAAGTCCCCATGTCACGCCCCACATCATGCTGCCACCACATGCTGATACATCCAGTCGCAGGCAAGCGCCTTAATGCCAGGTAGTCAGTTACCACCGGAGCCATGGTTGACCGAGGGTGTTACTTAAGTCTGTGCAAATGGGACATGTCACATGTGCGCAATGGGTTGTGGGCTGTAGCAAAAATTGGCTGGCAGGCCTCTCGCTTTCACTTGCAATGCTGTAGCGCGAGAATCCAGCGATGCTGCGAGCATAGCTGCATAGCTGCAAACAGTCCTGCCTTGCAAGCAGCGCAGGCTTGCAACAGCATGTCAGCATTTCATCGTTACAATGCTGGTCGTCGCCTGGTGTTTTCAATAGCTGCGCCATCATGGCATTCGTACTTCATTGGTGCCCGTTGTACCATACACAGGGCAGGCGCCTCTGCTGCTGCTTCTGCTGCGCCTCTCAGCAGCGCAATGGCGCCTCGACAGGGTGTTAGCAGCACAGCTGCATCGCCAACGGTGCGGAGCTTCGTGTTGCAAAATGCACGCTTGCAAGCCCTGCATACAGTGGAGTATAAACCAGCCGGACCTGCCTCCGCTCGGCTAGTGTGGCACCATGGGCTTGCCGAGGTGGGATGTGGGTGTGCTTTTTGACTGAAGACGCAGGCTCCCTGACATTCAACATACTTTGATACACAATACACAATACACAATACACAGTGTGCAAGGGAGTTGTTGCATGCATGGGTGCAGACCAATTGTCATCAGCTTCCTTGGTCCCAAAGCAACCACAATTGCTCATGCTGATGAGATTGGCAAACTGCCTCTTGCTCCTTGACATGTTCTGCAGCACTGCGGGCGATACGACGCCATGTTCAGGACACTTGCCGCCTCTGGCATTGCAGTGCACAGCTTTGATGCCCATGGGCATGGCAGGAGTCAGCCTACAGAGGCGCAGGACCGGGCCGTAATTTGGGAGTTCCAACATCTGGTGCGCAAGCAGGCCAGCCAGGGCTAAAGCCAGTCAACATGCAGCCCACCACCCTCCCCGGCCTGCCCAGCCACCAGCACCCTGGTCCTTGGCTTCCCTACCCTGCAGCTAGACGACCTGGCGCTGGTGGTGGGGGATGCCCTACGATGTGCTGAGGTGGAGGGGGAGGCAGCTGTGCCCATGTTCCTCGGGGGGCAATCCATGGGCGGCCTGGTGGCGGCGCATGCGGCGCTGGGCTCACAGCCTGCCTGGTCCGGCCTCATTCTGCACAGTGCAGCCCTGGGGGTGGAGTGGACCCCGGTGCTGAAGTGGGTGCGGCGGGTTGGGTCCAGATGGTCAGGGTAGCTCTGGCTGCCTGCATGGACTGGGTAGTGGGATGGCCAGGCTGGCAGTGGGTACTGGAGTGCGGGCATGAGAGGGCATGGCAGGGGTGCCAGTAGCCCTCCACTGCCGCTCCCCCTCTCCTTCCTCGGTGGTGGTGGAGCATTGTTGCTGCCAAGGAAGATGAGCTTTGCTTCCTGCTGGAGGGACAGGTGCCGGCGGCACAAGGGTGGTGTAGCTGCTGCTGCATTGGCAGTCTTGCGCTTACACCCCGCAGCATGGT
This sequence comes from Haematococcus lacustris, assembly GCA_030144725.1. Lineage (NCBI taxonomy): Eukaryota > Viridiplantae > Chlorophyta > Chlorophyceae > Chlamydomonadales > Haematococcaceae > Haematococcus > Haematococcus lacustris. The sequence goes on along the minus strand of JASKMD010000014.1, from coordinate 6,494,538 downwards.
TGTCACATCCTGCCTGCCTGCTTGGACAAACCTGGGAACCCCCTAAGCCTTCTGCCCACTCTCTGGCCTTGCGCTGCCGTCACCACTCCTGGCAGGGCGCAGGCGCCAGTGGGGGCCCTGCTGGGCAAGCTGCTGCCTCGTGCTCGCATCGTGCCAGCTGTCAGGCCGGAAGACATGAGCCCTGACCCAAAGGTCAGACCTGCCTCAACTGGGCACTCAGTGCATGCCCTGCCAAGGCAATGGAGCGTCTAGTAGGCACACAGGCCTGGCCCCTGCCTGGCCACTCCAACACCAACTCAAAGCAAGCAAGGCACTTTGGCTGAGGTTGCTGAGTGCCCCACAGGCCAGCACTTGCTACAGGCTACAGACCAGGAGGCATCTTGCCGTCTACAGCACCTTGGCCCTCAACCTTGAGCCTTCATTGCAGTGGAACACACTAATTGTGAACCACTACAAAACAGTGTTTTTGTCTGTGTGGAGTTCCCATCGCATGGCCTGCTCATGGCCTATACATGGCATACACATGGTCACGGTCGCCTATCTGTCTACAGCACAGGCCCTGTGCCTGCCCTGCCCTGCCCTGCTCCCACTCGCCCACATTCCATTGCCAACTTGACGTTCCCTGCACCCGGACCTTGCCCCCCGCCTTGTTGCCGCGCAGGCTGTGGCTGCTTACATGAGCGACCCACTGAACACGATTGGGCCAGTCGCAGCCAGGACCGGGGCGGTGCTGCTGGACGCCTTCCAGTCCCTGGCCAAACGGAACGCCGCGTTCACGCTCCCAATCTACGCGGCCCATGGCACACACGACAAGTAGGTACCCGGTTCAAGTCCCGCTCCCCAGCGCTGTGACATTCTCCTCAGCTGCCTGTGAATGTGACCAGGTGCACCAGCCTGCCTGCCTGTGAATGTGACCAGGTGCACCAGCCTGCCTGCCTGTGAATGTGACCAGGTGCACCAGCCTGCCTGCCTGTGTTTGTGCGCAGGTGCACCAGCCTGCCTGCGGTGCGGCGCATGGTCAGCGAGGCTTCCAGCAGGGACAAGCAACTGCGGGAAGTTGAAGGTGAGCCCAGGCCGCACACAGTGCAGTCAGCAGCACTGGGTGCTGAGAGGGTGTGGGTGAGTGTGACACAGCAGCCAGAAGAGGTGTGACAGCTGGGTACCCAGGGGCCTACCTTCCAGCCTGCTCTCATCTCGCAATGCATGCCTGCTGGAGGGGGCGGCGTTGCTCGCGTGGCTTTAGCCCATCAGAGTACAGCCGCCATTGATGCAAGCCTACGGGTGCAACTAGTGGGGTCTTCCTAGGTGGCTGGTTGCTGTAGGGTGTGCTGTAGGTTGGGGCAGCTTTGGCAATGGATGGGGCTGCAAGAGGTGGGGTGTCAGCTGGGCTGGCCTGAGGGTGCAACCTGTGGCTCACACCGGAGCTCACACAGCGCTAAGCCCATTATTGAGGAAGAAATAGCGAAATGGGGCTGCCAAGATTGACAGCAAGCCAAGACGTAAAGCAAGTAGTAAGGCAAGGATGACGCGCCCTCAGCCTTGCCTGGTCCTTGCTGCTGCCTACTTGCCTGTCTGCCGCGTGAAGGGGGGTACCACGAGCTGCTACTGGGGGAGGAGGCGGACAACTGCATTCGCCCACTAGTAGCGTGGATCCAGCAGCATGCAGCACCCCGCAGCAAGCTGTGAGGCCCTGGGTCACCCCGCACTCCTGCCACTTGCTCCCACCGCACGTGCCCAGCTGACAAGGGAGGAGGTACCCGACCCCGCTGCTCAGCCCGTAGCCCTGTGGTCATTAGGGCGCAATCAGGTCCCAGTGGCCCATTACGGCGCAAGTGGGGCTTGTGAGGGTGATACCTTAAAGCATCCATGATTCACATGCCTTCGTTTTGGGCTCAGTGCACCCTGTTTGCTGCCTTGAAGTGCGTAGTGCAAAAAGTCGCGAACCGTGTGTAGAGGGGAGGGCGGCCAAGCAGTCTAATGTTTAGTGACTCTAGCAGTGTCGGACAACTGTCCCCTCATGCTGGAATTGCGGCATGGCCACTTGTGGTAATGCCGGTCGTGTATAGGACACAAGTGCAGCCAGGCAGTCTCAACCCTGTAACCATTGCGAGAAGGGAAATGACTCCTGTGATGCCTTGACCTTTGTGACGGGACGGGACAGGACATGATGACACAAGTACGCTATTGCCAAACGGCATCATAATCTGCACACCACCAACACATCGGACACGTTTCTCTCCGCTTCTGTTGCGCTACACGATGGCTGGCAGCCAGGCTCGCGGAGGCGAGCTCCCCCTCCAAGCAGTGTGCGGCGGCGAGGGTAGAGCCTCGTGCAGGTACGCCACATCTCTCACATCGCACGCGCGTCGCAGCTGGACGACCTGGCACTTGTGGTGCGGGATGCCCTGCTGACCCCGGTGCTGACAACCCTCACTCAACCAGTTGTTTGACTAGGCCGTTGACCTCATCAGCCAGCTGCGTCACGCTGTGCGCCAGCACCTTGTAGTTTGTCTCGCTCTCCTTGGTTCGCACGAAATCCGACATCTGGTAGATCCCTGTGTGCAGGGTGATCAGCTTGTGCTCCATCTTGTCAATGGCGATCTGTAGCTCAGGCAAACAAAGAGCAGCGCAGGCAAGGCAGGCGTTCAGGCCTCATGTGCTTCGCGGACATCACACCCTACAGCCACCTGCCCCATAGCAGTATGGGCACATGTCATGCAGCTAGGGGCTAGGCCTTGCTCGCGTACCTGAGTGCAGTGTGATCTTTGTGTGATCTTTGTGTGATCTTTGTGTAACTTTGTGTGATCTTTGTGTAACCACGGTAGCTACCATGTGTGGCTAAGGGAAGCAAGGCAACCACCATGCATCAAACCCAAGCATCACAATCCAGCATGCACACCATCCCAGCCACCATATGAACACAGGCCACATGGTGAGAGCCGCAGTGCCAGCACTGAAAGATCCAACACTTTGCAAACGTCAGCAACAGCCTGTGTTACCTGCAGGGTGTTCTCCTGCAGCTGGGCCTTCTTGGCCGTGTTCTTCAGCGCCTTTTCAGCCACAGTCTGGCGCAGCACATCCTTGCGCCGCGCCAGTGCCGCCTTCAACTCCTCCAGCCTCACCCGGGCCTCCTCAGCACGCTGCTTCATGTCAGCCACCTGCACTGCCAGCAGGGGCAGGGGCTTGTGAGGGGAGGCAGCTGCACAAGGCTAGGATGTGCAGTGTGCCAGTGCATTACCAGCACGTGACGTGACCGGCAACTGCCCGCTGCCACCCCGACCTGTACTCCCTTGCCAGGGCTCACAGCTCAGCGGGTCAGAGCTGAGGGGTAGCAGCTGCCAGCTGCCAGCCCAGCAGCTTGATAGCCAGGGGTGCAGGCATCCGCCCCACTCTCTGGACACGCTGCAGCAGCTTCCGCACACTGCCACGGCTGTGAGGTGGCGACAGCAGCACAGCTGCCACCATGACTAGAGCATGGCGGTAGCAGCCCCCGGACACAAGGCAGGCAGTCATGAACACAGTCATGAAGCAGCCAGCAGCTGACGGCCACACTTGCAGTCAAAACCAGCCTGCCAGGGCTCATGCTCATGGAGCTGAAAGCATCTGGCTACCTCCTCTCCACCCAGCCAGGGTGCGGCCTACCGCCGACTACTGCAGTTTGGGTCTACTGCTGTTTGGGTCATGCTGTTTTGCATGTGGTCAGCCTGGCCAGAGTGTTGCCAGCCTGGCCCACACCCACATTGGCATAGGACTCAATGTTCTTGTGCAGCTGATCGCTCTTTTCCGCCAGCTGCTCCAGCTCGCTCTTGATCTTGTCCTCCAGGGTGTCGATCTTGTCTAACTCGGTGCGCCGCATGTTCAGTTCCTCCTTCAGCCGCTCTTGGGTCATCTGCACACCACCCACCACCCACCAGCACCAGCCAGCTGTGGTTCAAAAGGTAACCAACCCATTTCATTGGCAGGTGGTGTATAGTCAGGCGACACTGTGCAGCCAGCTGCAGCCACCCAGGCTCTCAGAGCCAATTCAATGGTGGGGTAGGGGGAGCAGGCTAAGACGGAAGTATAATGAGGGGGAGGGGCAGGGGTGAGGAGGATGGGGAGGGGTGAGGGGAATGGGGAGGGGTGAAGGAGGAAGGGAAGGGGTGAAGGAGGAAGGGAAGGGGTGGCAGGGAGGGAGGGGGGCGATGGGGAAAGGGGGGAGGGTTGGGGAGGGAGGAGATGGGTGGAGCAGGTGATGGCATGCAGACCTGAGTGTTCTCCAGCTGCATCTTCTTGTACTCCAGCTCATCTTGCATCTGCCTGAACTGCTTGGTGCTAGGTAAGGCAGCACCGGCAATGCTCTGCGCAGCACATGCACCACACACCACAGCAACCCCATGAGCGCCACATAGCCACGGGTTGAGAAGGACCCAACCACCAGCCAGGCAGCCAGCCAGTGGGGACAAGCACCGCCCTGATCAGGATTTGAACCAGGGACCATGTGCAAACGCTCTCTGCCCTAAGCACTGTCGTCCTGCTACCGGTAGCACTTTGACAGGAAAGGAGTGCGAAGTGTGATGGTGTGGTGCATGGGTGGCGGGGTGGGGGTGGTGGTGAGGTGTCCTACCTGCAGCTTGTTGATCTTTTCCAGCAGGGCCACGATGGCGTCCTGCTTGCTGCGCAGCTCAGCAAGCTTGTCAGCCCGCCTGGATGGGAAGCTGTCCATGAAGTTGGTGAGGTCACGCTCCTTGGCCACAAGCTCCTCAAACTTCTCCCTGTTATTTTCCATGCAGCCATGCAGAAACATTGCTGGTTGGAGCCAGCCATGTGTGACCAGTCAATTGCAGGGTGTGACCACCCATGTTGCACCACATGCATGCATGGAGAACGTGCAAAATGCTGACCAAGCATGGGTTATTCACACATCTTAGCTGGCGCCATCATGTCTACCACATCAAGACAGACCATGTGCAAAGGCATCCTAGGGGAGCACATGTCACACCTGATCACACAGGGCCCAAAGGAGTCCTTGTAAAAAGATACCAAAGGGTAAAAATAGATTTGTATGTCACAGCTGATCACACATAACTAGAAGGGTTGTTGCACAAGGTGGTGTTTGGGAGCCTGGTCCATGCATGCTCTTAGACGAAAGACAATAGGACTCGGACATGGGTGGTGGCAAGCAAGGGACGGTGAAGTGAGGTGTGACGGATTGATTGAAGGGATGCGAATGTAACTCATAAGGCCAGCTGTTGCCCTTGGCAGTTGAGGTAGCACATGCAGCACACCAGCGCCACAAGGAGCACACAGGCTGAGATGTACACAGCAGTGCTGACAGACTGCTCCCTGGTCACCCGGCAAGGGAGGTGGAGTGGGGTGTGACTGACCGCTTGGTGGCTTCCTCCGCAGCGTTGACCGCCGGGGAGTTGCCTGACATGGCGGAGATTCGCGCCTCCATGCGCTTGATCTGCTCCTGCAGCTCCTTCACCTGCCCCGTCATCTGCAGCAGGCCAGCGGCCACCCAGCGGGCGCACCATGTGTGGGCAGCTGGCAGAGGGGGCTGTGCAGCAGCTTGGCAGTGCAGCCGTCAGCAGCCGTGGTGGCCCAGGTGATGTGCAGGTGCGCTGCACAAGCTCACAGTTTCTGTGTGGGCAGTGTGGGCAGTGTGTGGGCAGTGTCTGGGCAGTGTGTGGGCAGTGTGGGCAGTGTGGGCAGTGTGTGGGCAGTGTGGGCAGTGTGTGGGCAGTGTGGGCAGTGTGGGCAGTGTGTGGGCAGTGTGGGCAGTGTGTGGGCAGTGTGTGGGCAGTGTGGGCAGTGTGTGGGCAGTGTGGGCAGTGTGTGGGCAGTGTGTGGGCAGTGTGGGCAGTGTGTGGGCAGTGTGGGCAGTGTGTGGGCAGTGTGTGGGCAGTGTGGGCAGTGTGTGGGCAGTGTGGGCAGTGTGTGGGCAGTGTGGGCAGTGTGTGGGCAGTGTGGGCAGTGTGTGGGCTTTGTGTGGGCAGTGTGGGCAGTGTGGGCAGTGTGTGGGCAGTGTGGGCAGTGTGTGGGCAGTGTGGGCAGTGTGTGGGCAGTGTGTGGGCAGTGTGTGGGCAGTGTGTGGGCAGTGTGGGCAGTGTGTGGGCAGTGTGGGCAGTGTGGGCAGTGTGGGCAGCGTGGGCAGTGTGTGGGCAGTGTGGGCAGTGTGGGCAGTGTGTGGGCAGTGTGGGCAGTGTGGGCAGTGTGTGGGCAGTGTGGGCAGTGTGGGCAGTGTGTGGGCAGTGTGGGCAGTGTGGGCAGTGTGTGGGCAGTGTGTGGGCAGTGTGGGCAGTGTGGGCAGTGTGTGGGCAGTGTGGGCAGTGTGTGGGCAGTGTGGGCAGTGTGGGCAGTGTGGGCAGTGTGGGCAGTGTGTGGGCAGTGTGTGGGCAGTGTGTGGGCAGGTGGCGCATGGCAGCTGCCGAGTAATGCAGCTCCTAACAACTGTGCCTGTTCCATGTGCAGAGAGGGCGAGAGAGGGGCAGGGCAGGGCATGTGGGGTGGGGTCGTGGGTACCAGGGGGTGGCAAGGGACTGGCTGAACCCAGCACCACAATGCCTGACTGCTGCTGCTGCTGACTGGGCTGCTTCCCAGCCTGGCTGCAGCCCAGCCTGACCTGCTCGACTTCTGAGTTGTCGCGCTTGATCTTGGCCATCAGCTGCTCCCGCTGTTCCTCAGGGCTCTGCTTGCCGCGCTCCTCCTCCTGCTGCAGCTCGTACTTCTTCTCTGTCAGCTGCCGGATCTGATCTTGCAATGCCAGCGACCTGGTGGTGGCAGGGGGCGGCAGGGTGAGGGCAGAGCATGGGGTAGGGCAGGCTGTGGTGAGAGCAGCAGGGTGGGGCGGCAGAGTGAGGGCAGCAGGGGAGTGGGACAGGGCACGGTGAGTGCAGCAGGGTGGGGTGGCAGGGCGAGGGCAGCAGGGAGATGGCGCAGGGTGTACACAGCAGGGTGATGAGGCAGGTGAGTTGCTGGCAGGAAGGGCAAGCATGCAATCCTGGTAATGGCGCACCGCTGCTTAAGGGGGTTGCGAGCCAGCTCCCCTTCCTGGATGTTCAGCTGCTTGTCAAGGTCGTCAATGGCCTCTTCAAAACGCTTTGACTCCTGCGAGTGGCAGCAGCCCCTGTGTAGGCCAGCTTGGCAGAGGAGACGGCAGCGGGCCCTAGCCAGGCAGCAGCCGGCAGCCTGATGAGATGGCAGCTCAGACCTGGACTGTTGCAGTCCATCCCGTCTGCCCCTCATCCGCCCCACTGCCCCACTGCCTGACCCTTGTTGCACCTCTACTAGGGACTTGTAAGAACCAAGGCAGCTGCTGATGATGATCCCTTGCGAGCCTTACAACCTGCCGCCACCCCCTCTGTCCACAGACCCACCACGCTCATCCACCCACAACCCACCTACTCATATCCACACCTGCCCCACCACTGCCCTGCCCCTAACCCCGCGCCTGCCCTCACCTGGGCGAGTGCCGCCTGCTCTGCCACCAGGTCACCGTACTGCTGGCGCTGGCTAGGGGCCATGCCAGCCAGCCGCGCATCCATGCTGGACTGGATCTCATTGATTTTAGCCTCAGCTCGCCTGCACTTCTCCTCAATCTGCACCCACCACCAACACCACCACAGGCAGCAGCCAGCAACAGCAGCCGCTGCAGCAGGGATGCACCACAGCTACCGCACCACGCAGGCAGGAGGAGACAGAAGAAGGCTGGCTGTCCTCACACATTCTAGCTGTGAGGCCTTGTCAGCAGCACCACCACCCAGATCTGACCTGGGTTATTCTGCCACTCACACTTTCCCAGGTCAAAACTCCTGCTGCCCTACCACCACCCCTGTTGCTGCACCATCACTGTCATGGCCTTGGCTGCACTGCCTCCACCATCCCCAGCCCCACAGACCCCTTCCTACAACCCCTGCACATATGCCTAGGCCATCACCCATGGCTGCAAGAGCAGCAGCTGCTACCGCCATCACAGCCACTGGCAACATCTATGCCCGCCTCACGCATCCCTGCAGCCACCCACCCCTTCCCACAGCCCCCACCCCCCCCACACACACCGCCACAACCCCTACCCCATCATCGTGCTCATACCGCTGGCAATCAGCCCACAGCCACGTCAAACATTTGGCACATGTCATGATGAGCATAATGACACCCTGGTCACCTCCCAGTTGTTGACACTGGTCCCACCTCCTCCTCCTCCACCCTCCCAGCCCTGCCAAGCTGTGGCACTGCCCACCTGCAGCCTCTCTGTAAGCACCTCATCCACCCTCTTGCGAGCGGCATCGTTGCGCTCCCTCAATGCTGCGTTCTGAGCCTGGATTGTGTAGGTAGGGGTCTGAGACCCCACCTGCAGCCAGCCGCATCGCAGGCACCGGGAGGTACCCTGTTCAACTCCTGGACACCAGCCTACTTTCAGCTATCTGATGAACCTGGTTTGGACATGCCACTGCAAGAGTAGCGGGCAGGAGCTGTCTGGGGTCATCAGGGATGCCATTGGAGGGTGCTGCATGGTGAACTAGCTTGCCGCATGTTCGAGAGTGAGCAGGCATATCACACCACTCCACTCCTCATGCCGTGTACAATGAGGATGACTCATCAGTGCATGATGGGGTGAGGTAGGGAGGGCTGATTGCATATGGTTGGTTTCTGAAGGTTATGGTTATTCGAATGTTAGGGGAGCGTGGACAATGCTGATGAGGAGGGCAGTGAGAATGTGAGAAGGTGCATTGCACTAAGGCTGTGGGGCAGCACACACAGGGTCAGACCACCAGCACTCCAGCCCTGCCTGCCAGCCCTGCCTGCCAGCCCTGCCTGAGCCACCATGGCAACCCCAGGCCCGCATGTTGGGTGTGTGCATGCGTTCATACCTTGTCGAGCACCATATTGTAGTCTGCCAGCGCCTCCTGCTGCAGCTTCACCTCCTTCATCAGCTTGCTTGCATGGGTTTCCATTTGTGCAAACTGTGCCTGGCGCTTCTCCAGGGCTTCCAGCTCAGCCTGCAATGGCACAGCCAGGCAGCCAAGGTCCCTAGGCCGCTGAGCAGGTCACAAGCTCCCTGGTCGGGCAAAATCAGGCCTGATTAGGCAAGCCCAGCCAAACTAGGCAGGTTATGTCAACCAGGGCTGGCTGTGGTGCAAGGCAGCATGTGCTGCTGATGGGTCAAGTGAGGAGTATAGCTCAACCTGTTCCATTCCAAGACAGCAAGCCAGCACAGGGCCAGCGTTAAGACCTGTGCAGCCAGGGTCGTGGGGGAGGGGGGCTTGGGCAAGATCAGTGCAGGCCGTGCCAGGGTAGTGGGTAGAGCCAGGCTCATTGCAGCCAGACCAAGGTGGAGCTGGGCAGGCCAGCACTGCCAGCACAGGCAGCTGCACTGTTCGACTGAATGCTTATCAAGCCATCTGCCTGGTACGACTGCTTGCCATGCCCATCAGGAACTTAGGCATTTAAAACTGGCGTCTAGCTTCATGGCGGCATGACCACATAGAAGCAGCTGGACCGTCAGTCAGACACAGCCAGCCCATGCTGCTTACTCCTGGTGATAAACCTTGCTCATGAGGCTGGCTGTTCCCAACACCTCAGGGCCTGCTGCTGCCCCCTGCAGCTGTAGCCTGACTGTTGTGCTTGGGCTGCTCAGGCTGGTGGCAGGCCTGTTATGCTGCGAGGCTGAACACCAGAACACAACTCTAGGGCAGGGCATCAGGTTAGTTAAGTGGGTAATGTGGCAGGCACAGGCAGTACATAAGAGGGCTTGGACAGAACTTCATGACATTAGGCTGGCAGCATGAGTTGCCCAGGATGCCCACACAGAGCACTGCCTGACAAACCTGCCCAGGCCCCTCAGGCAGGGCTGCGAGCCTAGCGTGTGCTGCAAGACTCTTGTGCTGGCAGAGCTTTCACTACACCTACACCCACACCCACACCCGCACCTGCATGCTCTGCGTGACATTGGCAATCTCCATCCTCTTCTGCCGCAGCTCATTCATGAAGAAGTTTTTGTCAAGCACCTTGCGCCCCCCCCCAGCTGGTGCTGCAAACTTCATGCCTGACACACCATGGTTGGTGATGGGTCTGTTCTCAACGTGCACCGTGGTCCCAGTGCGGGGGCCGTTGGGGGCAGCGGCCTGTTGACCTGTGCCAGGTCTACCCTGCGCTGTTCCCATCCTTTTGTATGCGCTGCTGGGGGGCCCTCCCACTCCCCCTGGACCGCGCATCGCCGTGCCAGGAGGTCGCCCTGCGGCAGTGCCCGGAACCCCACTTGGACCTCTGTTGCCAGTCCCAGGTCGCTCCGGAGGCTGCAGTAGAGACCCGGTAGGCGCTTTGCCAATGCCAGTGCTGCCCAGCGAGATGCCCCCGCGGGATCCTGGCCGCTCCATGGCGAGCGCGCTAGACTGTTAGCGCGTTACCGTCTCCCTGCCATACTCCTTCTTCTTAACATTGTTACTGCGTTGAATTTGAGCAAAAGTACGCGATTAACCAAGGTTGTGCCAGTGCGGAGAGAGCTAGCGAGCCCGCTGCAGTCTGAGGGCAGCACAGCAGAGCATCAATTCGCAACATGTTGGGTGTGGACATGTGAGGACTCCCAGCAACCAATTTTTGCAAGGGAGTTACATCCATGGACGGCAAGCGGTGACAGCACTTGTTCTAGCAACCATGCCGTCGACGCCTGGAGACCAACGACGCAGGGCCAGCTGCTTACATGGGAGGCCTGGCAGCGGTCGCAACGCACAGCACAGAGCCTTTACTCTCAGCGCACCAGCCTGGCAAAATGCCTGGTCAAACACCTTGGTCGCAGCCAATGTTGTCGCAGCCAGCCCCGTGAAGCCCTGCACAGAGCAGCAAACATTGAGCCATACAGAGCACACTTGCAGCAGCGTTTCCATCTGTCATATTCCTGTGCGGAGCAGCCACAGGCGAGAGGCGCGAACCTGCAGGCCTGGCTCTGGCCGAGTCACGCAACTGCGCAGTTACCGCCTGGCTGTCGCATTTCCGGTTCAGGAACCACAGCTTGCACAGGAGCCCGAGCTGGGCCAGCAATCGCCCGGCCAGTCAACCCTGCAGCCCAGCTCAGATTCCCAGCTCAGTCTAGCTCAGCCAGAGCACCAACCTCCCACAACGGCCGAAGCAGAGCCAGACCAGGATGGGGCTCTCAGTATGGAGCCTACCATTCCCACACAGTCAGACAACACACAGCACGCAGCAGTTCAGGAGCTATGTCTGCTTCAGGAGCATGCAACAAGCACGCCCCTGCCCATGTTGCAATCCGCTGGTGCATGTCCCTCTCCCCTAACAGCACCCTCCCATCCACAGCATGTTCTCAGTGAGCATGACACTATGGGTGATGTGTCACACAGCCCTGCTGCAGAGCTGCAGCAGCAGCCCACCCAGCTTGCCACCAGCAGCACTGTGGCCTTGCCATTAGTGACCCCCTGCCAGTCAGCACAGCGCAGGTCCAGCCGCATACTTTCCACACCCATGGAGGGCATCCCAGAGCGCATGAGCAGCCGGAGCCTCCGCCACACTGCCCAGCGGGCACCTCAGCAAACAGCCACCCCACTGTCAGGAAGCTTCTATTGGATGACACCCACTGAGGGTGTCCTGGAGCGGCAGCTGCTTGTGACAGCCAAGCGCGCTAGAACTCCCCACTCTACTGCAGCTATAGCAACGCCAGTGGAGGGGGTGCCTGAGAAGGGCATGGCCTACCTCCCCATGACAGTGGCAGCACAGCGCAGGCAGACCCCCACACCACAACCAGCAGTACAGTTGGAGCTCAGGCTGCCAGAGGTGACTCCCGCCCCATCCCCTGACCCTCAGACCAAGCTGACATTCTTACACTCTAGTCGCAGATGCAGGGAGGTGGAGATCCAAACAGGCTTGAGTTTGCAGGCGCGGCTGCTTTTGTTGTCTGCTGCCGCCTCACTGCCAAAGACACCAGCACAGCCCAGCAACCCAGGGCCCATCCCCTACGCCGACGAAGGCTGCAGTCCTTCGCAACAGGGCTCACTGCCAGCACGCCTGCCCTGCTCAGTAGGCGCGGTGCAGAGTGTCTCAGCCAAGGCGTCCCGGCATAGCCTGGCACCAGCAGCTCGACTCAGCCCTGCTCAGCCTCACCAGCCCAGCCCGCACATTGACATGCAGCACAGCGCTCAGGTGGTAGTGGAGCCCAGCCTTTCAGTGCCTGGGCAGCACGGCAGTGATTCCTACATCAACGACTCTTTCAGCCCAGCCACTCACCCAGCAACCATTGACAGCGAAGCAGGACAGTCCCTGGCATCTGGCCAGGCAGACATGTGCCCTGGTGACGCCCAGTGCATGGAGGATGCTGGTGATGAAGACATGGCCGCGCCTCTGAGAGGCAAGGGCGTTGCGTCAGGTGGGTCCAGCGCTGCCCTGAGCTCATTTCTCACATGTCAGCTATCGCCAGGCTGGGTCTGTGATGGGCTATAGTGCATCCAGCACTTGGCGTTGTGCACACACAGCTGTCAACATCATCACCACCATCATGGTCACTTGGCAGTGCTAGTCTTTGGCTTCAACAATGCTACCTTAGCTGCAGCACACCGCATCTTTACACACAGACATCCATGTGTTGTGATGGTTGTTGTGGGTCACGTGCAGCGCGGTACGGCGATGATGAGAACGATGAGGTGGAGGAGGGAGGCCATCTACTAGAGCACAGGCTGGCTACAAAAGGTGAGCCACAGGCATGACCATCACAGCAGCAGTTGGTGTGGAGGGAGGGAGGGAGGCACCCTTGAGCACCAGCATGGGCAAACCAAGGTATGAAGTGAGGCAGTGATGTAAGGCGTGCGATTTGTGAATGCCTACATGAGCAGGCGCTCGACCTGACAAGAGCCGCAAGTCCATGTGCCCGCCAGCACACCGCGAAGCAACCCAATTCCGCAGCCGCCGCAGCCTTACAGGTGCGTGGCTGCATCCAACACCTGCCCTGCCCCACCTCTTAGGCCCATGCGCCCCACGCCGCGCATCACATCATGTCCCTCCTTGCCCCTCTGGGGCCCGCATAGGATGCGGCATCCAGTGTTGCCTGACATGGCGCTCTCAACATGGGGCACTGAGGTCTCACCATTCAATGTGTTCAGCATGCAACACAGCATGCTGCTGGCAGCTTGGCCATGATAGCAGGCTGCCAGGTAAGGTTTCCAGCCTAGTGGTGTGTGGCTCCAGGCTGGTGAAGGCACCCTGGGCAGTGGCCAGCTGGGTCAGGGTAGAGACACCTCACCTTTCACCCTGGCATGGCTGCAATGTGTGCCTATGGCTCTGGGTGGCCCTGGCAGCAGCAGCGGGGATGGCAGCAGCACCAACAACGGTGCGGCAGTGCCGGCTCATCATCACTTCCAATCAGCCAGTCCAATGCTGGGTTGAAGAGGCTGCGGGGTGTGGTGTTTCGCACCGCAGGTGCTGGACTGCTGCTAGACGACAGCGACGGCATGCGGCGCAGCTCGCGGTCTCGTATCCGACCTTTGGAATACTGGCGCAACGAGCACAAGCTGTACGGTCGGCAGCACAAGACGCTGCCGACTGTCGTCGGCATCGAGACGCGCACACCCAACCCCGACTGGCCCATGCTCTCTACCGGCCACGTCTGCAAGAAGAGCAAAGCACGCACCAAGAGAGGCAGCAAGCACTAGGCAGCATGCCACAATCACAACCGTGATGGTGGTAGCTGCCGCGATGCCGTGACTGCAGTGCCAGTTGCCCACATGCCCGCACATGCTTGCTCACTCGGCTTTGCCAGGCCAGTCTAAGGGGACTTGGCCAGGCTTTTGTCAATAACTTGCCAGGTTGATGCACCCTGCTCTGCATCACAAGCCCTTTGCATCACGCATGGTTTGTACGACCTTGACCACAATGACAGCATGGATAGACACGACACCACGGTTACATTCTAGAGGCTGGGCGGGACATGACGTTCCACGGTTAGACCCATGTGTGTGTGTGACTGGGTCTGTGGGCCGGACGGCACGAACATACTGGACACTCCTGACGACTATAGTGTGCCAGGCGTGAACTATGCTGCATCAGCTTGCCACGATGCGTGTTGAGGTGAGGGTTAAGGGGCTTGCTGGGCAGCTCATTGTGCTGTAGCGTCTGCTTAGGGACAACGCCTTTAAACGCGTGTAAAACTAACTTTTTCACTACACATGCACCGCATTAGCCACCAGGCTACATGCACGGTGATGATGATAGATGGCTTACACCTAGGGCGCGCCCATAGAATTCTAGGTGGCTCGGATTCCTAGAAAAACATAGAATTCTAGGCTATAAGGGTAGAATTCTAGCCTTGGGGTGCAAAGTGTGAGAGGTTACGGGCTCGACTCCAAGCCCAAGCGCAGATTTCTCGTCTATTCAGCTCAGGTCGGTCGTCAGCTGATATTACAATCGGTACTTTCCCACAATGCCAGCTAGGCCTACTCGCAGACATTAATACGGATGTCCCTGGGAGGTTTGTTGCGAAGTCCTTGCTAATAAGTTTTATGGAATGCACACATGTCGTGCAAATCCAAATGGCATGCTAGAACGCCAGGTCATCAGTGTCGCACGGATCACGGGGGGGCCGTCCACGATTACGCCAAGGAACTGCATGGGATGGCCATTGGTCACCTGCATGACAGCAACTATCAATGCAATGGCAGAGCCTATCAAATGGCAATCTTCCTCACCTCATCTACCATCTTGTTATGAACATCCACACAGGACTGCTATGTCTTGCTCTCCACCTGGTCGAGAGAGTATACACCTCGAAAGATGTCATCGCTATTAGGTTACAACAACACTGTTGGGGCAGGGCTAATGATGAGGTCCATGGGGTGGGGTAGGCATGGTTGGGAGGGGGTGGGCATGGCTAGGAGGGGGTGGGCTTACAGAGTAGTGTTGCTGAGTTGGCTGGGAGGGGGTGGGCTGGGAGGGGATGGGGTGGGCATAGTTAAAAGTGGGTGGGCATGGCTGGGAGGGGGTGGGCTTGCAGAGTGGTGTTGCTGAGCTTGGGCCAGGGCTGGGTCCTGAGCTGAGTCCGGGTTCTTGCTTGCTTAGCTATAGGGCACACTGCATCAGGGATCACCACATCACCACACCACATCAGGGATTGTCTAGGTAGGCAAAGGTGACACCCACGCTTGCCACAAACAAAACCATCTGTGGCACAACACATACGACATGCATGGCCTCAAGGCAGGAAAAGGAAAGGCTTGCTTTAGGTTCCTTGCCTGAGGCGCCACGGCTGGGACACGGTGGGCTGTCTGAGAGACCACGATGCGGGCAATGACCGTCATGTTTGCGTTGTGTGTCGCTGGGGTCTCAAAGCTCAGCTCTTAGGCGCAAAGGAGGCAGACAATGACGACCAACTTTTTCACTGTGCTGATCCGGCTTTTCACTGTGCTGATGCGCGCATAGTGTAGCCTTTGAGCTGCTTGTACAACTCGGCGACCGTGCTTTCCTTCTTATCGAAGGTTTGCTATTGTGGTATGGGCAAAATGGGGCAGGCCGTCGAACCCAAGCGCGCTAGGCTTAGTGGGGCTAGCAGCAGCTATTGCGCTGGTCGGCAGTGGAAGAGAATGAAAGAATCGTGAGCCTAGAAATCCTAGAGATTTTCCCTGAGCCTAGAAACCTAGAAATAGATTTCTAGGTTGGCCGGTCGCGCCTTACTTACACCGCTTAAGCCGTCAGCCGTTAGGGTACACATGCACGGTGAAGGAGTGCTTTGGGACACGCTACGACAAGAATGTAACCATACTCAAATACTAACTGCGCCGCTATGCTGCCCTCATTGCCTCATCATTTTTGCTTTCCAGCAAACGTCCAGCCAGGCACCTCTGTACAGACGAAATGCTTGACTAAGAGGCGTAAACTAGTGCTTCACAGTCACACCTCGTGCCACTAGCCCTATGTGTCCGATGCCAGCTGCATGTGCTCACAACTCCACTGCCAGTGCCAGCAAGGGAGCAAGTGAAACCCTAAAGGCCTGATGCTGTAGCTCGGCAGGGATGCGTGCTACAGCCTTCAGCGTGATTCAGCTTGGACACACTACTACACACCTGCGTCCTGCAACGTAAGCACTGCTCCTGCCAACACAATTGCTGCTCCTGTACTTCACCGTACGTAAGAATCTATCCCAACCCCTGCACCAGCCCTGCCTCTCAGCAGCACGCAGCAAGGATGACAGCACAGCGACCGTCGGTGCCTTTTTAAGGCACTCCACGCTGCTCCTCGCCTTCTTCCGAGGTTCATCCCCACCTCTACGCGTCTCACTCAATCTCAGGCGTGACGCCCGTGTCGGCCGAGGGGCAGCACGTGCGCGCCTGGTTAGACAACGCGTACCTGCGGGGAGCGCGCAACACATGGTACGGTCCCGCGACACGATGTGCGATGTGACACGATGTGACACCCTGTCGCTTCTGGCCCCCTCCCTGCCCCTCCTCTTTCCCTGCCTCCTCCCAGCTCTGTCCTGCCGCGCCCTGTTCTGGCCCGCACCTCCCCCTGCCCTGCCTATTGCCCTGACCCCCCACCTGATCTGCCCTGGCCTGGCCTACCCTGGCCCCAGTCCCCCCGCCAAACCCAGATTGCCCCAGCCCCAGCTCAATGCATGACGCATGCCCAGCGCAGCGCACCGGCAGCCACTTGCGCGGTCAAAGCCCAAACAGAAAGATGCCAGGTCAGGGCAGCGGGAGGAGGAGTCCAGAGTCAGACAAAGCCGAGTGCCCTCGGCAGCCGCAGGGGGCCACAGGGGACCTAGCTGGCTGGCCTTCATCACCAGGTACCTGCCAAGAGGGGCGAGCACCAGGCAGGCAGCAGCTGGCAGGAGCAGGGGCGCGCTGCCATCTGATCTTCATCACTGCTGCCGACCTGCACAAGCTAGCCCCACCCACACCCCCACCAACACCGCATTGGACGCCTGCATCAACACCACCAGCATCCCCCTCACCCTCACCCTCACCTTCAACACTGCTGCCACCACCAACAACAGTTCTGCCAGCAGAGCCAGCTCCTCTGGCACCCTCCCCTGCCACCCTCCCCTGGCACCCTCCCCTGGCACCCTCCCCTGCCACCCTCCCCTAGCACCCTCCCCTGGCACCCTCCCCTGGCACCCTCACCTGGCACCCTATGGCACCCTCCCCTAGCACCCTCCCCTAGCACCCTCCCCTCTGGCACCCTCCCCTCTGGCACCCTCCCCTCTGGCACCCTCCCCTGGCACCCTCCCCTGGCGCCCTCACCTGGCACCCTATGGCACCCTCCCCTGCCACCCTCCCCTCTGGCACCCTCCCCTCTGGCACCCTCCCCTGGCACCCTCCCCTCTAAACAGTGCCAGCCAGGGTACAGGCAGCAGGTGATCATGTGTGCAGGCAGATGCACAAGTGGTGTGTGCTGCAGCAGGCGGCTGGGTGGCTGCAGGCTGTCCCTCACGGCCTGACCTGGAGCCCTGTGAGGTGACCAGGTCGTAGGAGGCGGACATGGGGCGCCCCGCTACAGTCAGGTTGCGCACTGCGCCCTTGCAGCCGCTACCAACCAGCAGCTCCACCTGAAGGTCAGGGTCCAGGGCCAGGGCAGGGTTAAGGGGAGGGTAGGGCCAGCGGGAAGGTCACGGTGTGGTCAGGGTTATGGCCAGGGTCAGGGCCAGGGTCAGGGTCAGGGTCATGGCCAGGGTCAGGGTCAGGGCCAGGGCCAGTACGACGGTGACACTCTCACTGGGCAATGCGTGGGCTGCAGCAGGCCAAAGGGGTTGGCACCCTCACCTTCCACAGGTCCATGCCGCAGCAGAGTGAGGATGTGGGGCAGGCTGATGCCAGCACCTGAGCAACACAGTCCCCAAGACCACAATCACGGCACGGATAGAAACCACGGTTGCATCTCTTGGGCTGGGCTGGACATGCCGTTTCACGGTAGGACAACTGGGGGGGGTATGTTTGCCTACTGCCATCTGGTGGGTGTACAGGAAGGACATGCCCTGAAGCTACTCTCCTTCATTGCAAGCCCGACAGCGAGGGCGTAGTCTTCCTTTCTTTCTTTCTTTCTTGCCTCCTGCCACTGTCGTACTTCCTGCCTCTGCCAACCATAGTGTGCCAGGCACCTGACTTGGCTGCACCAGCTTGTGGTAAGGGTCAGGCTGACGTTTCAGATCGTGATTGGTCGTACCCTTACCTGTAGGTAAAACTCTCAGTCAGTCAGCTCAGTCAGGTGCAAGGGGCAAAGTCAGGCAAGGAGTGCAAGAAGGCAACACCCAAGCAGCAAAGGCCAAGGTCAGGTCAGGTCAGGTCAGGTCAGGTCAGGTCAGGTCAGGTCAGGTCAGGCCAGGCCAGGCCAGGCCAGGCCAGGTCAGGTCAGGTCAGGTCAGGTCAGGTCAGGTCAGGTCAGGTCAGCTCAGGTCAGGTCAGCTCACCAGATGTTACCACACCAGCGTGTGGAGGAGTGCCGCCATCATAGGCAGGGTGATCTGAGGGTAGGGTGAGGGAGTGGGGTGAGGGGGTGGGGTGGGGTGGGGTAGGGTAGGAGAGGGGTAAGGTAGGGGGCTGCAGGCAG
>JASKMD010000014.1:6461449-6475522 GCA_030144725.1 Haematococcus lacustris | reverse complement strand
GTCCCCTCATGCTGGAATTGCGGCATGGCCACTTGTGGTAATGCCGGTCGTGTATAGGACACAAGTGCAGCCAGGCAGTCTCAACCCTGTAACCATTGTGAGAAGGGAAATGACTCCTGTGATGCCTTGACCTTTGTGACGGGACGGGACAGGACATGATAACAGCCCAGCGATAATTGAGGCGTCATGCCGTGACACAAGTATGCTATTGCCAAACGTCATCATAATCTGTACACCACCAACACATCGGACACGTTTTCCTTCGCTTCTGTTGCGCTACACGATGGCTGGCAGCCAGGTTCGCGGAGGCGAGCTCCCCTTCCAAGCAGTGTGCGGCGGCGAGGGTAGAGCCTCGCGCAGGTACGCCACATCTCTCACATCGCACGCGCGTCGCAGCTGGACGACCTGGCACTTGTGGTGCGGGATGCCCTGCTGACCCCGGTGCTGACAACCCTCACTCAACCAGCTGTTTGACTAGGCCGTTGACCTCATCGGCCAGCTGCGTCACGCTGTGCGCCAGCACCTTGTAGTTTGTCTCGCTCTCCTTGGTTCGCACGAAATCCGACATCTGGTAGATCCCGGTGTGCAGGGTGATCAGCTTGTGCTCCATCTTGTCAATGGCGATCTGTAGCTCAGGCAAACAAAGAGGAGCGCAGGCAAGGCAGGCGTTCAGGCCTCATGCGCTTCGCGGACATCACACCCTACAGCCACCTGCCCCATAGCAGTATGGGCACATGTCATGCAGCTAGGGGCTAGGCCTTGCTCGCGTACCTAAGTGCAGTGTGATCTTTGTGTGATCTTTGTGTTACTTTGTGTGATCTTTGTGTAACCACGGTAGCTACCATGTGTGGCCAAGGGAAGCAAGGCAACCACCATGCATCAAACCCAAGCATCACAATCCAGCATGCACACCATCCCAGCCACCATATGAACACAGGCCACATGGTGAGAGCCGCAGTGCCAGCACTGAAAGATCCAACACTTTGCAAACGTCAGCAACAGCCTGTGTGACCTGCAGGGTGTTCTCCTGCAGCTGGGCCTTCTTGGCCGTGTTCTTCAGCGCCTTTTCAGCCACAGTCTGGCGCAACACATCCTTGCGCCGCGCCAGTGCCGCCTTCAACTCCTCCAGCCTCACCCGGGCCTCCTCAGCACGCTGCTTCATGTCAGCCACCTGCACTGCCAGCAGGGGCAGGGGCTTGTGAGGGGAGGCAGCTGCACAAGGCTAGGATGTGCAGTGTGCCAGTGCGTTACCAGCACGTGACGTGACCGGCAACTGCCCGCTGCCACCCCGACCTGTACTCCCTTGCCAGGGCTCACAGCTCAGCGGGTCAGAGCTGAGGGGTGGCAGCTGCCAGCTGCCAGCTGCCAGCCCAGCAGCTTGATAGCCAGGGGTGCAGGCATCCGCCCCACTCTCTGGACACGCTGCAGCAGCTTCCGCACACTGCCACGGCTGTGAGGTGGCGACAGCAGCACAGCTGCCACCATGACTGGAGCATGGCGGTACCAGCCCACGGACACAAGGCAGGCAGTCATGACTCGCAGTCATGACCGCAGTCATGAAGCAGCCAGCAGCTGACGGCCACACTTGCAGTCAAAACCAGCCTGCCAGGGCTCATGCTCATGGAGCTGAAAGCATCTGGCTACCTCCTCTCCACCCAGCCAGGGTGCGGCCTACCGCCGACTACTGCTGTTTGGGTCTACTGCTGTTTGGGTCTACTGCTGTTTGGGTCATGCTGTTTTGCATGTGGTCAGC
Organism: Haematococcus lacustris; assembly: GCA_030144725.1. Taxonomy (NCBI): domain Eukaryota; kingdom Viridiplantae; phylum Chlorophyta; class Chlorophyceae; order Chlamydomonadales; family Haematococcaceae; genus Haematococcus; species Haematococcus lacustris. The sequence goes on along the minus strand of JASKMD010000014.1, from coordinate 6,473,769 downwards.
CTGGCCAGAGTGTTGTCAGCTTGGCCCGCACCCACATTGGCATAGGACTCAATGTTCTTGTGCAGCTGATCGCTCTTGTCCGCCAGCTGCTCCAGCTCGCTCTTGATCTTGTCCTCCAGGGTGTCGATCTTGTCTAACTCGGTGCGCCGCATGTTCAGCTCCTCCTTCAGCCGCTCTTGGGTCATCTGCACACCACCCACCACCCACCAGCACCAGCCAGCTGTGGTTCAAAAGGTAACCAACCCATTTCATTGGCAGGTGGTGTATAGTCAGGCGACACTGTGCAGCCAGCTGCAGCCACCCAGGCTCTCAGAGCCAATTCAATGGTGGGGTAGGGGGAGCAGGCTAAGACAGAAGTATAATGAGGGGGAGGGGCAGGGGTGAGGAGGATGGGGAGGGGTGAGGGGAATGGGGAGGGGTGAAGGAGGAAGGGAAGGGGTGAAGGAGGAAGGGAAGGGGTGGCAGGGAGGGAGGGGGGCGATGGGGAAAGGGGGGAGGGTTGGGGAGGGAGGAGATGGGTGGAGCAGGTGATGGCATGCAGACCTGAGTGTTCTCCAGCTGCATCTTCTTGTACTCCAGCTCATCTTGCATCTGCCTGAACTGCTTGGTGCTAGGTAAGGCAGCACCGGCAATGCTCTGCGCAGCACATGCACCACACACCACAGCAACCCCATGAGCGCCACATAGCCACGGGTTGAGAAGGACCCAACCACCAGCCAGGCAGCCAGCCAGTGGGGACAAGCACCGCCCTGATCAGGATTTGAACCAGGGACCATGTGCAAACGCTCTCTGCCCTAAGCACTGTCGTCCTGCTACCGGTAGCACTTTGACAGGAAAGGAGTGCGAAGTGTGATGGTGTGGTGCATGGGTGGCGGGGTGGGGGTGGGGGTGAGGTGTCCTACCTGCAGCTTGTTGATCTTTTCCAGCAGGGCCACGATGGCGTCCTGCTTGCTGCGCAGCTCAGCAAGCTTGTCAGCCCGCCTGGATGGGAAGCTGTCCATGAAGTTGGTGAGGTCACGCTCCTTGGCCACAAGCTCCTCAAACTTCTCCCTGTTATTTTCCATGCAGCCATGCAGAAACATTGCTGGTTGGAGCCAGCCATGTGTGACCAGTCAATTGCAGGGTGTGACCACCCATGTTGCACCACATGCATGCATGGAGAACGTGCAAAATGCTGACCAAGCATGGGTTATTCACACATCTTAGCTGGCGCCATCATGTCTACCACATCAAGACAGACCATGTGCAAAGGCATCCTAGGGGAGCACATGTCACACCTGATCACACAGGGCCCAAAGGAGTCCTTGTAAAAAGATACCAAAGGGTAAAAATAGATTTGTATGTCACAGCTGATCACACATAACTAGAAGGGTTGTTGCACAAGGTGGTGTTTGGGAGCCTGGTCCATGCATGCTCTTAGACGAAAGACAATAGGACTCGGACATGGGTGGTGGCAAGCAAGGGACGGTGAAGTGAGGTGTGACGGATTGATTGAAGGGATGCGAATGTAACTCATAAGGCCAGCTGTTGCCCTTGGCAGTTGAGGTAGCACATGCAGCACACCAGCGCCACAAGGAGCACACAGGCTGAGATGTACACAGCAGTGCTGACAGACTGCTCCCTGGTCACCCGGCAAGGGAGGTGGAGTGGGGTGTGACTGACCGCTTGGTGGCTTCCTCCGCAGCGTTGACCGCCGGGGAGTTGCCTGACATGGCGGAGATTCGCGCCTCCATGCGCTTGATCTGCTCCTGCAGCTCCTTCACCTGCCCCGTCATCTGCAGCAGGCCAGCGGCCACCCAGCGGGCGCACCATGTGTGGGCAGCTGGCAGAGGGGGCTGTGCAGCAGCTTGGCAGTGCAGCCGTCAGCAGCCGTGGTGGCCCAGGTGATGTGCAGGTGCGCTGCACAAGCTCACAGTTTCTGTGTGGGCAGTGTGGGCAGTGTGTGGGCAGTGTCTGGGCAGTGTGTGGGCAGTGTGGGCAGTGTGGGCAGTGTGTGGGCAGTGTGGGAAGTGTGTGGGCAGTGTGGGCAGTGTGGGCAGTGTGTGGGCAGTGTGGGCAGTGTGTGGGCAGTGTGTGGGCAGTGTGGGCAGTGTGTGGGCAGTGTGGGCAGTGTGTGGGCAGTGTGTGGGCAGTGTGGGCAGTGTGTGGGCAGTGTGGGCAGTGTGTGGGCAGTGTGTGGGCAGTGTGGGCAGTGTGTGGGCAGTGTGGGCAGTGTGTGGGCAGTGTGGGCAGTGTGTGGGCAGTGTGGGCAGTGTGTGGGCTTTGTGTGGGCAGTGTGGGCAGTGTGGGCAGTGTGTGGGCAGTGTGGGCAGTGTGTGGGCAGTGTGGGCAGTGTGTGGGCAGTGTGTGGGCAGTGTGTGGGCAGTGTGGGCAGTGTGTGGGCAGTGTGGGCAGTGTGGGCAGTGTGGGCAGCGTGGGCAGTGTGTGGGCAGTGTGGGCAGTGTGGGCAGTGTGTGGGCAGTGTGGGCAGTGTGGGCAGTGTGTGGGCAGTGTGGGCAGTGTGGGCAGTGTGTGGGCAGTGTGGGCAGTGTGGGCAGTGTGTGGGCAGTGTGTGGGCAGTGTGTGGGCAGTGTGGGCAGTGTGGGCAGTGTGTGGGCAGTGTGGGCAGTGTGTGGGCAGTGTGGGCAGTGTGGGCAGTGTGGGCAGTGTGGGCAGTGTGTGGGCAGTGTGTGGGCAGTGTGTGGGCAGGTGGCGCATGGCAGCTGCCGAGTAATGCAGCTCCTAACAACTGTGCCTGTTCCATGTGCAGAGAGGGCGAGAGAGGGGCAGGGCAGGGCATGTGGGGTGGGGTCGTGGGTACCAGGGGGTGGCAAGGGACTGGCTGAACCCAGCACCACAATGCCTGACTGCTGCTGCTGCTGACTGGGCTGCTTCCCAGCCTGGCTGCAGCCCAGCCTGACCTGCTCGACTTCTGAGTTGTCGCGCTTGATCTTGGCCATCAGCTGCTCCCGCTGTTCCTCAGGGCTCTGCTTGCCGCGCTCCTCCTCCTGCTGCAGCTCGTACTTCTTCTCTGTCAGCTGCCGGATCTGATCTTGCAATGCCAGCGACCTGGTGGTGGCAGGGGGCGGCAGGGTGAGGGCAGAGCATGGGGTAGGGCAGGCTGTGGTGAGAGCAGCAGGGTGGGGCGGCAGAGTGAGGGCAGCAGGGGAGTGGGACAGGGCACGGTGAGTGCAGCAGGGTGGGGTGGCAGGGCGAGGGCAGCAGGGAGATGGCGCGGGGTGTACACAGCAGGGTGATGAGGCAGGTGAGTTGCTGGCAGGAAGGGCAAGCATGCAATCCTGGTAATGGCGCACCGCTGCTTAAGGGGGTTGCGAGCCAGCTCCCCTTCCTGGATGTTCAGCTGCTTGTCAAGGTCGTCAATGGCCTCTTCAAAACGCTTTGACTCCTGCGAGTGGCAGCAGCCCCTGTGTAGGCCAGCTTGGCAGAGGAGACGGCAGCGGGCCCTAGCCAGGCAGCAGCCGGCAGCCTGATGAGATGGCAGCTCAGACCTGGACTGTTGCAGTCCATCCCGTCTGCCCCTCATCCGCCCCACTGCCCCACTGCCTGACCCTTGTTGCACCTCTACTAGGGACTTGTAAGAACCAAGGCAGCTGCTGATGATGATCCCTTGCGAGCCTTACAACCTGCCGCCACCCCCTCTGTCCACAGACCCACCACGCTCATCCACCCACAACCCACCTACTCATATCCACACCTGCCCCACCACTGCCCTGCCCCTAACCCCGCGCCTGCCCTCACCTGGGCGAGTGCCGCCTGCTCTGCTACCAGGTCACCATACTGCTGACGCTGGCTAGGGGCCATGCCAGCCAGCCGCGCATCCATGCTGGACTGGATCTCATTGATTTTAGCCTCAGCTCGCCTGCACTTCTCCTCAATCTGCACCCACCACCAACACCACCACAGGCAGCAGCCAGCAACAGCAGCCGCTGCAGCAGGGATGCACCACAGCTACCGCACCACGCAGGCAGGAGGAGACAGAAGAAGGCTGGCTGTCCTCACACATTCTAGCTGTGAGGCCTTGTCAGCAGCACCACCACCCAGATCTGACCTGGGTTATTCTGCCACTCACACTTTCCCAGGTCAAAACTCCTGCTGCCCTACCACCACCCCTGTTGCTGCACCATCACTGTCATGGCCTTGGCTGCACTGCCTCCACCATCCCCAGCCCCACAGACCCCTTCCTACAACCCCTGCACATATGCCTAGGCCATCACCCATGGCTGCAAGAGCAGCAGCTGCTACCGCCATCACAGCCACTGGCAACATCTATGCCCGCCTCACGCATCCCTGCAGCCACCCACCCCTTCCCACAGCCCCCACCCCCCCCACACACACCGCCACAACCCCTACCCCATCATCGTGCTCATACCGCTGGCAATCAGCCCACAGCCACGTCAAACATTTGGCACATGTCATGATGAGCATAATGACACCCTGGTCACCTCCCAGTTGTTGACACTGGTCCCACCTCCTCCTCCTCCACCCTCCCAGCCCTGCCAAGCTGTGGCACTGCCCACCTGCAGCCTCTCTGTAAGCACCTCATCCACCCTCTTGCGAGCGGCATCGTTGCGCTCCCTCAATGCTGCGTTCTGAGCCTGGATTGTGTAGGTAGGGGTCTGAGACCCCACCTGCAGCCAGCCGCATCGCAGGCACCGGGAGGTACCCTGTTCAACTCCTGGACACCAGCCTACTTTCAGCTATCTGATGAACCTGGTTTGGACATGCCACTGCAAGAGTAGCGGGCAGGAGCTGTCTGGGGTCATCAGGGATGCCATTGGAGGGTGCTGCATGGTGAACTAGCTTGCCGCATGTTCGAGAGTGAGCAGGCATATCACACCACTCCACTCCTCATGCCGTGTACAATGAGGATGACTCATCAGTGCATGATGGGGTGAGGTAGGGAGGGCTGATTGCATATGGTTGGTTTCTGAAGGTTATGGTTATTCGAATGTTAGGGGAGCGTGGACAATGCTGATGAGGAGGGCAGTGAGAATGTGAGAAGGTGCATTGCACTAAGGCTGTGGGGCAGCACACACAGGGTCAGACCACCAGCACTCCAGCCCTGCCTGCCAGCCCTGCCTGCCAGCCCTGCCTGAGCCACCATGGCAACCCCAGGCCCGCATGTTGGGTGTGTGCATGCGTTCATACCTTGTCGAGCACCATATTGTAGTCTGCCAGCGCCTCCTGCTGCAGCTTCACCTCCTTCATCAGCTTGCTTGCATGGGTTTCCATTTGTGCAAACTGTGCCTGGCGCTTCTCCAGGGCTTCCAGCTCAGCCTGCAATGGCACAGCCAGGCAGCCAAGGTCCCTAGGCCGCTGAGCAGGTCACAAGCTCCCTGGTCGGGCAAAATCAGGCCTGATTAGGCAAGCCCAGCCAAACTAGGCAGGTTATGTCAACCAGGGCTGGCTGTGGTGCAAGGCAGCATGTGCTGCTGATGGGTCAAGTGAGGAGTATAGCTCAACCTGTTCCATTCCAAGACAGCAAGCCAGCACAGGGCCAGCGTTAAGACCTGTGCAGCCAGGGTCGTGGGGGAGGGGGGCTTGGGCAAGATCAGTGCAGGCCGTGCCAGGGTAGTGGGTAGAGCCAGGCTCATTGCAGCCAGACCAAGGTGGAGCTGGGCAGGCCAGCACTGCCAGCACAGGCAGCTGCACTGTTCGACTGAATGCTTATCAAGCCATCTGCCTGGTACGACTGCTTGCCATGCCCATCAGGAACTTAGGCATTTAAAACTGGCGTCTAGCTTCATGGCGGCATGACCACATAGAAGCAGCTGGACCGTCAGTCAGACACAGCCAGCCCATGCTGCTTACTCCTGGTGATAAACCTTGCTCATGAGGCTGGCTGTTCCCAACACCTCAGGGCCTGCTGCTGCCCCCTGCAGCTGTAGCCTGACTGTTGTGCTTGGGCTGCTCAGGCTGGTGGCAGGCCTGTTATGCTGCGAGGCTGAACACCAGAACACAACTCTAGGGCAGGGCATCAGGTTAGTTAAGTGGGTAATGTGGCAGGCACAGGCAGTACATAAGAGGGCTTGGACAGAACTTCATGACATTAGGCTGGCAGCATGAGTTGCCCAGGATGCCCACACAGAGCACTGCCTGACAAACCTGCCCAGGCCCCTCAGGCAGGGCTGCGAGCCTAGCGTGTGCTGCAAGACTCTTGTGCTGGCAGAGCTTTCACTACACCTACACCCACACCCACACCCGCACCTGCATGCTCTGCGTGACATTGGCAATCTCCATCCTCTTCTGCCGCAGCTCATTCATGAAGAAGTTTTTGTCAAGCACCTTGCGCCCCCCCCCAGCTGGTGCTGCAAACTTCATGCCTGACACACCATGGTTGGTGATGGGTCTGTTCTCAACGTGCACCGTGGTCCCAGTGCGGGGGCCGTTGGGGGCAGCGGCCTGTTGACCTGTGCCAGGTCTACCCTGCGCTGTTCCCATCCTTTTGTATGCGCTGCTGGGGGGCCCTCCCACTCCCCCTGGACCGCGCATCGCCGTGCCAGGAGGTCGCCCTGCGGCAGTGCCCGGAACCCCACTTGGACCTCTGTTGCCAGTCCCAGGTCGCTCCGGAGGCTGCAGTAGAGACCCGGTAGGCGCTTTGCCAATGCCAGTGCTGCCCAGCGAGATGCCCCCGCGGGATCCTGGCCGCTCCATGGCGAGCGCGCTAGACTGTTAGCGCGTTACCGTCTCCCTGCCATACTCCTTCTTCTTAACATTGTTACTGCGTTGAATTTGAGCAAAAGTACGCGATTAACCAAGGTTGTGCCAGTGCGGAGAGAGCTAGCGAGCCCGCTGCAGTCTGAGGGCAGCACAGCAGAGCATCAATTCGCAACATGTTGGGTGTGGACATGTGAGGACTCCCAGCAACCAATTTTTGCAAGGGAGTTACATCCATGGACGGCAAGCGGTGACAGCACTTGTTCTAGCAACCATGCCGTCGACGCCTGGAGACCAACGACGCAGGGCCAGCTGCTTACATGGGAGGCCTGGCAGCGGTCGCAACGCACAGCACAGAGCCTTTACTCTCAGCGCACCAGCCTGGCAAAATGCCTGGTCAAACACCTTGGTCGCAGCCAATGTTGTCGCAGCCAGCCCCGTGAAGCCCTGCACAGAGCAGCAAACATTGAGCCATACAGAGCACACTTGCAGCAGCGTTTCCATCTGTCATATTCCTGTGCGGAGCAGCCACAGGCGGGAGGCGCGAACCTGCAGGCCTGGCTCTGGCCGAGTCACGCAACTGCGCAGTTACCGCCTGGCTGTCGCATTTCCGGTTCAGGAACCACAGCTTGCACAGGAGCCCGAGCTGGGCCAGCAATCGCCCGGCCAGTCAACCCTGCAGCCCAGCTCAGATTCCCAGCTCAGTCTAGCTCAGCCAGAGCACCAACCTCCCACAACGGCCGAAGCAGAGCCAGACCAGGATGGGGCTCTCAGTATGGAGCCTACCATTCCCACACAGTCAGACAACACACAGCACGCAGCAGTTCAGGAGCTATGTCTGCTTCAGGAGCATGCAACAAGCACGCCCCTGCCCATGTTGCAATCCGCTGGTGCATGTCCCTCTCCCCTAACAGCACCCTCCCATCCACAGCATGTTCTCAGTGAGCATGACACTATGGGTGATGTGTCACACAGCCCTGCTGCAGAGCTGCAGCAGCAGCCCACCCAGCTTGCCACCAGCAGCACTGTGGCCTTGCCATTAGTGACCCCCTGCCAGTCAGCACAGCGCAGGTCCAGCCGCATACTTTCCACACCCATGGAGGGCATCCCAGAGCGCATGAGCAGCCGGAGCCTCCGCCACACTGCCCAGCGGGCACCTCAGCAAACAGCCACCCCACTGTCAGGAAGCTTCTATTGGATGACACCCACTGAGGGTGTCCTGGAGCGGCAGCTGCTTGTGACAGCCAAGCGCGCTAGAACTCCCCACTCTACTGCAGCTATAGCAACGCCAGTGGAGGGGGTGCCTGAGAAGGGCATGGCCTACCTCCCCATGACAGTGGCAGCACAGCGCAGGCAGACCCCCACACCACAACCAGCAGTACAGTTGGAGCTCAGGCTGCCAGAGGTGACTCCCGCCCCATCCCCTGACCCTCAGACCAAGCTGACATTCTTACACTCTAGTCGCAGATGCAGGGAGGTGGAGATCCAAACAGGCTTGAGTTTGCAGGCGCGGCTGCTTTTGTTGTCTGCTGCCGCCTCACTGCCAAAGACACCAGCACAGCCCAGCAACCCAGGGCCCATCCCCTACGCCGACGAAGGCTGCAGTCCTTCGCAACAGGGCTCACTGCCAGCACGCCTGCCCTGCTCAGTAGGCGCGGTGCAGAGTGTCTCAGCCAAGGCGTCCCGGCATAGCCTGGCACCAGCAGCTCGACTCAGCCCTGCTCAGCCTCACCAGCCCAGCCCGCACATTGACATGCAGCACAGCGCTCAGGTGGTAGTGGAGCCCAGCCTTTCAGTGCCTGGGCAGCACGGCAGTGATTCCTACATCAACGACTCTTTCAGCCCAGCCACTCACCCAGCAACCATTGACAGCGAAGCAGGACAGTCCCTGGCATCTGGCCAGGCAGACATGTGCCCTGGTGACGCCCAGTGCATGGAGGATGCTGGTGATGAAGACATGGCCGCGCCTCTGAGAGGCAAGGGCGTTGCGTCAGGTGGGTCCAGCGCTGCCCTGAGCTCATTTCTCACATGTCAGCTATCGCCAGGCTGGGTCTGTGATGGGCTATAGTGCATCCAGCACTTGGCGTTGTGCACACACAGCTGTCAACATCATCACCACCATCATGGTCACTTGGCAGTGCTAGTCTTTGGCTTCAACAATGCTACCTTAGCTGCAGCACACCGCATCTTTACACACAGACATCCATGTGTTGTGATGGTTGTTGTGGGTCACGTGCAGCGCGGTACGGCGATGATGAGAACGATGAGGTGGAGGAGGGAGGCCATCTACTAGAGCACAGGCTGGCTACAAAAGGTGAGCCACAGGCATGACCATCACAGCAGCAGTTGGTGTGAAGGGAGGGAGGGAGGCACCCTTGAGCACCAGCATGGGCAAACCAAGGTATGAAGTGAGGCAGTGATGTAAGGCGTGCGATTTGTGAATGCCCACATGAGCAGGCGCTCGACCTGACAAGAGCCGCAAGTCCATGTGCCCGCCAGCACACCGCGAAGCAACCCAATTCCGCAGCCGCCGCAGCCTTACAGGTGCGTGGCTGCATCCAACACCTGCCCTGCCCCACCTCTTAGGCCCATGCGCCCCACGCCGCGCATCACATCATGTCCCTCCTTGCCCCTCTGGGGCCCGCATAGGATGCGGCATCCAGTGTTGCCTGAAATGGCGCTCTCAACATGGGGCACTGAGGTCTCACCATTCAATGTGTTCAGCATGCAACACAGCATGCTGCTGGCAGCTTGGCCATGATAGCAGGCTGCCAGGTAAGGTTTCCAGCCTAGTGGTGTGTGGCTCCAGGCTGGTGAAGGCACCCTGGGCAGTGGCCAGCTGGGTCAGGGTAGAGACACCTCACCTTTCACCCTGGCATGGCTGCAATGTGTGCCTATGGCTCTGGGTGGCCCTGGCAGCAGCAGCGGGGATGGCAGCAGCACCAACAACGGTGCGGCAGTGCCGGCTCATCATCACTTCCAATCAGCCAGTCCAATGCTGGGTTGAAGAGGCTGCGGGGTGTGGTGTTTCGCACCGCAGGTGCTGGACTGCTGCTAGACGACAGCGACGGCATGCGGCGCAGCTCGCGGTCTCGTATCCGACCTTTGGAATACTGGCGCAACGAGCACAAGCTGTACGGTCGGCAGCACAAGACGCTGCCGACTGTCGTCGGCATCGAGACGCGCACACCCAACCCCGACTGGCCCATGCTCTCTACCGGCCACGTCTGCAAGAAGAGCAAAGCACGCACCAAGAGAGGCAGCAAGCACTAGGCAGCATGCCACAATCACAACCGTGATGGTGGTAGCTGCCGCGATGCCGTGACTGCAGTGCCAGTTGCCCACATGCCCGCACATGCTTGCTCACTCGGCTTTGCCAGGCCAGTCTAAGGGGACTTGGCCAGGCTTTTGTCAATAACTTGCCAGGTTGATGCACCCTGCTCTGCATCACAAGCCCTTTGCATCACGCATGGTTTGTACGACCTTGACCACAATGACAGCATGGATAGACACGACACCACGGTTACATTCTAGAGGCTGGGCGGGACATGACGTTCCACGGTTAGACCCATGTGTGTGTGTGACTGGGTCTGTGGGCCGGACGGCACGAACATACTGGACACTCCTGACGACTATAGTGTGCCAGGCGTGAACTATGCTGCATCAGCTTGCCACGATGCGTGTTGAGGTGAGGGTTAAGGGGCTTGCTGGGCAGCTCATTGTGCTGTAGCGTCTGCTTAGGGACAACGCCTTTAAACGCGTGTAAAACTAACTTTTTCACTACACATGCACCGCATTAGCCACCAGGCTACATGCACGGTGATGATGATAGATGGCTTACACCTAGGGCGCGCCCATAGAATTCTAGGTGGCTCGGATTCCTAGAAAAACATAGAATTCTAGGCTATAAGGGTAGAATTCTAGCCTTGGGGTGCAAAGTGTGAGAGGTTACGGGCTCGACTCCAAGCCCAAGCGCAGATTTCTCGTCTATTCAGCTCAGGTCGGTCGTCAGCTGATGTTACAATCGGTACTTTCCCACAATGCCAGCTAGGCCTACTCGCAGACATTAATACGGATGTCCCTGGGAGGTTTGTTGCGAAGTCCTTGCTAATAAGTTTTATGGAATGCACACATGTCGTGCAAATCCAAATGGCATGCTAGAACGCCAGGTCATCAGTGTCGCACGGATCACGGGGGGGCCGTCCACGATTACGCCAAGGAACTGCATGGGATGGCCATTGGTCACCTGCATGACAGCAACTATCAATGCAATGGCAGAGCCTATCAAATGGCAATCTTCCTCACCTCATCTACCATCTTGTTATGAACATCCACACAGGACTGCTATGTCTTGCTCTCCACCTGGTCGAGAGAGTATACACCTCGAAAGATGTCATCGCTATTAGGTTACAACAACACTGTTGGGGCAGGGCTAATGATGAGGTCCATGGGGTGGGGTAGGCATGGTTGGGAGGGGGTGGGCATGGCTAGGAGGGGGTGGGCTTACAGAGTAGTGTTGCTGAGTTGGCTGGGAGGGGGTGGGCTGGGAGGGGATGGGGTGGGCATAGTTAAAAGTGGGTGGGCATGGCTGGGAGGGGGTGGGCTTGCAGAGTGGTGTTGCTGAGCTTGGGCCAGGGCTGGGTCCTGAGCTGAGTCCGGGTTCTTGCTTGCTTAGCTATAGGGCACACTGCATCAGGGATCACCACATCACCACACCACATCAGGGATTGTCTAGGTAGGCAAAGGTGACACCCACGCTTGCCACAAACAAAACCATCTGTGGCACAACACATACGACATGCATGGCCTCAAGGCAGGAAAAGGAAAGGCTTGCTTTAGGTTCCTTGCCTGAGGCGCCACGGCTGGGACACGGTGGGCTGTCTGAGAGACCACGATGCGGGCAATGACCGTCATGTTTGCGTTGTGTGTCGCTGGGGTCTCAAAGCTCAGCTCTTAGGCGCAAAGGAGGCAGACAATGACGACCAACTTTTTCACTGTGCTGATCCGGCTTTTCACTGTGCTGATGCGCGCATAGTGTAGCCTTTGAGCTGCTTGTACAACTCGGCGACCGTGCTTTCCTTCTTATCGAAGGTTTGCTATTGTGGTATGGGCAAAATGGGGCAGGCCGTCGAACCCAAGCGCGCTAGGCTTAGTGGGGCTAGCAGCAGCTATTGCGCTGGTCGGCAGTGGAAGAGAATGAAAGAATCGTGAGCCTAGAAATCCTAGAGATTTTCCCTGAGCCTAGAAACCTAGAAATAGATTTCTAGGTTGGCCGGTCGCGCCTTACTTACACCGCTTAAGCCGTCAGCCGTTAGGGTACACATGCACGGTGAAGGAGTGCTTTGGGACACGCTACGACAAGAATGTAACCATACTCAAGTACTAACTGCGCCGCTATGCTGCCCTCATTGCCTCATCATTTTTGCTTTCCAGCAAACGTCCAGCCAGGCACCTCTGTACAGACGAAATGCTTGACTAAGAGGCGTAAACTAGTGCTTCACAGTCACACCTCGTGCCACTAGCCCTATGTGTCCGATGCCAGCTGCATGTGCTCACAACTCCACTGCCAGTGCCAGCAAGGGAGCAAGTGAAACCCTAAAGGCCTGATGCTGTAGCTCGGCAGGGATGCGTGCTACAGCCTTCAGCGTAATTCAGCTTGGACA
>JASKMD010000014.1:6438949-6456449 GCA_030144725.1 Haematococcus lacustris | reverse complement strand
GTGGGGGACGGGGCGGGCGGGGCGGGCGGGGTGATGGGGGCGGTCTGGGTGAGGGTGGTGAAGGCGAAGGTGGTGGGGGTCCGGGGGAGGGTGGTGGCGGGGTGGGAGGCTCAGGGGAGGGTGGTGGCGGGGTGGGAGGCTCAGGGGAAGGTGGGGGGGATGGGGAGGGAGAAGGGGGCGGTGGGTTTGGAGGTGGTGGGGGGGGAGGGGGCGGTGGTGGGAATGGAGAGGGAGGGGGAGAAGGAGGAGGGCTGGGTGGAGGAGTAGGGGGTGAGGGAGGGGGAGGAGGGGGTGAAGGGGAAGGCGAGGGAGGGGGGGGACTAGGGGAGGGGGGGAGGGGGGGGAAGGGGGGAGGGGGAGGGGAGGGACCTGGGCCAGTGTAGGTGCATGTAGGGCTGCGTTGCAGACATGCAAGCACAACACCAATGATGTCACACAACAGGCCAGTGGGTGTGGAACAGGGGGGCCTGCCAACTTCAGCAGTACAGCCAGCAGTACAGGCAGTGCAGGCAAACCTGGCAGACCTGGCGGACCCAGCTAGGGGTGTGAGACTCTGTGTGATGTGTGTGACCGCCAAGGGCTCACCAGCAGCTGGTGGTGGAGGACTCCGTGAGTGCGAATGTGAGCTGGCTCTGGCTGCTGCTGCTGAACAGCGTGTTGCTGTTGGCGCAGGGGGGGCTGGCAGTGAAGCACAGGTTGCGGCCGTCCGTGGTGTTGAGCCTCAGCTGCAGGCCTGGCACCTGGGGAGACAGCCCAGGGTGGGGTGGGAGGTGTGGGGGGAGGGCAGCAGGTGGCACACAAACAGCAGGGTTGTCCAGGCAGCAGAAGGGGTAGGGAGCAGGAGGCATTGGACGTGAATTCGGATGAAGGTGGGGGGAAGGTGGAGAAGGGAGGCGACCCGCAGTGAGCATGTACAGCATGAAGGGCAAATGGCGGCATGGTCATATGTCACGAGGAAGAGTGTGAGGTATGAACAGAAATGGGCAGCTGGTCCCGTGATCATGTGATGTGGCCTGGTAGCGCTGGCCTGGGCCTGACCGTCATGGTGGAGGTGGGGGAGCCGTTGAGGGTGGCGATGGCATAGTCCCTCCGCACGCCGTCCAGCAGCACGTTGCTGATGAGGGGCGTGCATGTGGAGTCTGCAGCGGGCTGGTGTGCGAGTGATGACGCCACAGCAGGGGGGGGAGGGGGAGGGGGAGGGGGAGGGGGAGGGGGAGGGGGAGGGGGAGGGGGAGGGGGAGGGGGAGGGGGAGGGGGAGGGGGAGGGGGAGGGGGAGGGGGAGGGGGAGGGGGAGGGGGAGGGGGAGGGGGAGGGGGAGGGGGCCATGTCATACTCAACTGATGAGGAGCAGCACCTCATGCACGTTGGTAGCCAGCTGGCGGCAGCAGGGGTTGCGGCTGGTCGTGCAGATGCCGCCCCCCCCGGGCCGCACTCGCAGCCGCAGGCAGATGAGAGTGATGGAGGGGGTCAGGGCGGTGGCCACGGGGGGCTCGATGAAGTAGGGCGAGTTTGCACACACCGCATTGCACCTGGGGTCACCTCAAGGTTCCAGGTGAAGGGGGCGGGCAGGTGGGCAGGTGTCCCTGACAGACTGCGTGGTATGTCCAGCTGGTGGCTAGCTGGCAGGTCACCTCAGGTCAGGTCACCTGGTGCCGTGCCATGTCAGGCAGTACATGTGCCGTGCCATGTCAGGCAGTACATGTCCTAGGAGCTGTACTGCTGCACCATCACCAGCCACACGGATCCATGTCAGCCCTTGCTTGCACGTTTCCCACAAGAGCCAGATTAGAAGCATCAAGCAGTACAATCCTTGTGACAGTGTGACAGTTCCTGACACCTTGGGGACCAACACAGCAGGCAGCTGCAGGGTGCAGGGCGTGATCATAGGCAGGCCGGATAGCTGTGCTATGGCTCAGGTAGCAGTGTGTGCAGACCAGCGGTGGCTGAACCTCCCAGGGCAGATGTTCTGTAATAGTTAAAAAGTTCTCACTACTGTAATAGTCGAACAGTTGTTATGCTGCGCCAGTTTGCATGCTGCATGCTGCGTTCTGAGTTGAATGCTGCTAAGGCTGCACGATCTTCAAGCTGGTGCGCATTGACAGACATCTCGAACATTGCTGCCCCGTCCTTGCATTCCCCGCGTACTCTGGGTATGACAGACTAGCATCGTGTCATCGCGCTCTGCTATTGCAGACGCTGGCAATGGTACAAGATGCCGGCTGCCGGCTGCCGGGATCCTCACCTCCCACCTCACCTGACTGCAGTGTTTCGCGGCATCAGGGTCGCAGCGGAGGCTGATACCAGTTCAGTAGGCTGGGCATGGCCTATGTGCAAAAACATCCGCCGTGCAGATGTACACTCCGCGGTGCAACTGCCAAGGGCGCTGCTTGCTGCGGTTAGCAGCACTGCTGGCGCTCCCGGCAGCATCGTGCGACTCACAAGTGGTAAGGAGCGCCAGAAAGAGAGTCAGCGCTGGCACAAGATTGTACCGCTGCTGTGTAGCCTCTTGCCTGGAGAGAGCCATCAATCACTTCGAGTAGATTAGAGGAAAGTACGTGCCATGTTTTCCGCGCGATGGAGAACAAGGCTACTAGAATCCACACAACCGCCTTGTGCCGTGCTGAATTGTGTTAGCAAGCGAAGGACCTGTACCGGGGATCACTCTGATCACGCCTTTGTCGCAAAATCGCTTCACCTTTACTGCCTTCTCAAGCCTGGCAGTGAAGCACACCGTCAAGGTGCTATTGTGTGCTGTATACAGCTGCTTGTCGACAAAGTTCACCACGTTGCGAGGCACTTGAGGTGGGCGCGGAGGTCAGGGTGCGCGGCTTGGCCGAGCTTGCTCGCCGGTGCTGAAATCTCACGGCAAACCTGCAGGTACAGGCTCCGCCAGCTCAGGAGGGAGCTTCTGTGCCTGGGTGTCGGTGAAGACGGTCATTCCGTGCTCGTCGCGACTGCCGGCCAAATGAAAGGCGAAGAAGCTGCGCACCATCAAGCCCAGCAGCAGGCTGCCGAGCACTGCCCTCTTATTGCAAGCCTCCACCCTCGCCAGCACCGCGACCAGGCACGCGTCCCACATTTTTCGCGACCGGCCTAGCTTACCATGGTAGGTGCTTCTGACACAGCGGGCAGCTCCGACAGCCTGTCTAATGAGCAGCTCCTGGTTCGACTCTAGCTGTGATGGGCCGTCACGTTCAACTTTGTCAACGTCTGCTCCTTCCTGCGCAGGCCTAGTCACATGCAGTCTTTCGTCATACGACATCTAACTCGAAGCATCTTGCAAGTTTCTGAAAACACATGCCTTGTAATTCTCATTCTAAAAAAAAAGAAAACAGGCAACTTAAGCGTCGCCTGGACAACCTTCGTGAGCGGTGCTCAGCTGCACCCCGGGCTCCTCTTTAGGCCGAAGTAGTAGGCGAGAGCCCATCGTCGGAAAGTTTCGTACCTCTAATGACCCGCAGCTTAGCACTTTTTTAGAGCGCTGTAATTGCGAGGCATTTCGGCGGTCGCTGATATGCGGCCAATCAGAGGTGTTTCACAGCAGTCAATACAGTGCTGATTACGCACTGATTCATGGGGCTCTGAATGTGGGGAGGTTTAGAGGTCCATCAGGTCTGAATCAGAGCTAAATCAGAGCACATTCAGGGCAACATTCATGGCCTGTAAATCAGAGGCCAATATGTAGTATATCGCGGGGGGCCAGGGGGGGCCGATTTGTAGTGAATCAGAGGCTTGTTGAGGACTGAAACATCGATGATTTGCGCCAAGAGCACATGATGCGTTTTTGTCTAATCTTACTAACTACACCAAGCCGCTCCGTGCCATAGTGCTGCACTTTGAAGTATCGCTGAGACTAGCTGTACATCCAAGATGCATCTATAGATGCATGCAAGATGGTGACCATAGATGCATGAAAATGATGCTTGCATGAAGCTTTGGCAAAGGAATCACGAAGAATGTCGTAGTGTGCAACTCCATACGGTATGTTACACGTAAACAGCTGGCAGCCAGGAGCAGCCAGGAGCAGCGAGAAGCAGCACAACAAGCTGGTCAGTGCCCTGGAGGGTCCCCTCGAGCCCCGCATCACTGCGTGTGCATCCAATGAAGGTTTTGCGAAGGAATCACGAAGAAAGTCGTAGCGTAGCGTTTGGTAGCAGTTGGTAGCAGCCAGGAGCATATCGGAGCCAGCCAGCTACGAGCCAGCCAGCCATCGCTAGCCAGCAACCATTGCGTTCGCGACCAGCCACAGCAACGATGCAACAGCCACAGCACGATGCAACAGCCACAGAGACAGAAAGTGGCAGGAGGTGCAGCGATGCAGCGACGCAGCGATGCAGCAATGCAGCCAAAGGAATGCAGGAAGTGCAGCTAGAAGGCATAACCAGGAGGTATAGCCTGGAGCCTGTGCGACGAGGAGGAGTGGAGGAGCTTAGAGAGGCAATCCGAAGCCATGAAGGAGACGAAGCTGGGTGCAGAATGACACCAATCAGCAGCTGCCAAGAGAGGAGGCGCAGCCAAGGTGGGGCAAGAGGATGCAAGCAGGTGCTGTAGTGTCAGCCCAGCCTGCACAGTTGTGGTCATGCATGCCCTTGTTGTTCGTCCGCTTGCTGAGCCTTAGCTGACTGATGATTGCTTGCAGTTGGAGACAGCTGGAACATGACAGTGTAGCATGGCCCAGTGATGGCAAGCATGGCGGCAACAGAGTAGAGCAGCATCCAACAAGGAGCCAGCAATGAGCCAGCAAGCACCCTCATCCCCACTTCCCTCCCTTTCCCTCTGTCCCCCCCTTCCCTCCCCTTCCCCCCTTTCTCTCCCCTTCCCTGCTTTTCAAGTTAACCCTCCCCCCTACCCTCCCCATCTCAGCCTCTGTCCCACTTCCCATTCCGCTAAGGTAAGAGTCAACAAGGAGCCAGTCAATATCATACAGCATGGAGTAGAATGCAGCAAGTGGTGAATGGCTAGCCCACTACCAGTATGTTGCACCCAGCCAAATCGTTGCCACACCCCCTGTTCATTGCAGGTCTAACAGTCATGATGTCTCCCAGCTTCCCTCCTCTCTGATCAACACCCAACAACAGCCAGCTGACATCAGCGATGAGAGGCAACCCTTCACCTCCTCCACCCTTACCATGATAGGCTGGTTGAGACTCCAATCTGAGACTGCCTACCCCACCTTTCCCTCCCATACCCAGGAGCCAGCCAAGGGGCCAAGGGGAGCAGCCAAGACGCGAGGCAAAGAGGTGCAGCATTGAGCAGCAACCAGTGTGGTGCTAGCAGGCATGAGTTTGGTGTTATGGGGCAGGGGCAGCAAGGCACGAATAAAACTGCAGCCATAGTGGGGAGGTATAGTGGGGAGGTGTAGTGGGGTGTTACTTTTGTGTTGTGTTGTGTTGTGTTGTGTTGTGTTGTGTTGTGTTGTGTTGTGTTGTGTTGTGTTGTGTTGTGTTGTGTTGTGTTGTGTTGTGTTGTGTTGTCACCTTGTTGCGATGTAGTGAATTGTCACCTTGTTGCGATGTAGTGAATTGTCACCTTGTGTGGAGGTGTTCGTAGTGAGGGGGTTAACGCCGATACATGTCTTGTATAGTGGTTTGTGAGGTAGGTGTATTGGTGTAGTGAGTTGTATTGCGAGTTGTTTGTGCGTGGAAATATGTACTTTGCAGTACCTTTGCGGAGTTTTGCGAAGTGTTTGAGCGTGGTGACGTGTGTACTGTAGTGCCTTTGCGAGGTGCTGCGTTGAGACACATTGTGTTGCGTTGTGTTGTACTTAGCAAGTAACCAGTAACGATTCACATCTGAGTCACCTCTGATCCACCACAGATTCACAGCTGAGTCACCTCCAATACGCCACTGGGTCACTAACTAAGTCACCTCTGAAACAGCACAAACGCACAGCTGGTTCACCTCCGATTTACCACTAAACTACAGCTGGATTACCTCTAATACACCGCTTTTTAGAGGGGATTTAGAGCCCTATGAATCAGCTATGAATCAACACAGATACATAGCTTTCCAGGCTCACATTCAGCACTAATTTATACCCTTCTGAACTACCTCTAAATCAGACCATATTTGGAGGTCGGGCAACCTGTCATTTATAATGCCAAATTGCGGTTTTCAGAGCGACCCCGAACCTCACATTCAGTGCACAATTAGAAGTCCTGATCAGTCGCGAATAAGAGGTTCGGAAGAGGTCCGAAACTTTCCGACGATGTCATACGTTTTTAGCTGGACTGGTGTACCGTGTATGTAAAGCGTGATGCAACGCTGGGCAAACGAGGCAGAACTGGCAAGTGGTGTGGGTGAGGTGGTCAGGCAAGACTCGGCAGTCGCGACCCGGTCTAGATGAGTCCGATCAAGGTCGACCCAGTCAAGGAGTATCTTGATAGGAGGACCCCGGGGAAGCTTCCCTGCAGGTTAAGGAGTGTGGTCATTACAGGGCGCCTTCGTGGCATGGGTGTAGGCGGTGTAATGTGTGACATTTCAATTCATGGCAGAATCGATGTAATCTTATGATGTCCTAGCTACAGCAGCAAAAGCTACACCGTCCTACAAAATGGCAGTAGCCCATTCTTCTGCAACTCAATCGCTACTGCCACCTAATGAGCTCGTCATCGGCTGGCACACCACCACAGCGCGCGATGCGCAAGCTAACCGCAACCCAGGCACTACTGCCTTCACTACCATACCAGGCACCTATGACGTATCAAACAAATGAGTGACCAGGAGGTCCTCCATGCAGGGCCCTCCCTTTGCGACAACAGTGCAAGCATGGATGAGGTGCCAGGGCATGCCTACCCTGCACCCTTGTTCTTGTGCATACCATGCTCCACATTGTAGCAAGGGGTGCAGCCCCCCGCCCCTACACAAGGTGCTGCACGGCATTGACGAGGACTGGCGTGCACTGCGTGCCCAGGCTCTTGTGACTGTACCAGTATACTTTGGCAAATAACACATGGTGGTTTGGGTCAAAATCATTCTAGGTGCGGCTGGGCTGCCAACTAGGAGCTTGTCCCCTTCTGAAGCACAGGCAGGGATTGGGAGAGGTGGAGTTGCCTGCATACACTTATAGCCAGGACCCACCCACTCCTTCGCTTCCCTTGCGCAGGCTTGCAGGCAGCACCATGTACACTGCCCCAGCAGCTGCTGAGGTGAGTACATACTCTGGCAGCTGCTGCACTGCCTGCCATACGATGCCAGCCGCGCTTGCTGCTGCTGACATCACCCCCGCTGCCAACCCCATTGCCAGCTCTGCTGCTGCTGCCGGGCCCCCCACCCCCTGGCTGCCCTGGGTGCTGTTCAGCTGCTGGGCCAGGGCGCTAGCCAGACTGGTCGCCAGGTCCTGAGCCAGGGCTGGTGCAGGGGATAGGGCACAGCTGGGGGGTGAGTGGGGCGGCTGGGCCAGGTGGGCATGCAGGCCATAGAGGTCCAGGGTGGTCTGGGGAGGAGGGGAGAGCAGGTTGGGGCTGAGCACCCGATGGTGAGGGGTGACGGCTGCAAATGCCCAGGCATGAGCGAGGCTGTACAACATGCTGGCAAAGGCTGCTCGCCAGGCCAGCTCACGGGCATTGCGGCTGGTGGCGGTGGCGAGCTGCAGGCAAGCGGGGAGAGGGAGAGCAGTGCGTGGCAGGAGGGCAAAGCCCAGGCTGTTTGGGAGGGCGGGTGGGCGGGAGCAGGGGAGCAGGGGAGTAGCGGGCAGCACAGCTATGGGATGAGGAGGACAGCATGAGAGAGGGGAGAGGGTGAGGAGGCAGGGTGTGAGGGTCACACTGTGCTCAATGACACACATACGCTGCACTGAGATCTGAGTTGGGCTCACGGCTTCCATCAGCAGCGCTCAGCATGGGAGCATGGCAGTGAGTGGTGACAGTGCCAAGGCAACAAGGGGAGCAGATCCAAACCAAAGTGAGCAGGTTGTTGAGAACGGCACAGCAGATCCTTGCACTGAGGGAGTGTGGGGTTGGGTGGGTGATGGCCGGGTGGCTGTGGCCCTGCCGGCACTGACCAAGAGGAAGTAGGTGAAGCAGCGCCAGATGCCGTAGGGCCGGGGCTCGTAGGGCTGCAGCAGGATCACGATGGCGCGCACGCAGAGTGCGGTGTACCTGGAGACAGCAGGTGGGCCAACGCAAGGGTGGGCCAGGAGCAGGCAGGGTGCAGGAGCAGGCAGGGTGCAGGAGCACCGCTGAGGTGCGTCCTAGACAACGGCAGCAGGCAGGGGGCTGGCCAGGGGTACAGAGGGGCGCATCCTCAACACTGCACTCGCCCTGCTTGACGGTGATGAGTGTTTTGCAAGATGCTGCTGCTGCTGCTGCTGCTGCTCACTCTTGTTTCAAAAGACGGCCCTGACCCTCCTATCCCTTCTGCTCCTCTTTCCTTTGCTGCCCCTGCTGCTGTGGCTTGTGTTCACTATGATGATGCTGCTACCTCTGCGGCTGTTGCCCCGCTAGCTGTCCCAGCTGGCCCACTCACCAAACCAGAACATCAAGGGTGTTGTTGCGCCACAGCTGGTTGTCAGTGATGACGGACCACAGCCGCACCGCCACACCCACCCAGTTGAAGGCGGGCAGCAGCAGGCTGGGCCAAAACTGAGCCCAGCTCAACAAGCCCTGGGTGCGCAGCTGGTGGCTGTCCAGCAGGTAGCAGCTGATGATTTCTAGGCCAAGCACATGCAACAGCACCTGCAGGCAGCGGGGAGGAGAGAGGAGGAGGGTCAGCTGGTGAAGGGCTATACATGTGCCACCGTGTGTGGGGATGAGTGTGTGAAGCCAGTTGGTGAAGGGAGAGGCATGAGCTGTGCTGCATGCTGATGATGACCCAGCGGTGGGGTCCGCAACCACCCCTTGCACATCACGCAACCAGAAGGCCATCGAGCAAGCTTGAGGCAGGCCCACGCAAGCCAGGTCAGGTCAGGTCAGGTCAGGTCAGGCCAGGCCAGGCCAAGGGAAGGGATGGTCAAAACAGAAAGAGCAGTGCGGCAAGCCACCCCCCTGACTCCCACCCTCCCCCTGACCAGCCCCCTGACCCCTCCCCCTCCCCCCACTCACGTAGTAGGCCACATGGGGGTGTGTGACATGCTCCCACAGGCCGCGCCAGCCAGGACCCCGCAGAGGCGCCCCGGACACCCCTCCCGGCCCCCCTGTTGCACCCGCCCCGCCCGACCCCCCTCCCGTCCCCCCTGCACCCCTCTGCTGCGACCCTGACAGCCTGGCCGGGGGAGGGGCCGCCCCTTGAGCACCCCCTGGCCCATGTCCTGACACAAAGCCATCCAGGCGCGTCCACCAGTGACCAGGCCAGGCCCATCGCCCGCCCTCAGCCCCACATCCAGTGCAGGGGGGTCTGACAGGTGCTGGCCTGGGCCCCTCCCCCCCTCCCCCTGCTGCCAGCCCCGTGGCAGCTGTCAGGTCTGCCTCCTCACACAGGCTGGTCCGTGAGCAGCTGGCGGTGGACGACGACTCTTCGCTGCCCTCGCTCACAGCACTGAGCTTGCGCGGCACGAGACCCCACTGAGGCAGCTGGCTGGGGTAGGGTGGAGCAGCGGGAGGCAGGCAGGTCCCAGCACCTGGCGGGTGCAGTGCTGGCTGGGCGCCATGCCCCAGGTGCTGACCCAGCTGGGCCACAGAGGGGGAAGGGGGCCACTGCATGGGGTGAGACTGGTCAGGTGGTTGGGTGGTTGGTTGCATGTAGGTGGCATGGGCCATGAAGTGCGCTCCATGCGCCGAGGTGTTTAGAAGCTCCTCGGGCAAAGCAACACCTTTGGATCCTCCCACAATCTCACTGTTTTGCCCCTGCTGCTGCTGCTGCTGCTGCTGCAATGCCTGCAGGCTGTGCTGTAGCATGTGCAGCAGGTGCACATCTTGCTGCCGCTGCTCTCCTGGGACATGCTGCTCCAACCACTGCCACACCTCAGGGTTGATCTGCAGGGCTGGGGAGGTGCCCGACCCCTCACACGCCCCTGGCAGCTGCTGGTTAGTGCAGTGCCCTACACCCTCAGGAGCCTGGCAGCGGCTGCGTGATGTGTGACCATGCGCTGCAGAGTGTGAGACCTGCTGGGGCGCAGTCACTCTTTGAGCTTGCACAGCCATGCCAGCGGCGGGCATGCAAGCCATCGCTGCGCAGCCCCTGCCCAGCCACCAGACGGGGGCGCTGGGGGGGGTGCCTGGGGGCGTGTTGGGGGAAGTGAGCAGGGGGCTGGGGGGGGAGGGGTTGCCCTCTGTGCCCCCAGCCTGTGGCATCCCCCCCGGCAGCAGGCTGTTGAGGCCCGTGTGCAGCAGCAGCAGCAGCATGATGGCCAGCAGCGTGTTCACCGCCAGCTGGGCCACGTCCACGTGCAAGGCAGCCAGGGGGGAGGGCGACAGCAGCACGCTGGCCACATGGAGCGGGACATGACACACTGCCATGAGCATGAGCTGGGGCAGCAGACAGCCCACGCTTTCCTGCAGGCACAAAGGTGCAACGGGTCGGGAGGAAGAGAAGAACACACACAGAGGCATGACAGACTGCCCGCACCCCCTTACCCTTCCTTGTCGATAGGCTTCTCCCCCTGCTGCCCCTCCCTCCACTAACTAATGTTCCTAAGGTCCCCTCCACCTGCCACCACGCCCCCCTTCGCCCTGCCCCCTCCGCTGCCTGCTGCCCTGTCTGCCGTTCGCCCCACTGCCCCTCTTGCCTGACCTGCTGCAGCACCAAGGCCAGGCCCTGCAGCGCAAACTCCAGCCTGAACTGCGGCGCCAGGTGGCCCAGCCAGGCAGGCAGGCCGGGGGCCAGCAGCGGAGCCAGCGGCACACTAGCGCGCACCAGCAGTGCCTCCACCCAGGAGCCAGGGCCAGCGGGGCGCCAGACCCAAGCGCCTGCTGCTGCACACGGCTGACCACCACGGCCTGATGCCCCTCCCTCACCCTCACCCTCACCCTCTCCTGCCGCACCCCCAGCCTCTGGCCCTGGCCCCGCTGCAGGTGACGGCTCAGGGGCTGGGGCTGGTAGCACATCAGGCGGTGCGGGTGCTGAGGGTTCATGCGCAGCCAGTGGTGCGTGGTCCTGCTGGTAGGGGAGGGGGGAGGAGGCAGCAGCGCTGGCATGCAGTGCGGCCAGGGAGGGGTCCAGGAGGGGCCTGGTCACAGCAGGGGCAGCGCTGCTGTGTGCCGTGGTGCATGCACACAAGCACATCCCCACAGCTGCTGCCGCTGCCTCAGCCACTGCCAGGCGTGCTGCAAACTCAGCGTCAGGCCCTGCGCCCGGCACCCTGCTGACAGCTGAGGTGCTGTGAGGGTGGAGGGGGCCTGCAGCCTCCGCACCCACTGCCAGCACTCCAGGAGGTGAGGGGGCGGGGTGGGCCAGGCCTGGTGGTGAAAGCGTGGAGAGGGATGCTGCCGCCACTGCTGCTGCCGTGCTGCCTGCCCTGGGAGCTGCTGCGGCATAGTGCTGGTGGTCACAGCTGTTGGCAAGCGGGCTGCCGCCTGGCCAGCGGCTGGGAGGACTGGGAGGGGGCGGCAGCAGGGCCAGGGTGGCCACTGAGCGCAGTGCTAGGCTAGCCAGGGCCGTGAGCAGCAGCAGCCAGTGCAGGGTGCGGGGCTGCAGCCAGGCCAGCAGCCAGGAGCCCTCCTGACCCTCTGCACCTCCATGCACACCCTCAGAGCCAGGCCTAGTGCCAGGAGTCCTCCCAGGCCCTGACTCAGGCGCTGACCTGCTGGGTGGCTGCTCTGTTATTGGCCTGGCAGCCTGACCCTGTGCTGGTACCTTTTGCTGCGCTGCAATTGCCTCACCAGCCTTGCCATGCTCCTTGTCTAGCTGCTGGCTGCCAGCTGTGGCCATGGTGTCGAGTCGGCCGCTGCTGCTGCGCCTGCTGCGGCTGTCAGAAGTGCAGCTGCTGCGCTGGCTCCCTGGACCTCTGCTGCTGCCGCTCCCGAGCTGCTCATTCATGGTCAGCGTGTGCTTGCACCCCTGGTCCCTGATGTGTCCCTTGGGGTCAGCCGCATGCCAGGCCAGCCTGACACTGTCATCCCCGTCAGGCCAAACTGGCATGTGGCTGCTGCTGATGGGTGCTAGTGGCGCCAGGGTAGTGTCCGCCAAGCTGCGGCAGGGCGAGCTGCCCGGGGTGCTGCCAGGCAAGTCACCAGTGATGTGGTTGCTTTTGACCAACAGCATGGTGGCCACCACCAACAGTCCCAGGCAGCAATGCATCACCTCCAGAATGAGCAGCGAAAGACCTGCAAGCCATGGGGCGACAGCTCGTCGCCAACGTTCCTGACAGGCCAGATGGTATGATACCCTTGTTGTCAGTCAGCTGGTTTGCGTTGATATCTGAGACCGCCGCGCACCTGCCCACTGCCCTTTGCCGGGTAAGTCTTGCCGCACCCCGCACAGCGCCGTGTATAGCGGCATGGTCGCAAAGCACAGCAGCAGCAGCCTACAAGTAATTGTGGAAGCACGGTCGAGCCTGGCGCTGTCCGGCTAGGTCTGTCACCAGCTCCATCTGTGGACTCACCTCGCCACAAGCTGCCTGCAAGCCCATCCCGTTGTTAGCGGCCGTGGGCCGTTCAACATCCCGTGAGCATTATAGCAGTATGAATCGAAGCTAGCTGGATTGTCATCCAAAATTCACTGAACGCGAAGATGCCGCTAGTTTCTCGTAACCCCTTAACTTTATGGAATCGAAGAGACGTGCCAAACTATGATGGCCGGGCAAGCATCTAAAACATATCTGATGTAGACTTCGTGACCAAGCGCGCACTGCTTCCTAAATATTACACCTTATTTCTTAGTGATAGCCCACCAAGACGCTGCTTTTGGTAATCCATTGCTTATGAGCTCAATAGCACACTCATGTGAACATAGCATTCCCTGCATGACTTAAGTTACCGTTATGACCGAGCTGCAGCAAGTAAAAGCGATTTCAAAAGCCCGTGATCTAGACGAGAAGCGACATCTGGAACGACGACGCGACACGCTTGTCCTTATCCTTCGACATTTGGTAGACAATGGGTACACGGCCTCGTACGAGCGCCTATCAACCGAGTGCAACTTGTCGCTAGGCAAGGTTGGGCACTCGTATTCCTCCATTGTCAGTCAATGTTATATACATTTCGTAACAAGGGCCATGTAGCCCAATTGCACCAGGTTGATGTTGCAGACAATGTGGACCTTTTGAGGGTGGTCCAGGAGTTTGAGGAGGGATACGAGGCGAAATATGGGCGACGCCCCAAGATCACGCGTCGCCTGGTAGCCAGTGTCGACCCTGAGGTATGCTGGCAGCTAGTGAGGGGCAGCGCAGGCAGAAGTAGACCAGGAGGTGCAGGATTAAGGTGCTGAACAACAGCACTTGCCACGCAGGTGCATGCACCAGCACGCGCCCTGCCTCAGCGCCACCTCTCCGCTGGGGCCAACAATAGCAGCAGCGGCAGCAGCAGCGCAGCCCCCAGCCCCTCTGCGGCCCAGCCCCCCCCTGGAGTGTTGAGTGGCGGCACGCTCTGCCCAGGTCCGGCAACAGGGGCCCTGCCGGCTGTGGTGCGGGGGCCAGCAGGTGGCAGTGCGCTGGAGGGGCCGCCAGTGAGGTGAGGGGGGGGGGGGGGGGGGGTAGGGGGGGGGGGTAGGGGGGGGATCTGGTGGGGGGGGAGCTCACCTGGGGGTCACACATGGCAATGAATGGCTTGGGGGCGAGCGCAAGGAGGAGAGTAGCAGGGAAGGTGGGATTGGAAATGTAGGGGATTTAGTAAGTATGAGAAGAAGTTGGGAGCAAGGAGGAGAGTGGGGTTGGGCTAGGGTGTAGTGTGGGTTAGGGTTAACCGAAACAGGTGGGTGGGTGGCTGCCAGGGTTTAGAGAGAGAGGTGGGACTGTGCTACACCTGATTCATACATGCTTGCCTATTCTTGGTCACCCATTTTGTGGTGTTCACTCTTTTTCAAGAAATATCATACTATTGTCTAGCCAGCGAACGCAAAGTCAAGCGGGGGCAAGGGACAGGGGGCAGGGGGCAGCAGCCCTGGGCAGTGATGTCCAGTGTCCAGGACCTGAGCACCTGGGCCTCCACCCCCTGCTGCTGCTCCTGCTGCTGCTGCTGCTGCTGCTGCTGCTGCTGCTGCTCCTGCTGCTGCCCCTACCCTTGCAGTGGGGTGGTGGCTGCCCGGCAGCGTCGGGATCGTGGCCAGTCGCTGGCTGATGACGCGCGGCGTGCTGAGCAACTGGACCGCCGGCAGCGCGCCATGGATGCGTGGGTCCATGCATTGCCTGGGGGGGCAGCAGGGGCACAGGGAAGATGTCCCTAGGGCAGCAGCAGGCGGGGCCAGACAGCAGAGGGAGGGAGGTTTGCAGCTTGGCAGGTGGGGGGAGCAGCAGGCAGGGAGGAGGCAGCTTCTGGCATAACAGGGCCCTGGCGGACAGCCTGAGGGGTGGGGGCTGAGCCTGGTGTGTTGAGGGGTGGGGGCTGGGTGGGGGTGGGGGTGGGGGTGGGGGGGTGCCGGCAGACAGGGGGAGGGGCTTTGTGTCCTGGGCTGGTGTGTGTGAAGGGTGTGGAGGGGGTCAGCAGGTGAGACACACTGGGGGTGAAGGCTTGGAGGATCAAGGGGGTAGGGTGGGGCTAGGGTTAGGGTGAGCCCTACCCCTAACCCTACCCCTACCCCGAACTTTACCCTAACCCTGCCCCCATTGGTGGTGAAGCCGTGGAAGAAGAAGTAGAGACAGGGTCAGGGGGCCCAGGGCCCCAGGGGAGGGGTGTCCAGGGTCCAGGGGCAGGGGAGCCTGGAGCCCCCTGAGGGGAGGGCAGCAGGGTTACCAAACACTGCAAGAAAACAGTGGTTTTCCTTGTTTCCCCGTTTTCTAGCTTTTTGGCTGAAAAAAACCGCGAACAGAACGAGAAAAGGGGAGGGCAGGGGCGATGTGTCAAGCGTGGGAGGCCAGGGCCATCCTGCCCTCGAGGGGCGTGCCCAGGCTGCTGCCCCCCCCGGCCTCTACTGTTCAGGTACCGGCCCCCGCCTGAGGTGGGGGTCCAGAGGGTGGCCGGCGTGGTGGTCGACCCTGGTCAGGGCGGCGGGCCACTGGCCGGCAAGAAGCGTGAGGAGGTCAATGCAGTGCAGGCGGCCAGCCTGGGGGTGCAGGGGGCAGCCGTCAGCCTTCAGGTCAGCGGGGAGCCAGGCCAGGCCGCCCTCCCTCCCTCCCACCCACCCACCCACCCACCCTCCCACCC
The DNA here is from genome assembly GCA_030144725.1 of Haematococcus lacustris. Classification (NCBI taxonomy): domain Eukaryota; kingdom Viridiplantae; phylum Chlorophyta; class Chlorophyceae; order Chlamydomonadales; family Haematococcaceae; genus Haematococcus; species Haematococcus lacustris. Next base: position 6,441,275 of record JASKMD010000014.1, on the reverse strand, counting down.
ACCCCACCCCCAGCCCTCTCCTGCCAGTGCCCTGCCCTTCCCACCACGCCGCTGCACACCCTTCTCACACCCCTCACACATACCCCTCACTGGCACCCCTGGTCCAGTGCCAGCATTGTGGGGTGTGAGGGCTGTTAGGGGGGCGGGGGGCAGCACACAAACGGCTGACCAAAGCAACCAGGCCCTGCCTGCCTGCCTGCCTGCCGGTCCACGGCCCACCCGCCTACCTGTCTGGCTACCTGCCTGATCTGAACCGACATGTGACCCATTGCCAACCCTGGCCCCAGCCAGCTGGTATGGTGCCCACAACACATGCTGTGCGCCCGGGTGTCTGCCCCATGCTCGGTGCAGGCAGGCAGGGCTGGGGCCCAGCCGGGAATGTCCGGTGAAGGAGCCTCGGACTCTGACAGCGACCCTGATGCATTCTTCCAGCGCCGCGTCATGAAGCCCCTGCCGGTGTGTGGGCAGGTGGTTGTTCTGGTTGGTGAATTAATGATGCATGAGTCCATGGGTCTGACCCCCTGCTGCTCCTTCCCCCTCCTGTTTTCCCCTTTGCTATTCTGCCCCTCCACCCCCTCCTCACGCTCGACTCAGGTTATGTGAGGTGTGGCCCACAAAGCTGCCAGAAGTGTGACACAGGTCATGTGAGGTGTGACCCACAGGCACACCTGGCCGGGGAGCTGAGGGACCTGGGCGCTGCCATCACCCGGGACATCTTCACAGACAACCCTAATGTCAGGTCAGGTGAAGGGCGGCTGCCAAGCAATCTGGCGGGGGACCCACCCTGCCCCTGCTCATGGCCGCCTCCCTCCCAGCCCTCCCCAATCCTTCATATGTCATGACCAAGACACGAGGTTGTGAGGTGTGATGTTTAAGTGCTGAATATCACCGTAGGTAGGTGAGACATAGGTGAGGACGTCAGCCTGGCCAGCCCTGACCGCCTTGCACCCCCTGGCCAGCGCTGTCCGCCTTCCGCCCCCTTGTCCTGCCTGAGCCCCTATAGGCGTAGCACTGCCACGCCTACAGACACAGGGCGCAGGCAGACAGTGGGAGGAGGTCAGGGTTGATAACAGTAGCAGCAGTAGGCAGCAGTGGGCAGGGTGCTCGTCCAGTCTCAGCATCTCATTCCTACCAAGACAAGCAGCAGGCGCACTGGGAGCAAGGCCACATGCCCAGCCACTATGGCCGGCTCAGGGGTCGCTTCTCACACTGCAACACACTGGTCACACCCGGTGGTCACTCTGGGCAGTCACACTCATCACACTCAGCTGTCACACTGTGGCCTGTGGCCTGCAGGTGGGAGGACATTGCAGGGCTGGACACTGCCAAGCGGCTGCTGAAGGAGGCAGTGGTCCAGCCACTCAAGTACCCGGAACTCTTCACAGGTCAGAGGGGGGTGATGTAGCGAACGACTCTTTGAGTGTTGCGCTATGCTCGTGTACTTCTGTACTGCAGTGTGCCATGGTGGGCGAAAGGAGCAGGTAGGTACAAAGGCACCAGAACTGAGCTCAGCTGACCAATTGAACTGTCCCCTCCCCACCTGCTGGCCTGGCCTGGCTACCAGCCCCTCCTCCCTGCCCATCTCCCTGCCCTGTTCAGAACTGATCTAAAGTGATCTGAATTAAACCAAACCGAAGCAAACCGAACTGAACTGAACCGAATTGAACCAAACTGGACTTAACGCTCCCCCTCCCCAGCTGCCTGGTCTCCCCATCATCAGCTGCCTGCCCCTGCCCCCCCGAGCTGCCTGCCCCCCACCCGTCCCCCCACCCGCCCCCCTGGCCCCTGACCCCAGGCCTGCTGGCCCCCTGGAAGGGGGTGCTGCTGTACGGCCCCCCGGGTACTGGGAAGACCATGCTGGCCAAAGCCGTAGCCACTGAGTGCCGCACCACCTTCTTCAACATCCAGGTGGGGGGCAGCCGGAGTCACTCTCACCCTCACTCTCACCCTCACTCTCACCCTCACTCTCACCCTCACTTTCACCCCTCACTCTCACCCCTCACTCTCACCCTCACTCTCACCCTCACTCTCACCCCACACACTCTCTCTCTCTCTCTCGACTCTCACTCACATGCCCCCACCTGCTCCTCCCCTGCCGCATCACCGTGCAGGCCTCCACCATCATCTCCAAGTGGAGAGGGGACTCTGAGAAGCTGGTCAGGGTGGGTGCAGGTGGGCGCGGAGGCTGACACACGCCGCCTCCTCCTCCTCCACTTCCTCCTCCACCTCCTCCTCAACCTCCTCCTCAACCTCCTCCTCCACCGCCACCTCCTCCTCCACCCCTATCACCACCAGCAGTGGTGCCCTAGCAGCGTGGGAGCAGCAG